>OZ018331.1:56493162-57093162 GCA_963969495.1 Ceratothoa steindachneri | reverse complement strand
CCGGTTTTAGATGTGATGTTGTAGAACTACAACGAGACATCAATAGATATTCAAACAAGAAGAGAATCACAAAAATTCTTCATAAACATTTTTAATTATGATATAAACTTCATTACATCCTAAATAATCACTACACAAAATGGTGAAATATTTATTTTACAAAGTCATTTATAAGTACAGACCGTCATGAGGCAGAACTAATACGAATGTTCGATTTTCGTCAGAAATTATTCCAGATATAAATTAGGTTGCAAGAATTGCAATAAATTGCCAATCTACCTTGATGTGATCCCATCCCGTTAGCCTCCCATATACAGAGGCTTAATGACATCATAGTATTTGATGATGACGTCATAACCAAGGACCATCACATCATCTTTGGGGCATAATAACAACATAGTATTTGATGATGACGTCCAAGTAACCTGCAGGACATCATCGATGGGGCTTACTGACTCCATAGTGCTGGGTTGATGAGGCCACAGGAAAGCCTAATGTCATTATCTTTGGGCTTAATAATATCATGGTGTTTGATGATAACGTCATAGCCAAGCAGCATGACATCATCTTGTAGGCATATTAACATCATATAGTATTTGAAGATGAGGTCAAATCCAAGCTGCATGACATCATCTTTGTGGCTTAATGACACATAGTGTTGGATAAAGACGTCCTAGCCAAGCTCCAGGACCTTATTTATGTGTCTTGATGACATTATAAAGTAGCTATACAATATTTGGAAATAAATTTTAGTCTTTGAAAGAGGAAATAAAGTGTGTGAATAACTTGTCTGATTAGGTCATAAATCATTATTCGTCGTGCTAAAATAAATCTTTACAGAGTTTTGTTCCGGCAAGAAATGATAAATAGGAGATTTGATTATTTAGAAATTTGTTAAATAAGAGAAATAGAATAGAAAAATTATTGATTGATGGGACCGAAAGTTCTCACATAAAATACTTCTTAGTCGTTACCTCGTCGCCCCTTATAAAGAGTCCTACAGAAAATATGAATAATTCATAATTCTAAAAGTCAATCACGTTGGAAAAAGTTATAATTGTATCAATTTCGAGTGGCCTAAAAGTTTCGAAACACCATCTAACACCATCTCCAAAACCATACAAACTTCTCTGTTACATTGTCAGAAGCTCTGGATAGCATAAACCTTTTTATCCCATAAAATAAACCAAGATGAAATAATTTACAACGATCAGCGGATAAAAGAACTTCATTCAATATGTTGATAAATAGAAGTGATGAATATTAACTTAAAAAAAACTAAAGGAGGACCATTGACATTTAACTGATATGTAATTTATATTACCCTTTTCCGTCCAATTGGAGGTTCTCTCCTCCTTACTTTGCTTTACTTAGAACGGCCTCCCGTGGATATTATGGATCTTTGTCTATCTGATTTTTTATAATTCTTTAAAAGATATAAATTAAAGATATAATCGATCGGAAACTGAATCAATGGGCATCACGTGTAAACGTATTTAGTTTTGAGTAGGGATAAGAGGGGCTAGAATTTATTTGTTGACTTTGATGGATTTATTTTTTTAGTTTGATTTGACGGCAGTTTATATAATATCTTAACATCGGAGCCTTTTCTTCGTCTGTGGCCGCTTTATAACATCGGGGAAAATAAGTTGTGTACTGACACAGTGGAAGAGTATGTCACTGGCAATCACAGGTGAAGCAATAAATATTTGTCGTTGGGTTATTGATTTCTTTATTTGTGGTAGGGAACGTTAGGAGTGCGCTTGTGAAATTATATTTTATTTGTAGTTCGTGTGGCGTTTGATTGAATATTATTTTTGGCTGGTTTTGGATGAGATTTATTTGTTTCAAAAACTATATTTGTAATCTTCAGGATAGTATATTAGTATTTAATTTTAGGCTTAGTTTATGTTTTGATTAATGTCTAGTGTATAACGATGTTTTGTTTTCCGTGTATAGAACAAATTATACTGGCGAGTTTATTTGGTTTAGTTCGAAGTAATGATGTCAAAGTTCATTCTGAATTTTGGGAGGATTCTCTCAGCAAGGAATGAAATCTTAAAAAGATTACGAATAAAGTTAAAGACACTGGTTTCTAGGGATCCTCTAGGCAAGCGTCTCGAAAACTGACCAGAGCCATAGAACACTAGAGAATTAATATCATTGATGGACCATTATGGTATAGCAGATTGGCAACTACTCCTGTCCTTTACTGTATGTTAGAGCAAATGAAGTCTACACGATGTCAGGAAAGGATTGACTTTCCTCTCAGAATCTTCGATAAGGGAACTTACCATGGCTAGAGAACAGCTGTAAATCAAAGAGATTTGCTCATTTTACCAGTTCATAGAATCTAACCTATGTAGCACACCCTTGTTACTAGTGTCAAGTATGTTTGCCCCATTTTCACCATCCATAACTTCAATCTTTTCTTTTGAATCTCTTCTCAAATGACATGCATTGGAGACACCCAGCTTTGTGAAACACTAAATAAAATAAATGGATATTTAATAATAATGTTCAAATTTGTGCCTCGTCGGGATAAGGTCATAGTACAATGGTTCATTTCTTGTTTCCCTAGCAGACGACCATAAGTCTAGAAAAAACTACTTTCCTTGGTTCTTTTTTCTAGAGGGATTCTTCTTAATATAGAAAATGTAAAAAACGACTGTGTGAGGGATTCTTCTTAATATAGAAAATGTAAAAAACGACTGTGTGAGGGTATGTCCTCGAAGGACTACCGTAAGAGGAATCCCCTTCGGAGATGCCCCTCTCTTCTTTCAAGATCAGCCACACGGGTATTTAACCCGAAGCTCACCATATCTCGAGGAGATTTAAAGCCCGCCATTCACTCCGTTTAAGGGTTCCCGTGAACCCCATTTAACTCGTCTTCGAGTCTTCGCACCTCGTCAAAGATCTCACCAGCATATCTATTTTCGTAAGTTTTGGCCCCTGTTCAGAGAAAAGCTATCAAGCCTCTTTCTCTCCGGAGAGTTTTGCGGCCCTCTCATCTACACCATCCCTTTAAGATTTCCGTTCTTTTGGGACTGAGACTGCCTGCCGATCTGCAGAAGCATTTCAAGTTGAGATTACCTCTCTCTGGAGCAGTAAAAAACTTATTCTTCATCATGAAGTAATCCAACCCCATCTTAAAGTCCACCACGTCAGGAATCCCCGAAGTATCTTCTTGAAGACCTGCGATGTTATCTTCCACCGTCTCTCCAATTCGCCCGCGCTTGAAGGTAAAGCGATCTTGTATGGTCATTTCCATATTACCTCGTTAATTTTCGCATAATTCATTTAACTACCTTTATTAAGTAATTTTTTCACCCCTTTGTATATATATATATAAATTGCCCCCTTTTATTATATATATTAAAATTATATTTTGGGGTATTGTCTTTATATATCCTTTGAACTGCAACTTAGCAAGCCATTAGTCAAAACCTGGTCAACCGTAAATCGCACTCTTTATTAATCGCCCCAGAACATATCTCAAGCGGTCTTTGGTCAACTGTCTGCCCGTGCTTGTGTACGACTCTGTGCGCCGAGCTAGTTTACACAACCATACCTTAACAAACACGAAAGTAGACATTACTCGCTTATATGTGTAAATTTACCTCTCCAGTGAAAGAAATAAATGATCACATTAGTAAGCCTCAAATATAATTTATCCATTTTACTCTATCTAAGAATTATTTAAACAATAAGCTACTTTTTGCAATTTATATTTATTGGCAATTGGAAGATTAATTAAGTAACACTTACTTTTGATTATAAGCGCGTTTGCAAGGCCTTTTTATCAAACAATTTCATTAACAAAATTTGATACAGCAAACGAGATAAAAAATAGGAGATATGAGGATAAGTAACCATCAGTTCAAAGTAGCAGGTATAAACTGAGATTTGCTTACTAAACAAATAATTACCTCAGATAATTGAAACAGCTTATATTTATATACATAGACTTGATTAAGAGCTAGATTAACCTTTTCTAAATCACTCTTTAACATTTCCTATTGACGTTCTATAAGTAAAAGATATTGTTGTAAGTAGAATGAAGCTTGATGATGAAATATCCGGATAGTGGATTTAATTACACTAATGAGAAGGCGTTCGGAAAATTTGGAATGGGAAAATTCGATATGGGATATTATAATAGGGGACAATTAAAGACGGGACAGTTCCATAGTAAGACAATTCGTTTCCGCTATGAATATTTCATATTTGTGAGATTAATTTCCCTTTGAATTTTCCAACAACATAGATGTGTCTTGCAAGAC
Source organism: Ceratothoa steindachneri (assembly GCA_963969495.1). NCBI lineage: Eukaryota > Metazoa > Arthropoda > Malacostraca > Isopoda > Cymothoidae > Ceratothoa > Ceratothoa steindachneri. The sequence continues at coordinate 57,088,879 of OZ018331.1, read as the reverse complement.
TTGATATGTCGTTGCTTTGCCACAAACCAATCGTTCTTGGCAAAGTTAGGTAAACTGCTACCGCCCCAACTAGCTTTTGTCCTATTGCTGATAATTTCAACTAGGTATTTTTCCATACGTTTTCTGATGGTATCTTGTAAGTTTTTGCATTCAAAATAAGGAAAAAAGAACTTAAATGATGATGAAAATTTAATTTATCCCTAAAAAATTGACTAACTTAAAATTTTTTTTAATTTTAGCAACTAGCGAAGCCCTTCAGGATTTAAATATCTACAAGTGATGGAGAGTAGATGGTACATCTAAGAAGTGCCCCCTCAAAATTTGTTCATATGTATGTGTTACATAGTAAAATTAAACTTTATTGCCACAAGACTATTGCTCTCCTACCGGATAAATCCCAAAGCAATTACGATACGGTTTCCGCAAAAGTAATGGATGTTGAAAAGGCTGTTAATGGTGAATCTTTTCATCAAAGCATATCTAACATGTGGCATGTCTCATTTAGAACAAAATCTGTGCAAACATAGTGTGTATGAAGGGTATAAAATATGATACACTACGGATGATCAGTTTAGCATAAAAGTTCGAAGATTCGTATCAGTTTAATTTCTATTAAATAATAATCTTGTTAATGGTTTTAAGAAATTAATAGATGAAATTCTTCAGACACTTATAAAACATATAATCACTAAGGGAAGAAATGAAGGAAGAGGAAGATTTAATCCTATCTTTAGAATATCATCGTGGAACGTTTATGAGCGCTGCATGATAGGGACGTGTCTGGCAACAACCGTTTATAAGCATTTCATAGACATTAAATAAGGCAATTCTAGGTAATCATTTAGATATTGGGCGCTGATTAATACGCTTAAACAAGAAGAAATGCTGGCAAAAAGTAAACTTCAGAAACTTCGTCAGTAAGAAAGAGTAATCCAAAAGAATAAGTATCGTGATAGTAACAAACATATTCTAATGATAGTAAATAATTATGATTTAGAGAAAAAAAATTCTTTTAGTGATATTGCCAGTATATAAATTTTTGAGATGCGCCCGTTCCTTTATTATCATATTTACTCAATAATTATATGCAATCAATTATTTACATTTTAATTTAAACGGTTACAGAATTGCCCTACTATCGAATTCTCTTACTATCAGATTGTCACATACCGTATTGTGTAATACCGAATTGTACTTTAACGCCTTGTCTCGTACCGAGCCGTCTAACAGCCTAATGAGAAAACTGTTAAATGGTGCGGGAAAATGTTAGATACAAGTGAGAAACTCGTCGGATGACGAGATTTGATGACAAAACATTATGAAACTGGCAAGGGATCATCGAGTGAATATAATATATGAAACTAACTCAAATCGTTGGCTGGCGAATTTTAATTGGATAAATGAGGGAAGTGTTGGGGATTAAGACAATAAGTGTGAATATGTACAAACATTTACTCAGATTTAGCGATGAGTTCTTTTCTTATTACAAGAAGCCTGTACCTGAATTGTAAGCAAAAAAGTAGCTAGGATATTTTGAACATTCACATGTGTTTTGGATATCTTACATCCAAGTTTTTATAATGAAACGTTTTTAAAAAATTTCCATTTTTTTGGAAGAAGAGACTAAAAGACATACCATTGGTGGATAAGAATTAGTGGTGTAAAGAGTTCTTCCCTTGATTTGGCGGACCTTACAGTAATGTGAGGTTTACAGCCAGAGAACGTTGCTTTTGCAAAGGATCTCTTTTGGGTGCAAGTATTAAGGCACAACACCAGGGTGAAATGTGAGTTTTATCTACGTAATTGTAAGGCGTTCGATCACCGATTGTTACACACCTGACTGACGTGGTAATTTGGGGTACGGGATTGTTGTGTGGAACGCATGTGGTAACGGCATTGCCGAAAAATTATAAAAAAGTTGTATGTGATAAATTGGATCAGTTCCACTTAATACAAGACATAGTTATATTATTTAATCTCTCGAAACTTTCGTTTAGAGAAAATCTGCAACTTATATTATTTAGATATGTTATTGACAACCTTTTTATCTAGTTCACTTTATGCTCTGACCCCGAAGGTCCGCTGCCCTCATTCAGCCAGAGGAATCTTTAGTTTGGTTTTGGGGTAGACTAATTATTATTTTGGTTTTTCTTTCCTTTTTTTGGTTTCTTTTGGTCAATTTTCTGCCCTTGGTGGTATCCATCGGATTAGCTAGAAATGATATTGTAGCCAGTTTGGGTACGGGTATGAATGTTTGTAAGGACCAATTTACCTGAAATCGCAATAAATATAAGTGCTGTAACGGGTAATCTGATAGTATTTGATGCAGAAGTGAATTGGCAACCGAGGTTTGGCAAAAGGGAATCTTCACCTCTCTTGCTCCTTACGATTGCATCGGACTTTATGAATTTTGAACATTTATAACTCACTTTTGCCTAATAATGTTAATAATATCTGTAGCACTCGTCTCATCTCTGTATCTCCCTACCTGAATGGGAATAGAAGAAGTAAAGTAAATAAAAACAACTAAAATGCAATAATGCTATGGAAAAGTATTTTTTTAGCTAACCTAACTTTTATCCAAAACTTCGAGCACTTCTTATCGCTCACTAATTTCAATAACTTGTTAAATAAATAAAATTCTAAAGGTAACTTCCATAAACTTAAATTAAAAAAATAACGATGAACCTAAAGAAACTTTTTTAAGAGATGATATTTTTTCCTCTATGAGAGAGAGCCTTGGAGATGGAAGTAGAGGGAAGGAGGAGGAAATAACGAAATAACGAAAATAAAATTTTTGTTATGGTTTTTATAAATAAATAAATAACACTGTTCATCTTTTTAAGTACCTTGTGAGATGCTCCTCCAGTAAAAGTGTGGTTTCAGACAGCCATTTATACTGAAACCATCCAAAATTGCTTGAAAATGCAAGAAGCAATGGTCGATATTATGTATTACCTTACATTTACCGCATCAAATGTCACTGGTATTTTATAGCCCTCAAATGATTAAAATATCTAACCCAAGAAAGAATTAGACAATTTTAGAGTTTTCTACCGGTGCTAGAAAACAGATATTGAGGGTTTTATTTCGACCAGATTTTGTCAAAAAAATAAATTTTTCGACATTGTAGGGACAGCGTCTCACAGTCTATTTGAATGGGTGGACGGTGTTATTTGCTGCTTTACTATAAGACGCAGGATGAGGAAAAAGATATAAAATAATGCATTTCATCCAACCAAATGAATTCTTTAAGAAAGGTATCCGCTGCTGAGTTAAAAGATGAGATAGCATTGGCAATAATGATTTTGATTATTTTGCTAAATAAATAATCCCTTGGTATATAAAAGATATTTTACTTTCGTCTTAGAAATAAACTCTGTTATCCTTGACCACTTAATATAGTAGGAAAAATTGGCTAATTTCAAATTAGATTTCTCATTGTGTTTCATCAAGATTTTTTAATCATTCCAAATTTAATATAAATGCTACATATGGATAGGAATTACTTTAAACATCTATATTTTAGCATATCCTTATCGATAAATTTTATGAGATTAATTCCCCTCATGGGAGAATTTCTAAAACGCAACTGGGATCCAGATATTTAGTTTTCCACATTTTCTTCGTCTTTTAATCTATCGGAAAGCAATATATTTTTAAAAGTTATTGCTCATAAAAAGCGAATCTTGGAGGCTTTTGATAGAATTTAGATGGCCTTTACTATAAGACATCGAGAAACTCGTAATATCTTGAGTAAAATGGTTAGATCTTAATAATATGATATTTGTTTTCGTATGAATTTTTATAATGACGCATAGCTATGAATCTATTTATAAGCCATAAGTAATATTCTTTTGGGTAAGAAAATCGTTCCATATTTTATTGGTTAACATCAAATGAAAGATTTCCGACAAAATGTCTTTGAAGAGATTTTCCTATAGTATACATTGATATAATGGGAAAAGTAAAAATGTAGGCAAGCTATGCAGTCATAGATGATAAGAAATGTAAATAAATAGAATTGTCATTTTTTTATTGATGTCATACTATCTAATAACCTTAATTTACCTCTAAATTCTGCTATAATTCCGAGTTCAAATGTTGTAAATTAAATCGTGATTCTTAATGACACATTCTGTTTTCTTACCCTCAGATAGCTAGAAAGACTTAAGTTTCACAGTAATACAACAATTTCTCTATGTATATTCATTATTTCTCATGTTTACTTTAATTTCTGAAGACTAATATTTAAAAAATGATAATTATAGTTTAATATCATATCTGATTAAATTCCAATACGATATCAAAAGGTTCAAGGCTTTAGCAATATCAGCTTTACAGGAGTTGAAACAACAAAAAATAATGAACTCTACCTTTTTGTGTTAATAATAGTGTTCATTATCCGTCAAAATTATTTTGTATAGGAAAATAGAATGCTTCTCGCTGTTGTCTAATCATAATAATTCAGTTCAAATTTACGTGTAGCTCTGCTTTCTATACGAATTGGTTCTAGGATATTATGATTTACTTTGAAACTAGAATTATATTTCTATTGGTTTCTTTCTTGTTAACTTTTAATTATTTATCTTCCATTTCTTCATTTCAATGACTTTTGTCAAAGTATTGTGTCAATTTAAATATATTTGTATGTTTCTACATTGGTGATAGGCTGAACCTGTGAAGAATAATATGAATTTTCTTAGAAATGCAAATTAGTTATGTTGGGAAGTCTATAAACCTTGATTTGGAAAATTAACAAGTCAAATTACTACACATCAGTGTATTTTCGTCACCCTTTTATAAAGATATTTGTCAATTTGTTTGACGTATCTCAACTTTTATTAATGGCCTGCTTGAATTCCGAAGGGTAACATTAACTCAGCTCTTGGTATAATAGTGGATCAAAGATTCTATTAATTTCTGTCATGACACTTAAAGCTTTCCTCTCGTTATTAAGGCACTAACCTCTCGACTCTTTTAAATTGTAAATATAATAAAAAATCACATGAATAAATTTTGCTATGTATAAAAGTCACCGAAATCAATTATTTTTTAAATGTTTAATTGTTTTGTTACAAACTTGTTCGAGCAGGTACAAAAATACATTGAGCTGATAATGTAAGAATTTTTGTGATATTTGTGTAGCATTTGGATTATAAACCTTGTCTTCTTTTATGGAAGCAGTATTTTAATTTTTCATATTCGGTCTAAATATAAATTTAATAAGGCTCCTTTTTCTGTTAGTAGAATTAAAATTTTTAATACGTTTCTTGTAATTTCCTCCCTGAAAAATAAACTATCTCTTACGTCTTTCGGCATATTCCCCTGATAAATGTCCAATTTGCATTATTATTTCATTAGTTTTAATATTAAATTTTACACTAAGAGGTGTTAATGTTGTATAATTTTACTATATTTTTGGTAATATTTGTAGATATCAGACGCATGAGTTTCTAGATCCTTGACCAAAGCTAGCAGGCTGAAAAAGAAACCTTGATTATAATATTAGCATTTCGATGTGTCAACTGAGGTTTCAGCAATAAATTGTGAACTGAATTAGAGTATTTAGAGATTGATAGCGCAAGTACCGCAAGAGAGCGTTGAAGTGAGAATATAGTTAGAGATAGAGCTAATTCTCTCTTTATCTCTATATTTCTCACATTCTTTATTGCACACATTTTTTTTCTTTTTTGTTTTTTTCCTTATTACACATGCTATATCCCTTCTTTATCACCTCATATATGACCTTGAGAACATCTCACCTTACCTCAGATGCGCTCCTTCTATATGACTTATGCGCCGGTTTTTTTCCCAAAAGTTATGTAGTTAAGGGCCGTACCATCAATTTGCTGGCATATTGGTCCCTTATTTATTATTTTTAGATAAAGAAAATTGGAAATTGATATAGCGGCCTGAAATATATATATATATATATATATATATATATATATATATATATATATATATATATATATATACTGTACATGCTTTTCAAGCAATTTTGGATATATTGATTCCCTCAACTTTGCGCGTTCAAGACAATCATTTGCGACAGTAGAAGTAAATTTTGCGCGATTAATACTTCTGAATTTACAGAAGTCGAATACAATCGTAGAGTCGTTCCGCCTATATTGTAAGAATAGTTTTCTTCTATAACACCCTTCCTAGTTGTACGATTTGGAGCGAGATCTTTATGGATGCAATGTGCAAATATCCTGTATTTTTTCCTTTTATAATGTTTCTATACTTCTGTCTAAATTCTTTGAAGTTCCAAACACACATCAAAAATTGTGTCTCTGTGATGCTGGAAAATTTCCGTCGAACTGAAATTTCATCTGCCAGAAAACCTTCAGGCTTGCACACATTGGTTCCACTCTAACTTAACACCGCATACCCAAATATCTTTTTAAGCATTTTTAAGAGCCTCACCTATTAAAATATGGAGAAAAAATCTAATTTTAGAAGCTAGCATTTTTAGAAACACTGCCCCTCTTTGTAATAAAACTTCGCTTGTTCCCATCATAATGAACCTTCTAGTGGATTTCGATGTGCAGACAATTCACATACATTTAGTAGATGAATGGCAGTTGTTGAATTCACACAGTAGACAAACTGAGATATACTTACACACATAAAGGCACAAGGATATTAACATAGATTTCCCCCAGACAGCCTAAAATATTGAACGTAAAATGCGCCGTGGAGCAGCTAAAAGGAAAGGAAGTCATACCCGCTAACCTAATATATACCTATTTTCGCAGGAATTAACTGAATGAGAAGGTTTCATATTGGGTGCAAAAAAAGAAATAAAGCATTTTGTGTTATTAAAAGTCGCGTAACACTCTATATCTCACTATGTCAGTTAGTCAGTCGATTCCCATTTTTCTTTTTCTGGTTTTGCAAATAACATTGTAACTATTAGGCTTATTCTTGAGACGAGTACATTAAAATTTAATTTAAAACTCAACCTTGGTTGTTCATTTGTTTTTACGGCACGAAGTTTTACATTTGCAGTTATTTCGGCTACTTCAAATTCCACAGCTAATGAATTATAGTGATGAAAAGCCACTTCATTTATTACTTCTTCTTTCTTTTTATGAATTCTTCCTTTACCGATTCCCAACTCTTTACAAAGGCCGAATTTTAATTCACCATTCCGTTTACCAACTTTTTCAAATATATAAAAGGGCCCATTGTCGGCCACCTTTTTTGTCCGCGCTGACTAAGGATTTTGTTTCCCATGTTGAAGAGTATAGCAAAATGTGTTCATTAATGATTATCCCTCTACTTATATAATTAGATTTTTGAAGACTTGAAGGGCATCTGGTGATTCCGTGTTTGTGTGTGGAGACATAAATAAAAAGGGTCTGTATTTATTTGGCGAGCGCAAGAATTGATATTCAGGAAAGGGTTAGATTAAAATGTTGCAAAAGGAGATGAAAAGAACCGCTGCCTACGGTTTGAAGGCATAGTCTTGTGGCAAGATTGACTAATTTTACAGCGTTCTTCTACTCTTTCCTAATATTGGATATTTCACATAATAAAGTAGTAACTTCGTTAAAATATTATAAAAATATTCACTTGCTGGAGAGTATAGCAAAATATGTTAATCTATGATTAACCCTTTATCTATATAATTAGATTCTTAAAGACTTGAAGGGCATCCGGTGTACCTTTCTTTCAAACTAAAACCATACATAAGATTCAATTTTTTGCCATGCAGATCTCATATATTACCACCTGCCATATTTGGCTATCCAAGGAAAATGAATATCTCCCCTTTAAGTACCTCACTTGATAGCAGGATTATGGGTGTGGAAGAGAAAAAAATGAATAAAAAAATTAAATTTAAGATTTAAAAATGAAGTGAAATTTAAGATTGGTGTGCGGTTTGTTAAGTTCTTCTTCGTTTTACAGTGATTCAAATTACCTAATTTTCTTTGTAAATTAATTAGCAATAATGGAGGTTTATCTTCTCAATGAATTAATGGTGAATTTCTTTTAAGCGAGCTTCCTTTGTCCAAGCTGTATGCGTTAAGAGATAAGGCGGTAAAACTTTAAATTCAAGGATGTTAGTTTTTGTTCTTTGATGCTTTTATATTTCGGAGTCAAAGTAAAGTTTACTTTAGCAGAAAAAGTGAAGTACTCTTTTCGAGTTTGTGTGCTGGGAGTTAAAACTTGGACAACTCCCTTTGATGAGAACAACTTCTTGAATATTCAGGTGGTGAAGATCAGAGTTTTTTCTGAGGATGGTAATGTTTTCTACCAGAATTGTTCTTGTAAATTTTTTCGTTGTACTCTGCTTTGTTTCCCTTTTGCTGTTTATTTTTTATCGTGTAACTCACATTTAACTGTGATTTCCACATCTTTTTTGAGGTAGCCTCAAGTGGATCTTATTGTTTTTGCTGTTTACAGCACTAACTAACTTTGGAATATTTATTGGTTCGATAATCTGTTTCAATACTTTTCTTCTCCAATTATTCAAGTAATCAAAGTTTTTTCGCCTTCTACATTTATTCTGGATTTTACCACAGCAATAATAGAATCGACTTCGTTTCCCACATTTCTAATCTCTAACCTGAGAAAATTCTCTGTTGCCATTTGGATCATTATTAACTACTCCCTTAGACCAGGGATCTCAAACATATGGCCACTTATCAAAATTAACATTGTGTTCGTCCCGCTAGATCATTTCCTGGGTGATCGATGCCGCCCTTCATCATCCCAAACGTGTGTTGGAACCTCTTTTTTCTCAAGAGCGTGTTTAAGGATAGGTTTACTTAAAGTTATGTTACTTGGTTATTTCAGGTTAGGACGTAAGGATAGGGGGGAAAATCTTTGAAATTCTTTGTTGTGTATAATATGTGGCTTTCAGAGTTTTTTTTGTGTGGCTCTCACACACTCGGACTTGTCGATGCGACCCGCGGTACTCTGCGGGTTGGGGACGCCTGCCTTAGACCCACTCTTTTGTTGCTTTTTAAGTGTCTTACTAACCACTCACTTCACTAATTACTCTCATACCTTTTAAGTTCATCTACACGGAAAAATCTCAGATGAGAGCATTTGCGCTATAGACATTTTTAACGACGCTTTACTTTTCTTCACGTCAACACTTCTATTTACTTTTCAAGCAAACACATAAATTCTTTGGACTAGCAATTATTTCCTCTTCAAATCTTAATTAGTGAAGCGAGTGGTTAGTGAGATATTTAATGCAACAAAAGAGTTGGAAATTGATATAGTGGCCTGAAATATATATATATATATATATATATATATATATATATATATATATATATATATATATATGTATATATATATATATATATATATATATATATATATATATATATGTATATTTATATATATATATATATATATATATGTATATATATATATATATATATATATATATATATATATATATATATATATATATATATATATATATATATATATACTGTACATGCTTTTCAAGCGATTTTGTATATATTGATCCCCTCACTTCTGTTAGATTTTTAAAGAATTACCTATTTAGCGATTAACTCACCCAAATCTGCATATAACATCTTTCTTTTTTTAACCCACGTGTATTTAGATACATCATTATGCAAAACGTTAGAGTTTCTTACATCTACATCTATATCGGTAGAAGAAATCATCAACTTTACATTCACAATTTAACCAGGTGTTGCCAAATCTTTTGCTATTGCATCCTTAACCTGTCATATATTTCAGTTCACGTAACAACAAACAGAAATCAATACCGGTTCCTAATTCTATTCTCTATCTGTCCAATGCCTTTTCACCCTTTCAAATTCTATCTTCATCCACATAATTCTCAAACTCTTACACTGATACAAAACAATTGCATCCTATTATGTCATTCGATATCCGAAATACTCTATACTTAATCTTTCCCTCACGAGTAACACCTCTCCATCTGTTGATTTCTTCTCCCAATCAATTCTTAAATCCATTAAGAATCTTTAAAAGCATCGCCAGGTTTCCCTTTAATACATTCATTACCTCTTTTGTTTTTCTCATAACATATATTCTCACATTACATACACCAACTTGATCGACGCAAGATATCAAGATGGATGAGAGTTCACACCAACCTAGCCCTTATAGGAAACCCCTTGATGAGGTTTTGGAGAAGGAACATTCCAGTAAGCGGGATGGCTCCTTTGGATGCAACCTGTATTCGTTTTTGGTCACCTCGTTGTGATACGAGCTGAAGAACAGCAATGCATTTCCATTCCTTCCAAAAGGCCAAAACAGAAATATTAAGACAGAAAAAAAAGCTTATAGACCTATAGATCTGGGAACAAAGGGACGGTCGTGAAAGAAATGTACGTCTAAGAGGTAAATAGATTTGCGCCACATTTTACGGCACTTAGATAACAGAACTAAGGCTTATTTAATCCAGTAGGCTACCCCTGAACCTAAAACACTAAGACTCCTCAGGTCTTATAAGCCGCCTGTTTTCGCACTCGCCAATCTACCCTGCGTAAAACTCGTACTTAGCTTAAGAAGATAATTCTAGACAGATTAATTAATAAAACCTCATAAACATCTTAGTACACAATTTTTTTTTTTCTTACAGCTATTTGTAATTTTTTGTCCCCACCCCGAAACACAAAGTTGGACATAATTTATTTTATTTTCCTCCGACTAAATATTTTTAGTCATGTTGATCTCCACAGTGATATAAATATAGCTTTGCTCGGTTAAAAAAGCTGTCATCCCAGATTACTTCTAATTAGTATATAGTGGATATTTAATCTATATTACAATCATTCTATGACATTTCTTTTAAATGTATGTGAGAGTGTATTGAAAGTCTTAACTATAGAACTCTTTTCACCAATTTGAGGAAATAGTCTAGGAAAAGAGGGTCAAGATTTAGGCTAAAAAAGCGTTTTATTTCCTAACTTACATTGGTTTTCCTTTCTCTTGTAAATGTTCAGTTTTGCCTGGTTTTGGTTTCAGGCTATTCCAAACTGTTATTATGGTTGTTCATAATATATTTATATATTTCCTAACAAGATCGGAATAAGTTGCTAAATTTTATATCCTTTCCCTGTACAAACCCACTAAGAACGGGGGAATTTTTTTTTCTTCTAAAAAACATCTTTAAGCTTTTTGGTAAATAATTCGAGTTCATATTTTAGTTCTCCTCAACCTTAAAACAGTAAGGCAATTTCTTTTGTGAGATGGTCATACCCAAAGATCAAGCAGAAAATCTAAAGAAAGAGTGTATTTGCATCTGTTTGGATGGTGATATAACTAATTTTTCTCGCTCTGTTGACTAAAGAAAATACATAATTCTCTCAATAACAGCTAAATTAATATCTCCTGTTGAGAAAATACAATCAATACCATTGAGACTGAACCATATTAGACTTTCAATCAGAATATGGTATTTTTATTTTACGCCAAGTTAGCCACAAAGTGGTTCATATCTGGACCGATAAAAATATAACCTTCATGCAAAAAATTATTTCCACCCAAAATTTCAGAGCGCCTTCATTAAATGCGTATAAAATAATTGTACTTCATATTAATTTTTAACTTTATATGAGACTTCTTTCATTATCTCTGTTTATCCAACATGCAACAAGGAAATACAAAATGAATGCGGTACTTTCTGAAATAAGTTATTGGATTGTAGACAAATTTCAAACTACTTTACTAATTTTGATTCAAGTAAAACAAGCAAAATCCTCTTTCTAAATAAAGTTATAATTGCTCTGTTAATTAAAAATGATCGGCATTCTATGTCCTTTTATCAACATGCACCTAACTAATTAATTTTCAGGTTAAACGAATTCTCTGCGTAAAAGAAGTAAATCAAAGAAGTATCTTTTGAAATTCAGAGAACACTCAGGCATAAAGGGTGTGTTGCAATTACTTCTCAAGGACAGATTATGTTTGGTGTTTCGTTTATCCTAGAACTGTTCCACTTCTTAAGACTCCTTCCAAATCATTTTTAATTGAAAACAGACGGAATTAATTATCATAAAAGGCGGAAATGCAGTCTTTTTACTCGCATGCGACTCTATGTCTTACTATGTCGGTCCCTGTTTTGCCTTTTATTGTTTTGATAATAACATTGCAACTATTCAGCCGATTCTAACGGTATTTGAAACTTTCTGCTGTTTTTCATTTTCTTTCAAATGATATAATTGCCATACGCTTCCAAAGGTTAGGCGTGGAATTATTTGGTAATAACATAATGATAACTATTCAGCCGATTCTAACAGAATTCGAAACCCTTATGGTGTTTTTCAATTTCTTTCGAATGATATAATTATCAAGGTCCACTCAAGATTAGTCCGGGAATTATTGAAAGTTTTGTAGGTCGTCAGGTCATAAATCAGATAAGTGAGAGCACGCGACTTTGGTCAGCAGACCTTGTTTTCCTACTCTTTGAAACCTTTATTAAATGAATTTTGATGTGCAAATACTCTTACAAAAATGTTTAACACACGAAATTGCCTATTTTCTCCTTTATACCAATAGGTAAGGGCTGGCAATAATTCATCACTCTGTTTCCATTTCCATTGTGGCGGAGAGTTCTTTTATTTTTTACAAACGACCTAGAAATTATAAACAATGCTTAGGAAAATTCTTTTTCAGAAGCAGTTTCAGGTAAAATAAATGACTAATTTCTATTTTCAGGTAAATGTTTTCATTTGGAGGTTTGAAGTCTTTAGGGAGAAATTTTAAAATTCATTAAATTTCAAATAGCCACGATAAATTTTCGCGTCAAGAATATGGCCTTACTTTAACTAATTGATGCTCCGTGCCTTCAAACACTATCGATCATGGAATGTATTTAATTTCTGTTTCTCGTGAGTTGTAATAAAATTTCCGCTGACAAACCGCCACACTCTTATTATCGCGTCCATATATTTTTATCCTTTTCTTTCCCCTGCTCTTGTGTTTGTTATTCTACCTGTAACGCTAATATTTTTATTACCTTACTTCTCATGATGTTTTCAAAGAACATAAGATATCTAATACCTATTCTTTTGATTAGTCCTCTTCTTGTTCATATCATATATCAAACTCACACGAGTAAATTAGCTTTTCTTCCCGTACTAAAAATCCCTTGTCTCTTCTCCTGCACCAGATTTACATTGATTATTACTTTGTTCATCTCTTTGTCTATCGACCAAATCTATCTTACGTACAGCACTATCTGCCACGCGAGCACCATCAATCTATATCTACGCTCTATGGATAGTTTTATATTAGTAAAAACGTTGTTTGTTTTTTCAGATCACTTTTGGAACTGCACTTCTCATCATTTTCACCCGTGCAACATCCGTTCTTTATCACATCCCACAGTTATATAAAATTATATACTTGTTTCTTTTGTTAATTTATAATTGTGATATTGCACTGTTGCTAATTATTTCTTCCTAATTAGAAATAGCCTCGTAATGTTGCCAGTTGATGCCATTATGGGGTTGACAGCGGTAGCTCGCTTTGCCAGAACTCCCCGAAAAGAGTAAAAAAGCGCGGTCTTAAGCAATTGCCCCGACACATGCCATTCCCCAATATGACAAAAGTCAAACTAACTCAGTCAGGGGACGAATGAAATTTTTTCGGTAGAGTATAATGTGAGAAGGTATCATTGTGTCATGAACGAATGTCGTTTAAAAGAAATCTGATACGCTTTTTGGTCGGAAATGGTAACTCGTGTGTATCCTTAGCGGCGAGGCACGCCTCAAAATTCAACTTGCATTATTTTGAAGGTGTAAGCCTAGCTAGTTTCATATTTCCGATCACGGCCTACCAGGAAAAGTACCATTAAATTTTTTAATGAATTTCTGGGAGTTTCTCATCTTTTTAATGAACACATGGGTGTAAGTTTGCAGATTACTAGGAATGTGCACCTGATCGTAATGGAACATGCGCTATCCACCGCAAAATCACTGAGGAAAATGGAGGAATCTAAAGAATTGGAAAGTGTGGAAGGAAAGTGAATGAAGCACCCGTATAATGCCTGTGTTGGTGATATACTAGAGTCATTTTTAGTTTGAGAGCGATTGATATGAAGTACCAATGGTATATTATTTTACACATGATCAGGTGGGGAATCTTCGAGCAGGAAATGGTAACGATTAGAGTGCAACTCATCGAATACAATATTCCCCCTTCGATTCTAAGAAGAAATGAAGCCACGGTAAATACCAAGAGCCTTAGTGAAGTCAGAGGATAGGTGAGAAACAAAGTTAGTCCAAATGTCAGATATGAGCTTTTGGTAACTCTGTAACTCGCAATCCATCCCTGTGTAAATCGCTTGAAGAGATTCAGCAGCAGATAAATCTCAGCATGGTATAATCTTGACACATTTGGTATGTCTATCCACGAGAGATAATATTTAGTTAAACCCTGAAGCAAACTTTTGGTCGTGCATGTTCTTTGACAGAGAAGGCAAGTACGAACAACATTTTTATATCACTGCGCATTTTAAGTAACACCTAATATTTTGAAAAAAAAAGAGTAAGGGTTGTTCTTTAACACCATGTTGAGCTAGACACCTAAAGGGGTCATATATTAGTTGGCAAATGTTTGAGATTCAATAACTCTTTACTCTAGTTAATAGGAGTACGCAAGAATTTTGCGGTCAATGTTCATCAGGTAGGGTAAGGATATTCAGAGGTGTGTGTTTTAACTACTTAAGAAGCGACTAATGATCGGCAGCCTAGGTTAATTTCTGGTTAGCAGGTCATTATCGAACGTTTATAAGCATGTGTGAAAAATGTCAGTGGCAGCCACGATAGTATATATATTGTAAGAGAGGGCTGCAATCGACCCGTACCTTGTAAGAATCGTCATTCTGACCAGGATAGAGGGTGTGTGTATTCGTTGAATTCCTAGAAAGAGAGAAATCTGTGGAGAATTACTTGGCGTGTGACCTCTCGAGGTTGTCTACATATTACGTTATAAAAATTTAGCTGACGAGCGAAATAAGAGGGTGAGAAGACTTTGGAGAAAGAAATGTCAAAGCTAAAAACTTGTGGTCAATGGGAAACAATTTATTTACTGTGGAAAAAGCCGCAAAGGCCTCTTATCCAAACGTAGATATTTTTTGTATTAGCTGTGGACAAATCTTGTTCGAAATAGTTAACTTAACCCACGTTCCCTTCTGATGTTGCTATAAGCTGCTGCACATATTGGTCGCATTTGTATAAGCCAAAATACGATATTGAGCGTCTTGCAATTAGTGCCTTAAATCAGTCAGTGAGCAAATAGCAAGTTTGGCTTCCTAAAAGGCACACGCAGCAAATTTTGGAAAAGTTAATGGGAATTTAATTAATTTATGTTCACCTTTAATGTGGCCACTTAGCGGGGCTGTAATGGAGGCTGAATACTTTACATGATTCCTGTAAAAAATAATAGAACCAAGAATTCCCTATAAGATTTATATGAGGCCAGTGCAGCCATAAGCAGGGATATTGCGTAAGGATGCAACTCTGTCAGGAAGAGGTGAACCGTCCTCTTTGGTTAGTAGGTATCCCAGAATTTAGAGCCTGTCTACTCGTAATTTGAATATGTGTGGTGCCAAGTTTATCCCATAGGCCAAAAGACCGTCTTATACCTCCTTTACATATTCTAGTTAAGTTTCATAATTTAGATAGTATGAGGTCTATAAAAGCGAAAATGAATGGAAGATCTCCCCCTATGTCGGTAATAAAATGCACCAAAGTTTGCTAAAACGCCCTCAGACCAAGGGGCATGTACAGAAAAGGGTACCTTCTAAAACGTTATGGTTTCACATGTTTTCTCCACAATTGACGTTTCTAATTGAATTTGTTGGAAGGCTTTTAGTATTTCGGAGATAGAATTTACGGCTGAACCTCTAATATGAGCTTTAAAATCCGATCTAAATGGAATTTGATACATTTTGTTTATAATAACTGTTTAAGGCATAGAAGTATGTAAGGGTATGGAACGTACATACTCGCATGCTGCCAGGCGATCGTGGGAACGAAAGAGATTTGTCGTTTCAGTTGACCTTTGTCTCCTCTCCCCCCCTCCCCCGACATTCTACCACTCTCCTCAGCCTTCCCCCTGACCTCAGTCGTTATCCACGCCAAACACCCCCAACAGGTGATGCCAAGGAGATTCTCCAGAAGGCGCCGCGATAAGCGAATTGACGTATAGGGAATATCTCTCTCGATTTGACACAGTCCGCAGTATAAATGACAACGCCGTTTACTCCTCACCAGAAGTGTTCCAGACGTACTCGCGTAACCCTCACGTTGAACGAGAGTCGTTGTCGTCACGTATCGACTTCCAAAGTGACCTGCTAAGTAAACCTGGTCGCTGTCTCAAAGAGTTCCTGAGGCAAATCCCACCATGCAGAGTCTGTGACTAGAAGAATACGCTCTGTTGCTCAACGTAACTTGAGAAAGGAAAAGAAACATCCAAATAGTTACTGGAAGTAACTATTTGTTAATGTCACATCCATTAGGAGTGAACTAACCGGAACTGCAGTCAGCAGCCCCGAACCCGTCGTCTTATCCACCCCCTCCCCGAGAACTCGTGTTAACGCC
Source organism: Ceratothoa steindachneri (assembly GCA_963969495.1). Classification (NCBI taxonomy): domain Eukaryota; kingdom Metazoa; phylum Arthropoda; class Malacostraca; order Isopoda; family Cymothoidae; genus Ceratothoa; species Ceratothoa steindachneri. The sequence goes on along the minus strand of OZ018331.1, from coordinate 57,072,299 downwards.
ACCCGAACCACCCCGTCTGGACCTGAGTAGTCGTCTCTCCAATCCATCACATTTAATAGTAATCTGCACACCCAGTGTCCCTCTATTCTTAAATTACCTATTTAATTAACAGTGATTGATACTCCCATTGAGTCATTGTAAATCTAGGTGCTTAACGTCAGTGTTATCCTCCCCTCTTTTTTTAAGGAGATTCAAGTGAGTCATGCCCTAATATAATTATTTATAATTGCTGTCAACCGAGATTAATCCGTGTTTAATATTTAATCCTTATTTACCTAAATGCCCGTTTAACTATTGCTACTAATTATTATTTTGGTGTAAAGTAAAGTTTATTTTTGTACGTGTGTTTATTTGGTGGCTCTTCCTTTTCACGTACCCTTGGCAAGACTTTAATTAAGAATCCCTTCCGCTAATATATTCAACCTGTTTTATGCACTCTTAGAATTTAACAATCACAAACCTCCCCCCAGTAACAAGTGGGACTTTTATAGTGAGAATCCTGGCCGTGGCACAACCCGCCTCTAACCAGCCTTCGCACGTCCAGTAGGAATTAAATCTTATGTATATCTAATGATCGTAGATTGAGTCATAGGGTCTCAATACCATCGACTTAAACAAAAACGGTGTGTCCAGATCATGGACTAGAATAATTATTGAACCAAACTATGAGCAATTCTACGACAAACTATCACAATCCTCTAGTAATCCATCTTTTTTCGAAACTAGATCTAATGGAAATGTCCAAGAAGATCGCAATTTTTGAAATATACCTTCCTCATTGATTCTGCGGAACTCCTTCGCAGCTTTGAGTTTGGCCAGAGCAAGTGACGCGATCATGCGAAAACATGGAGACTGTTCTGTCTATATAATCTTGAATAGAGTGTGTAAATGGCTGTCTACACAACCCTAGTGAACTTAAGTATGGGAACGATTCGAAAAGTGAATTTATTGTTGAATGGAAGGCTGAGAGGAGGACTGTTTATATAGGAAATTCAATTCCTTAAATAGATTCGGTAAGACTAGACCGAGATGGGTGAGAACCTGGATTGACATTAATATTGCTCCTTAACATTTGATACATGAGAGTACGCACATTTAAATCAAGGATAAGTTTTAAGTGTTGCAGGAACTGGAGTGATGCGCCCGTAACATCAGCAACTAAAAACAGCCACAGAAGAGACCGTCCAGAAAAGACAGAGATCAAAGAGAGTTTTTCGGTTAGACTAGAATAAGCTGATCTGAGATATTTTGGAGCAAGTAAACCATAGGCGGTTGACGTCAATACTGGCGCAAAGCCGGAAAATGGAGACAGTGGAGACATTATCTACTAGGAAGTTGAGTACCGTTTAGGTATTCTCGAGGAAATATAAGAATGATAGGTACCCTTGAGGAAAGTCTTACATAGTTGAAGCTGTTAGCTCGATTTGAGGAGGCAGGAGCCAGAGTGTGGAGAAGCTAATGAGAACTCTGACTAGGTGAGCATTGTTTATTATATCTGCGTGAAATACCGTTCTCATTCCCGTGGATTTGTTGACTCCTGCAAATTTCTGTATGGTGTACTGATGTCGCAAACTGTCAAAACTGGTAAGTGTTAAGCCTTCAGCAAGATGATCTTGGGTGTATTCCTGCAGCATGGAGGGATGATGGAAGTAGGAGCGCCCTTTGAGGAAGACGGAGAAGATGATAGTTTTGGGGTGACAGTCAGCGATGGGCTTAAGTTGGAATCTATGATGATAGCAGCACCAGTTTGATGCTCACTTGTTGAATTTCACATCACGAAAAAAAAGCCAGACCGACCCGAAAATAGAAAGAGTGAGCTAAAACCAGGTCTTTTACCTAAGAACCAGCTTTTCCGCCGCAGCTCTTTTGCCAGAATTTACATTGCATAGAGTTTGGCAACCTTTGTAACTAGGCATGGGCGGCCTTATGAGGCGGACCTTAGTATGTCAGAGGATAGTAGGCGGTAGCAGTGACTAGTTCCTGGCTACCTAACGCATCTCCAGATAAGCGGCGATCAGCAATCTCTGAAAAACTGTCGAGAGGTTGAACTTCTCCCAGCGCCTCCAGGATGTGTGTTCCGAAAATTCCACCGGGAAGCTCGCCCTCGCAGTGTCTCGGAGCTGCAGAGAGTTGTGGGGCTTCTGCCCTACAAGTCTGATTTTTATGGCCATGTTCTTCCATCCTTGGTGCTCCGTGGGTTCTTAGTGCCGAGAGACGATGGCTTTGGGAGCCTCGTAGGTGATCTGCTCTGCTGTAAACTCAAATAATGAATCTGCGGATTCAATGAGGTCTGCTGATGAATGGGAGAAGGCCAAATAGAGATTTTTCTTTGTGGACGTGACATTTTGTATCTGAAATGCTAACCTGCGGAGACGCAGCCATTGTTTCAATCCACCTGGCAAATGTTGAGGCATTTAACTCTTCGCCGAAGAATTTGTCGTCTCCCTGATAGAATATTGATGATTGATCTGTTCTGGGGCCATGACGAGTGCGTGAAGAATCCTATTTTGTGATTAGGTTGATTGATGCAGGCTTGAATAGAGTCTAGTTCTTTTAAGAAATATCACATTAGAGCGTTTGTTTATACAACGTAATTCAAATTATATGATATATTATTTATTCTTGATTGTTTCAAGAAAATGGGTGCAACTCGCGTGAATGGAGAGCTTGAAGGTTGACGTCAAAACTGGTACTTGGCATTGAACGATAGCATGAGAGAGCTGAGACTCAATGAAAACAAGATCTTTAATTTCCATCTGTTCTCAGTGACACTAAATAGGCTCGCATGGCGTGAGGTTACCCATTGTTGCTATCATGGGGTTCCCAGTGGTCGCTGGGTGTGCCCTTAGAAATTTATCGACGCTGGGTGATCGCATGTTTGAATAAAAGAAAAGAGTATATATTTTTAAAACATATTTTATGCTATATTTAATTATAAGTGCTTAACATTATGCATAAATTGATGTAAAAAAACAATAAAAAACAATGCAAAAATAAATCCCAGAAGCTTACTTCTAATCATAAAAATAAATCCTTAATTACAACTAATAGAAATTTGAGCAAACTAGAAAATAAGCAAAAGAGACTAGATCTTATAAGATATAAAATTTCTAAGAGTCTAGAAGTCTTTACAATTCAGTGTAACATATGTTTTCATTATTAGAAATTCAGAATCGTCAATATTCAGGCTTAATTTTGGTCAGTTGTATGCAGTTTTCTTAACAAAATGACTAAGTTTTTCCTATTTTTAATGCAATTTACGCAATTGACGCCAGGCAAGGAAACCCGAGTTGGTTTTGCTAATTTTTGGATTAGCTTAGATTTAAAGAGGCATTTTTATTTAAGAAGGTTAAGGAAAACGATATAGATCGTCGCTGTGGAGTTAAGAATACTGAATTTGTTTTGATTCAAAAGCTGGAGCAAACAAGATGTAAAACACGGAAGGATAAGTAAATAAATAAAGGCATATAAGGGAAAAAGAGGTCAACTACATAGAATAATGTTTGGGTGATGGAGGCTAGTTCAATTGGGGTTTAAATTAACGAAAAAGAGAAAAGAAATTTTGGTAAAGAAGTAAATGGATCAATTTAGTGTTGAAGATATCAATATTCAGATAAACACATATCCAAGACAAATTTTTAGTTTTTATCAACGAAAGTATAGATAGTATTTAAATACTGGTTACGTAGAGATTAATATAGGTTAAAAGAATTGCAGTGTCTGAAAGAAAGAGAAAAATATCAAGTAATGCCACCTCAATCCCAATCAACCTGCAAATTTTGACGACGAAAATGCAAACTTTTGAAAAAGGAAAATCAGGTTCTGCACTAAAAGAGAGAATATAAAATACATCCAAATTAGTAGGATAAAAAACAACAACAAGAATATCCCCCCCAAATCAAGACTATTATTCTTACCAGTTATAATTTAACGTAATGTGTGTGAAGTAGAGGATATAGATAATAAGCATTAATTAAGTAAAATACATATGTATTCGCTGAGCTTTGCTCAATTCAATATTCAGTTTAAAACAACTATAGTAATGAAACTTGTAATAAATAATATTTGGTAAGTTTGAAAGTTTTTGGCACTATCTACTTTGGAATCTTACAATTACGCTTACCACCTGCTAGTGGCAAAGGAACCCGATGTAAGAAGAGTGTAAAACTTGTCAATCCCTGATCGTCTCATTTTTCTCATTATTTGGCCACTCGGCTGCTCAAATATGTAGGTAGTTTGTACAAATATTTACTTACATAAACATCAATAGATAAGTTGGCTTCAAAGAGATGGAGAGCATTCTGGATTTTAAAACAAAAGGACTCAGGTTCTATTCCCAGCGTGCCCCCCAAAAATTGAGGTAATATCAAATCAGGTGATGACAACATTTGCTGACGACCACTAGTACCAATTTACATTGGGCCAATATGGTAGCTTATGCGATGGATTGACATTTTTAATGGATGATGTATACAACATGAGAAAATATCTTACTATGCCACCTGTGAAGCGGCTCTGCTTAGTTTCGAGGCTGAAAATCATTTATGGGAGACAAATGGTTCCGTGAGTGAGACTCGCTAACCAGCCAAACCTCAGGCTCATTGCTGTAAATGGGAAAACGTAACAGAAGGTACCCATAGTCATTCATTCACGCTCTCTCGCAGACACACAATGTATGTATTTCTCTCGCTCTCTTTCTACCTTCTCTCTATAACTACTAGCTCTAACCACTCTCTCTCTATCTTCCCTCTATACCCTCCTGCTCTATCCCATTTCTCTCTAACTCCCTCCCCCCTATCCTGCTCTCGTCGCTCTCTTTCTCTAACTACTAGCTCTAGCCACTCTATCTCTACCTTCCTTCTATACCCTCCCTCTCTATCATATTTCTCTCAAACTCCTTTCTCCCCTATTCCTCTCTCGTCGCTCTCTTTCTACCTTATTTCTCTAACTACTAGCTCTAGCCACTCTCTCTCTATCTTCCCTCTATACCCCCATTCTCTATCCTATTTCTCTCTAACTCCCTTCTTCCCTATCCCGCTCTCGTCGCTTTCTTTCTCCCTTCTCTCTCTAACTACTAGCCCTACCCACTCTCTCTCTACCTTCCCTCTATACCCTCCCTCTCTATCTTTTTTCTTTACTCTTGTTCTCTCTATCCTCCAACTTATGAATAACCTCTCCATCCTCTCTCTATATACCTTCTTTCAATGTCTCTGTCTCGCTTCTGTCTCTTGCTCTCTCTATATCTAGATCTCTCTCTCTCTCTACCGTATTTCTCTCTGTCGGTGTCATTTTGACTGTCTCCGTTTCTGCCTCTGTCTCTATCTCTCCGACTATATATCTAAGCACTTCTTTAACGTCGATGCTCGATGAAAAGTTGATCTCCTCGAAGAAAGATAATCGATGGAAGTTGGTCAGAAATAAGATCAAAACAAACAACACCAAAATAGGGGCCAAAAACTATGTCCAGTCGGCACTTAAAGTTGTACACAAGAATTATGACCTTTATATGGGTAGATGTGAACTTATATGACTAAAGACATTAGTAAGGATTATTTTACTAATTTTATCTAATTAAAAGGGATAGACTGCGTGGAACTAAATTCTAAGTATCATTATCATAAGTCTTTCAAAGTAACCTTGCCTACTGCTGAGCGTGATAAAGTCTTAGCTATTTGTCCCAGGCCAAAGAACGTTTTAATTAGAAAATTCTTTTTCTCACGTCGATTAACGGTTAATTCAGAATCGTAAGTGACTTATCATTAAAAGTCTATAAGATGAAAAATCTAATATAGCTACCTTAATTGTAATTCGGTACGCAAATATGTGAAAGTGATTCCAAGTTTGCTAGAAAAGTGTGAATAGAACTATTACCAAAATATACATTTGTTTTTTGTTGAAATTTATCGCGAGTTTGACTTTTTGTCACTCCAAGCAGATGTGATATATTTTCCATTATGGAGGACGGCCCTAAGGCTAGATGACGATATTATATGAGAATAAATTAGGAATTTTACGAAACCTCTGCATTTCAATGACGAAAGTTTAGGCCTAAATATTAATGACGGTGAATCGCACACTACCATACGAAATAATTATTTTCCCCATGATGATGGTTTATTTTTTTCACTAGCCTCCTATTAAATGGCTTTGACCACATTCAGTAAAGTATTTATGAATGGGAAAATCATTACTCTATAATATTGAGCGATGTATTTATTGCTGATCTAAGCAAGAGGAGATTTTGTAAGGAACTCAGAGAGTTTGTGGATGAATTTGCAATGTACCTGGACCATGCTATCTTGCCGATGGATATGTTTACATAAATATGCCATGCTCATAACTTCAACAGTCGACCCGATCACGTTATAGTGTCGCAGCATATCCTTAAGTAATGGATACTCACTGTTTGACCATTTCCCTTAGGGGTATAAAAGAATGGTGGAGGGCAGTAGAAAGAGAAAAAGGTGGGAATAATTCAAAGGAAGTAAAGCCCACCACAATATCCACACCCAATAGGAAAACGGGGACTAGCCTCGAGGAGAGATGAATGGACTTAAGACATCTTGAGATATCAGACGTTGAGCGAAACAAACTAGGTGAGAAGACGCTAGCAAGAAAGTCACTAGAAAAGAAAAAAATGGAAATTTTTAAAAGGAGTAAAAGAGATTTAAGCTCGTTCGGATTGCCTGGACACTATATTAAGGATGGAATGCCAGTCCTCTAGGAACCATGCAAAATAGTCTACACAGACGAAAAAGCTAGAGGGAATCCCAAGGACGAAGAGGTAGACATTTATTTTCAAGTATTGGTGTAGTTAATGAAAATTTTCAACTGATTATATTCAAAGGAAATTTGACTATTTAAAAAAACACAAATCCAATCCATACTAAAGATGATCAAAAAGTAAAAGATTAATGGTCATAATTGACGCCTTGATTCGACTCCCTCATTGATGTATACTTCATAAGTTACCTACTCTAAATTAATATAACATTAAAAGTCAAATAAAAGGATTATCTTAAGTTTCTTAAGACAAGCATTGCCATAATGACTTTATCATACACTTTCAAAGCTGAAAATTATAAATTACAAAGTTAAATTCTTTAAATTTTATTTTGCGCGTGTCTTAATCTAAACTCGAATCTGCCTTGGGGCTTAAACTCAGAAAAATAAGCCATGCTAATACTAACAAGAGGGAGAATACCCTGTATCCACTATTACTTGAAACACTCGAATCGTGAAATTCTACTTTTGGAATGGAATTACTAAACCTGTTTTTAAACTATTTGTAGGGGTTTATATATTACTAAAATCGTAGCTTAGTAAAAGTGCATAAACTCCCAAGCTGTTTTACCAATTTTACCAACTCGCATCTTCATATTTCCTAATTTCACGGCTTTTTACAAATCTCTTTTTCAACGGATTTTTTTTAGCAGATAACTTTTAATTGGTTTTGACCTATTAAGAGAGCAAAATTGACTCTTATTTCTATCACGATGATTAGAGAATTTCGAATCAAGTTAGGTTCGTTTTGTATAAGTTTGCTACTTTCGTCCGTCCTTTGTGTATTAGAAATGATACGCTATTTTTTTACTTACCCATAAAATTATTTAATCATTCTTAGAACGTAATTTTAAACATAGGAATAAAACCTTATTAATCACTAATTCTTTTCTTTTCTTGCAGTTCCCCCGCGATCTTTGGCCCTAAAATGGCGTAAAAAGTCCGATTGGATCTCTCCTCCTGGAAAAGTTCTTGGCACCTTCGTGGAAGGAGATACTTTGGATATCATCTGTCAAGCTTCCCCAGGTAAATATTATCAGTAAAGGATTTTATAGATTCGTTTGTGTGCCATTTTTCCTCTCTATTATGAATATTTCATGGGCAAAGATACTTTTATTTTTCTTCGTCTCATCCAAGGCGATATAATAACAGAAAAAAGACACGTTTTTATCCAAAACAATATCTGAAGCAAATTTTCTGCAAGAAAAATTGTTTGAATGTGCAAGTAAGGAGCTCCTTTTGGACATAATAAACTTTCTGTGACATTTTATCATTATGAAGCCCCTAAATAACCCTTACATGACTAATTGATGCAAGAGTATACAATTATTTTTAGCATTTGGATGACATAGTTCAAGCTAGAAGCTATATAACTGCTTCTAGGTAAATATTATTATAGAAAACTAAAATTTGTACGCTTACTTTACTTTACTTTACACTCCAATCCAAAATTCAGGGAAGTTTAAAACTCACGTAAAACGCCCCTAACCCCTGATCGAGCTCTTAGGGACATATGTCTATTGCCTTGAATAAGTATTCATTGCACGATTGAAAACATTTACTCGCAACTAGTTGTTCAAGAACGACACGTACTTTTAATAACTCCACTAGTAAATATGAAAGAAAGTTCATCAAATACAAATATATAAATTATGTATATAAAACCGTTCTTATTCATGAACTAATTTTTAACCAACTTTTAGAGCTTCGGTTTAAATACTACCATCTTTAGCTGTGCAATGAAAAGAGAGAAACATAACGACGATATAAATATATGATTAAATATATACTGAAAGTTATGGAGCAGCAAAAAGTTATAGAAGAAGACAAAAACAAATGGAAGAGTTAAAGTTATAATAGAAGCAGCAGTGTAAATCAAACTGAGGTAAATTTCTGACACTTTTGCTTGTTAGTTTAGAACCAAAAATGTTTTGAATAAAATTATTCAGATTAAAATATGTTCCATCCAAGATGTTATAATTTGGTAATTAATTAACTTTGTTTCAACAATAGTTCTTTTGTAGTAATTAGTAATTTTATATAGGAACTTAGAATACTTCTTTTCTATTTGATGATTACATTCAATCATATTGTTAAAATTCTTGAGGCAAACTGAAGAATTTGCGACTTCAGCATGATGTTCTTTGGTAGTTTCTGGCAGCAAAGTGGAGATGATGACTAAGGAGGCCATTTGTAGAAAGCAATACAAGATAGTCATTGGTTTCCTACTACACAGAAGCTACGGAGTGCTACTTTTGAGTTTCTGGTGAAACTATCACCAGCTAGATGACTCATAATCCCGAGAACCAAAAGTTTGAGGGGCAACCAGAAATCTTACCTCGAAACGAGCTTTTAACCCGCACCTCTTTGGTCAGATTCTGGATCGCTTCGAGAAGAGTGCCAAACTGTTTTATAGCAATTTGCTGTCATGGGCGGGGGAGAGCTGCCTAAAACTCGATAGGAAAGACCATTGTATGTGGCAGCGGTGAGTTGCTCCTGGCCACCTGAGGCATCCCTAGTTAAGACGCGATCGATGATCTCTGACAAACTGTCAAGTGGTTAAACTTCCCACCATTGTGAGTCAGATGGCTGTGGAAACGACTGAGGAAGGCTTGTCTCATATGTGCAACAGGGAAGTGGGCTCTTACGGCGCTTGGGAGCTTCCGAAAGAGATTGGTGGGGCTTATAAATCACTAGAGTGATATTTCTAGTGAGATTTTGCCATCGTGCTCATCATAAAGTTTACGGTGCTGCAGAACGATGGGTTTAAGATCTTTTACGTCCTCTTTTTTGCTTGGTAGCCGAATAATGAGTCCGTTGCTTCCATGAGCTCAGCTCATAAATGGCAGGAGGTCAACCGGAAATTTGTCATGGTTGACGAGATATTTTGTGCCTCAAATTGCAGCTCGCAAAGATGAAAACAGTATTTTACCCTACCTAGCAAATATTGACGCATATGAATCACTGAAACAATCGCTGTGTCCGTGATTGAAGACTAGTGGTTGTTTTCTGGTCGAAGAGCCATGACGCGTTTGTGGAGAATTCTGTCCAACGATGAGGTTGATTGATGCAAGCTTAAGAGAGTGTAGCCTGTCTAATGAGTCACCAATATAGCGGTAGGGTTGCAAATACGCTACAGATTAATATTATTTAATGACAAAGTCTGGTAATTCTTCTTGTTGCCTAAAGTCATGCTTGTTGCGCTCGTAGATGGAGACCTTCTTGAAGAGAATCATGACACTTTGCATGGAGCGTGAGAGGCAGTGGAGGCGTTGTTTTTATGACAATGATGCGCCTTTCAGGAGTGGAACCCAAAAGGTATCCATGAAAAGCAGCAGGTTTCCAGGTGACGCCATCATGAGGTTGCCACGTTTGCTAGATGCGCTACAAGCAAGCAAGTTTAGGATTTTCTTTAACAACATAAATAAGGTTTTTAAAACAAAGTCTCACACTAGGCAACTATCACGTTTGCTAAGTAATATTTAGCCCAACTAGATAACTGCATACGATATATGACTTATGTTCTTTGTTTAGTCTGATGAGAGTAATTGCGCATGACTTGGTTTACGTTCGCTAGGTCAAGTTTTGCTGAAGTAAACTCGGCGTCGAAACTATAGAAGGCATTCCTTATCATGAGACATGGTGGCGCTGGTCTGACTCTTTTTATTGGAGAACCGAAAGAAATTCATGTTATTGATAGAAATTGAAGAAAAGCTATTTGTTATTAATATATTAGAAAATCTTTGATCCTATCAGCAAACCGTATAAAAAAACGGTAGCTGGGTATTTCAGCAAGAGTTTGATCCGAAAAATTACTTCAAGGACAAAAAATGGCTTTTATAAAATAAACATCAAACTGGCTCAGGGAGTCTCGGAAATTGAACTTGATCAAATAATATCACCGTAGTTGAAGATAATTGTTAAAATTAGCAAATTAGTAATACAGTGAATAACCTAAAAAAAATATACCAGGAAAAATAATAAAAATACTGAATACAATTGTTATTGTCAGAAAATAAGACACAAAATGCAAAACTTTATCTCCCAATTTAAAAACGAAGTATTTTACCTAATGCCTTAGATTGTTTTGGAGGTGTGCATTTAATACTTATTTATCCAACTTTAGTCTTAAAATTCATAAAATTTAGACAAATTATATTCCCTTTTTCTAAGGTGTTAGCAAATTAATGTGGTACCGGCTCAAATCTCTTAGGTAATACCAATCTACTTTTCTTATTTCACTTTGGCTTTATAGTTTCTCACATTTCCATTTCCATAACCATTCTTCCATAATCCCATTTAACGGAATATGGCTTAGCAATGCAGGGAATTATCTTTCAAATACATGTTTAAACGTAGGAAGTTGGTAAAAGAAGATATCCATTATTTAGTAAAAAATAAGGCATAAGGAGTGATTTGGTGAAACTCTTTGGTGTAGCAGATTTTCAATCACCGAAATAATAAATTTTGTTTTAGTGATTCAGAAACAAAGAGTAAACAAAAATATATTATACAAATTAAAGAAATCACCTGATAGCTATAGGTACATCGCCTATTATATCAAATTTCACTCTGACGTTGGGGTTAATGGAAGTAATTTCAACGTGGATGCAGAGCAGAAAGCAAATAATAAGTGCTATACTATGTATGTGACAAATTTCCCATGATGTGAAAATTGACAGAAACATACCTGACACTAGGTTTTAGTGACGTTAGAAAAAGTAAAAAGGTAAGGAAAATTAATTGCCAAAGTATTTAAAAGAGGTGATTACTTCATGATATAGGATTCGGTTGTATATGCAATTCTCCTCATTTCAATATAGATACAAGACTTCATACCTTTGATTCAACTAAGAGCTGAACACGGATCTTCTTCATTTGTTTTTTCTCTTCGCCGAAATGATAACAAATACGTTGTTACTTTCTAACCTTCATTTAATAGCATTGTAGATTTCTATTTACGATATTTTACCTGGTTCATCGCCTAGCCAGACGAAATAGACAGATGAAACACCAGATTATCAACACTCTAATTGCTGCCAGATGGCCTACTGTAAATTATGACTTCTCAGTGTGGAGGCTTTACATAGAAAAAGACAATTAGTTTTAGCATATTGTTTAACATATTGTTCACATCGTTAGTCAAAGGTAGGTTTAAAAAGGATAAATGGATCTATGAGTTTAAAGTTTCTTCGTCTTTTAGACGCTTAACGTAACAGATGATGATGATGTACTTAGTAATGCAAAAGTATTTCTTTGCTGCATTGGTTTTCACAAGTCAGCTGTTTGTAACTCACTTTGTTTAAGCAGTTCTATAAATACAATGGAAGGACAGCGAATTGTTTGTTTGTCGAAGAATTAGTTTGATTAAGTTATTTAAGCTTCGTTTGAGCTTAAGAATGGTTGAAATGATAAAGTGAAAATTTTGTTGTTGTTTAACAGTTGAAACCAACATTTTCGATAAATGAATGTTGCTAATCGAAAGTTGGCAGAGTTTGTCTGGATAATTTACCTCCCGGTGCCAGCTCGGGACAGGCTGTGGGATACCCAAGCACCAAAATTCCACCAACCTCGGGCACGGGATTTTGTCCCACTCCCACATGCACACTGTCCTTTGGGTCTACACCACCAACTGTTTCAAGCCTGCTAAAAGGTCAATAAGTGGCTACACTTTTTTTACAAAAGGTGCCTTCCAAATTTATGAGGTGATCCAAGTGAAACTCTCCATACCACTCCGGAAGGAAAGGGGACAGTTTTGAAAGGGAGATCTCAATATCTCCAAACTAATTCTTGGTGCCGTTCTATGTATTGCATAAATCACTGTCCTGCTCATATTTAATTTCAGTGCTTGGTATTTTGGAATTTCCCTTTTGGATAAATGGCTCCAACACTTGTGAGAACTTGGTGGCATAAGTTCTGAATCTCATTCTTCCTCGTATAAAACATATCTTCTCCACTTAATGAAGACATAGCCCCATGCTTCACTGTTGCTACAGGACAAGCAAATTGAAATGCCTCTCCAACTCTTCCTCTCAAAAAGGTAGATCCATAAGTGCCTAAAATCTGAAAAATTGTTACCAAGCGTTAAATTTTGAAGTTATATTTAAATGGAATTACATAATTTACATGTAAAACAACAATACAATATTCTTTCTTACATACCTAATCATTACTTTCATATGGCCATATGACTTTAAAACATTGTCCATCCTTCTATTTTTTGTGATATTTGGCTCATTAAAGATCTTTGTTTATGTTCACTTCCGATATCCATCGCTTCTTTCACGCCTTGCAGCTTTTTAACTTTAAATTGTTAAGTCTCGTCCTATTTTTGTGAGTGATAGTTTTGAAATTGATGCTTCATGAACACCCCAGAAATCTCAAAAATGGTTTTCCTCTGATTTTATAGTAAAACAAGAATGATAGATGTCTAATCTAGGTGTTATAATAAGTTATCTGCTACTTCTTTTCCATGTTAAAATCTCTAGCAATTCTTACATGTGATAACACCTGGCCTTAGAGAAATCGGCTCTTGATTTGTTGTACTTTACATATGTAGTGGGCAAAAAAGGAAAAAAATGACGCTAGTAAAGAATAATATTTATTGGTGATTATTACTGAGAATATTTATTTACAATTAGTTTTAAAATTTTATCCACACTGTTTGCAAGCATGCCGAATTGAACCTGGGGCTTTTCCACACAATGACTTTTTGCAGTGCCAGCTTTTTCTTACGGAGTGTCTTCACCTGGCACTACTTTTTGAGCACTCCTGTGTTATTCTCTGCATCTTTTACCTGTGTTCCAGATTCACTTTTCCTCATTGATTGCTCATATGGCTCAGCTAAATTCTCTGCCATCTTTGATTGACTGCACATCTAGAAATTTTCTCAGTTATGATTTTCTTGTAAATAATCCATAGATTGTTAGTTTGTTAGCCTTGGGGTACACCCGAATTAACTGATAATTCTTCGATACATTATCATCCTTTATCCATCGTCTTCTGTTGTTTCACCTTTTCGCCTGGTGATCCTAGTTAAATGACATTCCCTCGCTCACATATGATCATGTTTACGATAAACTCTCAAACCAACTCGTTTCTGATTCTTTCATAGGCAAATACTTTTGAAATTATATCTCCACCAATCCGCTGCTTTCTATGCCATCACGCATTTGATGCTATTTTCTGCTTCAGAAAAATTTTCCTCTTGCATAACCTCAACAGTTTTTCGTTTTCCTTCAATCTGTGTCTATCTCAAAGTCAAATTTACATTTTTATTTTATTCTTCCTCATAACCCTAGCTGGCTCTACATATACTTGAATTTCCTCTGGTAATTTTATTTTTTTTTGTGCAATGCACATGTCATGTGCTTGCTTTTAACATGGTCAATACTAACGGTTGTGCTGATAAAATTTCTTAATCATTGATAAATGATATGGGGTAGGCAATTAAATGTTTTCCTTCTGATTACTTCGCTCTCCGAATAACATTAACGTCTCGTCTTATTTCTTAACTTTTTATTTCTACATTTAATTAATATCCAATCTTATTTGTGTCATTATCCATTTTTTACTTGCAATTGTTCGAATTTTTCCTAAATTAGCTTAACCGTCTTAATTAATTAATCTTCCATTGTGTAAATTCCTTGGGTAATAATCTCCCTTACTTAAAACATCCATTTAAATTTTGGTTTACAAATTTCCCCTTAAATTAAAAAAAACCCATTATTTAAAAAATCTTTTAAACAATTCTGGTATTTTTTTAGAAATAACTACCTCTCTTTATTTGAAATGAATATGGAAAAAAATCGTAGTGTGAGAGGATCTCACATGCATTGTAAAAAGTATAATCTATTATATAAAACCGAAATTAACTTATAAGTGGAAGAAATAAAATAAGAGATAGCCGAATTGGACGGTCAAAATTACAATTGGATGATGTAGACATGCCTAAATAAGGCTAATGTTGCACGAGTTTACTTCCCTCAAATTATAACCTATTTTCTATAGGAATGTTGAAAATATAGTTATAAAAACTTAAAAAATGAAATCCTTGCAATTTTTCTTCATAGATACGTATAACTGTAGTTAAAGAACATTCATTGCATTCCAATAATAATAATGATAATAACCTTTAATATATCCAGCATACCGCAAAAAGAGAAAAGGCAATATTTTTTCTTCGGAAAAAGAAAAATGATATCCTAATTCTAAAAAATCCGTTCTGGGGTGGGATTCGAACCAAGTACATTGAGGCAGCTAGCCTTTAACCACTCGGCTACGCGAAGCAACAAAAAATACTCAGAATTGACAAGCTTATATTGGGGTATAGTAAAATGTCATAATTCCTTGATACTATTTATTTTGGTGATTGGGTGAAACAATAGTCATGTTTATACATAAAGATCTAACCCAATCTTCTTCCTTTCACGGCTACTGAGCTTGACAAAACGGTCTGCACAACTTTATATGCCATGTTGCCCAGTAGGAAGAAACAGGTAGAAAAAAATTATAATTTGTCTTAAATATACTCAAACTCGATTTCTTTTATCTTCTTTTAGCCTGGCCTGCACCTGAAGTAGTGTGGACGTTGAATGGAGTAATAATAGATGAAAGCTTTGAGCCGCGCCCCTCCTCCGCTTTTGAAGAAGTTACTGATATCTCAACAAAACTTTTGATGGGTGCTACAAATCATCTTCAAATACCACATCTTCAACGAAGCGATCATCTTCGAAAGTTGAATTGCGAAGCATCTAACACAAATCTTTCTCGCCCTATCGTTCGCTCTATAACGCTGACCTTGGCGTGTAAGTAATTTATAATTTACTTGGTTTATATTTACGTTGTATTCTAGAAACACATTTGACCATCTTTACTCATATTAACTATTATATTGCCGATTCTTTAATTTCTTTAAATTTGAATCTATTATAGATGTTATATACCTATTACTCGGAGATTTCTCCCTCTTACTCTCTCTCTATCTCTCACACTCTCAATATATATATATATATATATATATATATATATATATATATATATATATATATATATACACACATTGTCGCATTATTAGCCTTGTTACAGAGGGATTAAGTGAAATATGCGTTCGTTGGATTTCTACTGAAGAAAGGGTTTGTGGCAATCATACGAGGCACAAACTTAATCATGAAATGGAAATCTTAATGAAACTTAACCCACATGATGCTTTTGTAATGCAAAATGACCATATCACGTAAAGGCTGCTAAGTTGCATACCGCAACAACTATCCTGAAGTTCTTGAATGTGGACCAAGCACCGCATTCCGAGAGGTTGTTTTGAATCAGAGATGGGCCAAGTTTCTCAGATTTACTCATATGCCGTATAAAGCGACAATAAATGGTACGCTCCGTTTCGCCCAACTGTAATAGATAGCTGCTGCAAGTACAACGTAAGCCGTATATAATTTTGCATCCTATGCTGGCGAGTGGTTGATATTTAAACTTAAAACTGATCTCAGTCTTAAGGCGTTATTGAGAACAATACATGGAAATAATTTTGCATAGGCCATGGTCAACATTTTTAACACTATACTTTTAAAGTTCTTCGGTTGGAAACCGAATAATGGAAGTTAAAATAGATCTTTAATTTATTAACGGTTAGTAATGGAGCAAAATTGCAGGATTTTATATTAAGAAATAAGCTAATTCGTTTCTGAAGAAAGGGTTTGTGGCAATCATACGAGGCACAAACTTAATCATGAAATGGAAATCTTAATGAAACTTAAACCACTTCTAGTTGTACATACAAATTACCATTAAACAATGCTACGAAGAAAAGAAAGGTTTTGAAGGATAGTTTGGAATAAGATCTTTGTAAGAACTATTATGTGGAGTTAATTAAGGAAAGAGAAATTACACAAATTTAAATCGTTTCAGAAAGAAAAATCAGAGTTAACAAACGCTTAGCATCAAAGCTGGCCAGGAACTCTTTGTTGGGTAATTATTAATAGTACACAAATTAGAGATTAAATGGGATTAAATATGGACTAGAGACTTGTCTAGAGCAAAGAAAACCCATACTACTTTTTCAATAATAAATAATCTGTTCCATTAAATATATTCAAACATTAACAAAAATATTGATGTGTTAGGTATGTTTACGTATTTTTGTAAAAACAAATTCTTGTATAATTTTATTACTATTCCAAATCCCTTTACTCGTTTGAATTTCATCACTGCATATCCATATTATTTAATTCATTTTAACTTTAATCTCTACGTTTTACTATTTTTTGTCGTATGTATAAGAAAAATTTCTATGTTTACATTTTAATTTGTGGTTTTGTTTATTTCTAATAAGTAATAATGGTATTCATTATAATCCTGAAATATTTACAATAGGTGCTACAACTTCTTCGGTTCTTTCTTTGTATTCACTTTATACCTTGTCTCATTTTTGCGTCCATCCATTCGTTTGCCACCTATATTAGTTGCCATTTCACTTACCTCTAATGATTTTCGATCAAGCCTATCACTTTTATTTTTACTGTCTCGCTGTATAATAAATCTGTTGCGGAATATTTCTTTAAAGTCAAAGAATCTCATGCAAGTAAACCACCGAAGCTTAATATATATAAACAACTTAATCTGTATTGCCGATATTGAGAAATATTATACTCATTGTCTTCGGTCTTGTTTTAAAGGACAAAATACACTCTTTATTGTTTAAATATTTTAAAACATTTGATCTATTTTAATGATTTTCCCTCATCATTTCCAAATCTAAATTATCAAGCTTATAAACATTTGACTGTGAAAAAACCCGCGTTATGTACAAATCTGACATAGGTCGTTGTGTAGGTGTTGTAGATACAGAGCCGGGAATAACCTAAATCTGTCATATTCTCAAGATTACTACTTCTGGACAGTTTTACACCTTTAAAATTGAAGAAAAACTTTGTAGGTTTCTTAGAAAATTAAAAAATTCTAAGCCCCTTTAGACTAACAAATCGGACCTACATACCTATAAGGTCTATTTTTTCTCTATATTGTCGTGGTATGACATTACATTATAACAATACCATATTATATCTACCAGGGAGGGACCAATAACTTGAAAGCGAACCAAAAAAAGGGACGGAAAACCACGAGTTCAGACGGGCTGAGTAGCGAGAGAGTGCAAGGAGGTCAGCTAAATTATGGAAAATGGAAAAGCTCAAGGTTATTAAAAGAGGCATTACAAAAATATAATTTTATTTACACAAAAATAATGAGAGAATTGATGGGTAAAATTACCTCAGAGAATGAACGGGCCAAATCACATCAGTAAATGAAAGGGGAAATTGTAGTTATGAATCAGGCTATGAAGTTAAAACTTAAGGTATTGCCGGAAGAGACTATTCAAATGGGGGGGGGGGATTAACTCAATTGGGTTACTAAAAGGGGGAGAGGGGTTGGCTTACGGATGTCTTCTGCACTTGAGGCGAGGCCGCTTCAAAGCGGGGGGTTGGAGTGATGACGGTTTTCCAAAAGGAAGAGGGGGGGAGGGAGTAACTTCCGGTCCAGGGGAGAGTATTTCGGCTACCCAAAATGAGGAGGGCTTCGACAGGAGTTAATGAAAAGAAGTCGGGAAAATCACTCGGGGCGATCGTTCAGTGGAATTAAATCTTGGCTGGGGCTAATTCCAAATACACAAAATAGTCCAGCTGTCACTTTGATTTGTTGCTAGCACTTAACTTGGAACCATGGGGAAATCTTCTGGGTTCTCGGCGAGACTTCTTAACTCTGTGTCTCCTCATGAGAGTCGAACACTATTTATGTGAGAGGCTCTTCCCGAGGGGGGTTAGCGGAAAACAGCTCTACTCTCGAATGGCCTCGAATCTTCTTGCAGAGGCCATTCTAGTCAGCGTAAAGGTGAATCGGTGGGGACGCGGTTCGAGGCTACCGCTTGTGGAAGGGAAGGGGGGTAGGATTACCAATTTAGGCCTAACCGGGCCTTCTGCAGCGCGTGGAAGTTCTGTCTGCTCAAGATATTCCACGTGGGGTTCCTTCACATATATAATACCCCTTTCTTTTAATTAGCTTAGTTTCTTGACCCTGTTTTATTCCTTCATTTCAAATGAGTTTATCATTTATAATTTGCACTTGTCTGTAAAAAAAATTAATAATTTCTAATGCCTAAAAATAAATCATGACTAGCTTTGTTGTTCAGAATTTCTTCACTATTTATCTTCTTTTTCTGAAGACCATTCAAACTTGCGTCAATTGTCACTTCTGTAAATATATTCATGTAATAGTTCCAATAAGACCTTATTCAAAACTCACCTTAAAATTTGTTTTTGATATTCATTCTTTTTGTAGATGCTATGAACAAATTGAAGGGCCGAAATCGGTTTTCATCTTGGTCTTTTGTTGGTTCGATGACTGTCAATTAGTTTTCGTCCGGTCTTATATAAGCGCTATGTAGATGGCACGGTTTTTTTATTTGGACATAATTCACTTTGTATGCTGTTCCTCAATTATTAATATTAAAATATCTAATATTAAACTTTTTGTGACTTTGCAAAATAATAACATTTACTTTGTTGACCTGAAAATTACTAGGGCTAATAAAAATTGCACATCAAAGGCTTATAGAAAACCAACCCTTACCAAGTAGGCATTAAAATTATTTACATATGTTTTGTTAGTTCAAATTCAAAATTTATAACTTTTTGTATACTCCTTTATTGAGGATATAACCTTAATTAAATGTTTCCAGGTCTCCATTTGAATGCTAATTCTTAAGTGCATTTTTTCAAACTAATGGTTACACCAAATAGCTTCTTGAAAAAAGATGAGCTTTTTCTTAATAAAAAAATAATGAATTTGCTCTTAATTACAAAACTTTAAGAAATTATTTATCTTTTTTTACTTCCATACTCTGATTCGCATATAGTGTTTTAAAAACAACTAAAGATTAATACAACTTTTGAAGTTCAAAGATTGAACACTTATCATCATGCGATCAAAAACTATATACGGTTTTCCCTATAATGTGGGCGCGCTAAATTATATATGGGGGGAAAAATGAGCACACTTTACTCCCACTTTATTAAGTGCTTGTATCTGAGAGAACTGGTCTGTAACATAGTTAAATAACCCATCTTTAATTCGAAATCACCTCTCGCAATTGATTCCCGGGTTACACTTGAGAATTGCAGTATATTTGCAAGCTCTTAAATGCTAGACTCCCTGAACATAAAATGCAGTATTAAGGACAAAAGTACCATTTTGGAGACGAAACTATTAAATTAAATATAAGTAATAATATATTTATTGTTTGTTTCCTTTGTTATATATTTCAGATTAAGAGAATCTTTATTGTATAATTTTTATATTAGAATATACAGTCTGATAATTATGAAAGTAAATGGTGCCAAATTTGCCCTATTTTTTCGTGACTCATATTAAAGCACATTATATGGTTTGTTTTAGTACAGTCGTCTAATTCCTGAAGATGTTTTTCTCAGGACTGTTCATTATTGATTTAAAAACTCAGTGGTAAAATAAATATTTATTTCATTTTTATAATGTAAATATTGCATAGCTTTATTTTTTGTGTCGCTTTTTTGGACATTAGACTACGATGACAGATAGAGTATATATTATTATTTCTTTTATATGTAATATTTTTCAGTTTAAAGCATGAAAAATTATACTCTTTCAATTTGTGATAAGTATTACCTATTTTGGATTTACGCACATGCCTGTACACACCTATACTTATAGATGCACACACATACACATCGATGAGATATAAAAAGCACTTCTGAAACCTAGTGATGTAGAAACTGAGAGACGATGATGAAGTTAACATAATTGCTCCACCAAATGATGAAATGTCAAACGAAGAAGCTGTAAATGATTACGGTCTACCGACTAGGAGCGTTCTCGAGATGTTGTAGTTAGTCTACAACATATTACTCATATAAGCAAGGAAGTATATACATCAAAAATTTCAATATCTTAACTAAAGATTAAAGAAAATCAAGCCCAGATCTCTTCCCGAATAGAAATAATCGATACTAAGCTAGAAAGAACAAATCAATCTCCCATAAAAAAACAGCTAGAGTAAATCATGTAATATATTTTTTGATAACTTCTTATACAAGCGTTGACACATTTAAAGTTCTTGGAGGAAAAAATATGAAAGCAACGTTACAATTCCGGAAAATCATATCTAAAAATGCCCTTGTATGCCACCGGAATTATGAAAAAATAACAAGAAGGATTTGTAGATTATAGTTTAATAATGGAAATAAGGTTCTTATCACAAAAAGTTATGACAATACTCAAATGTCTATTTCAACAACTGAAACGACAGTGTATCCAACCAGCTACACCAAATGTTATTTTCACAAACCCAAAAAACAATAAACTCAAAAACTAAAAATAAAATGTTTCCACAGTTCATTAACTCCATAACTGAGAGAAAGTCAAGCTTTTGCAAAGTAAAGTGCCAGTAAAGATATCAGATTTGATCTCATCAATTATCTTGGGGGGACCTAAACAGTCTTACGTGCCACACATAATCCATTGCGTTTTCCAAGGCATGAATAATTGCGTGCGATGAAGCCTACCAAGGATTCTACTCATTTACCATCAAGAAGTTCCGCATATCCTTGCCCCTGTACCGGGAGAGCGACCTCTATAATTGAATTGAGAAGTGCGAAGTCCTTTTTTACATCTATATAGCTCTGAAGAATAAGGAGAAATACGTACGCATGATTTCTTTTTTACTTTCATGGAAACAATGCAATCACGCGGTTTAATCTTATCTTCAGATATGGGACGATATAAACCATTTAATCAGGCGTTAATAGACAACACAACATCTCCTAGCGCAAAATTCTGAGGATACTTCTGATGCCGGAGTAGCATGCAGACAGGAGGATGACGAATATGCTGCGTCTAATAGGATCTCTCATTGATTTCCTCAATACAACATCAAATAGCGACAATTTTTCCCCCCAAGTTATTTTTTGAATGGTTACCCAGTAGTACCTATAATATTCAAAATTCGGAGTTTTAATCATTAACCCTCCCAACAACAAACGGTTTCTAGTTTAATCTGGGGCAGCTTTAAAGGGATTCATGTGATGTAATCTGAAAAAATAGACAAGTTCATTCTTTTCATTTACAGAATCAAAATGGTGCCACTTATCTGGGCTAAAACTTAACCCAAACTACGGCGTTCCATCACATGGGATTTTTTATTTGCAAAGGTTTAACATGTGATATTTGAAGGTGTTCCTTTGCAACCCAGCAAAGGTCCGTTTACACGCACTTAATCCCATAGAATTCTACTTTATCGTAGTTTGTATATTTTGAGTGGGTCAAGTTGCTACCAGTAAAAAAAAAATCAATTCAATTTTGTAGAGTGTTTCATAGCCTCGGTGTTACGAGTTATGGATTTGGTTTTCTTAGTTCTCAACGATGAGATTTTGGTGTAAATTTCGAGTCCAGCGGAGGACATGTAGGGGTGCGAAAAATGCATCAAGAAAAGAAAACGAAGATTTAGGACTAACCCAGCTAAAAAGAATACAGACTCAAGAAAGAATACTGAAGTCAAGAAAAATGGTAGACAATTGTTTGAAGGGCCAACTTAAAGTAAAAGGAAATTCAATCAAGAAGAAGAAAATGCATCAAGGAAACAAAAGTGAAAAGCAAGAATAAAATGAATAAATAAATAAGTGGGAATAATAAGGATTTCCCTCCCCCCATAGACATTCTCATCTACGATCGCTCTTTAAGCGTCTACAGGAGGTCGTACTTCGTATTAACCGATGTAACTATACCGATGGGGCATCTGTGAATAACTTTCATAGTCATGATCTCTCGAAGTATGTTATCTGCATTGAGGAGATATACAATTTAAACAGTTGCATGCATTAACAGAGAATCACACTTTCTTTGAGATCCTCATTTTTTACCACCCGTTCTTCCCCAAGCAAGCACGTTTGACAGTATCAAATGCTCTCTCCGATGGGAAAAGACAAAAGGTTATCTCCTCTTACCTAGTTATATGAGGTTGTCAAAGATTTTTTGATGTCAAAAGTCTTTTGGCAGCCGACAGGCGTTTATTCTATTTAGACATTTCAGGTAAGATTTTCACCACAACGATCACATTCGAGGATACTTGGCAGACGTATTATAGGAAAATAAGGAAAGAACATGGAATTCAAGAGCATTGTTTTACAAGATACTAAATTCTACTAAGAGAGGTTACAGCCCATTTAGTTGCACGGTCATGAAACTATTTCTCGCGGTAAAGCATTTTCGCCACCATCCCCAGGGGCACTCTTCCGTGATTCAGGTTATATAATTTGACCATTCTTCCGGCATACGCAAAATAAGTTTATATCAAAAAATTCCCAATAGGGTGTCTCCATTGTTAATGAATATGCCATGTTAACAAGGCCAAATCAGATGTTCCCTCCCGCATATGCATCCTCAAAATAAGCTAATTTTAGCGGACATCAATTACCATGCAAATATGGTAGCGCAGATCGACGATCTCGACGTCACTGGCCTTTGTAAGCGCCCCGAAACAATAACATTCGAAAATAAATCACAATTGATTCGTGAATGTCCTGTATTTGTTAAAGCTAATCCACAGAAAAAACTCCCCGTACATAACTCCATGCTTGCTGGGAGGTATTTATGCTGCTATGTAGCTCATTTCTTGCCCCAGGATTAAATTCTCATGAAAGGCGAGCCAGTGAGGTTAATTTGAAAGGATCACCAAAGTGGTTCGCTTTGGAGATCGCACCCGCGTAAATAACTAAAGATAAACGGTCCGCGACAGACTTTCACCCATCCTGACCATGCTCGCTAGTGGTTATAATCGCAGGGAGTCATAACTTAAAACAACGTCGGTTTCATTAAAGGCAACTGAAATAATTACGTCACTTCTCCCCCTTAATTTTTTTTCTTTTTCTCTTTCTTAAATTGGAATACTGTAGGGGGTAATGAGATTGTGGAGGACACCAGCCCCAGTTTTTCCATCTGAATTGAACACAAACACGAGACATGCCGAATCGAGCATGATGTATTTTGTTCAGCATTTGGATGCCACTAAAAGCGAAGAAAGAGCTAAGAGAACCTCTGTTGTATTTCCCCATAAAATCTTTTCATATCTCCCTACCAGTTCTAGATTAAATAACTGGCATGGAGACGCAATTTAACTCCAGTGGAAACGCTATACCCTCCCCTCCTCACTTTTACGAAAATATAAACCTCCTTTAAAGGTATGCTGCAGTAGACTGAATTCAGAGCAATTCATCGCACTCTAGATTCCACTTCCTTATAGTTCTATCAGTTCTATAAATATAACCTGACTAAAAAGTATTTTCCATCTTTATGAATCCAAAGGATCGGTCACTGGTATTGACCTACCTCTCCTCTCGTCTATTAGCAATACTGCGAAAGCAACATCTCGCATACCAGCCTAATTATCCAATCAAACTTCTTTTCTTGCATTTATTCAGAATATAGCGTATCCAATATACATGTTCGGTTTTACCACCTAATAGACAAGAGTTTATTTTTTAAGGGGGTGAATAAAAAAATATGTAAACATTAATACACAATTTAGTGATACGAGGGTCGGTCAAAATGTTTTGCAATTCGGATATAAGGAAACGAGATATGAGAAAAAGGGTTTTATTATTCCTCAATATGACTATCCTCGACTTCAATGCATTTGCGCCACTTGTCCCTGAGTCTTCGAATTCCCGACAACCAGAAATCTCCCGACTGCTGTTCAATCCACTCCTGGACGGCGAGCTGGACATCTTCATCGTCCTAAACCCAGCGTCCACATAGCTAGCGGAATAAAAAGTAGTCGCTAGGGGCTAGATCTGGACTGTAGGGAGGATGGTTGAGCTCCTCGAATCCGCACTCGCGCACGGCAGCTTGTGCAACTCTGACCTTGTGGATTTTGACGATGTTGAAGTCGATCATGGGGCGTGAGGTTTCTAGGGACCCAACGGGCAGAGACCTTGGTAGTGGCCAAATTGTCGTGGATTATTTTGATAACACTTCCATGTGATATTCCAAGTTCTCACTTAATTTCTTCGACCTTCACTTGTCGATTTTCGAGGATCATCCTCTCCATACGGGCCACATTGGTTTCGTTGGTCACGTCTGACGGGCATCCTGGACGGGGATCATCTTCAAGGGACTCACAACCATGGCGGAACTCTCTATTTCAGCGAGCAATGGTTGCATAGGAAGGGGCGGTGTCGGTGTACACTGCAACCATGCGTTCATGGATCTCTTTTGCATTCTTGCCTTCCTTGGTGCAAATTTGATCACTGCGCGAAGCTCAACCTTCTCCATTATTAAAAAATTTGTGACTGACGATCTGCAACCAGCTACTGCTTCTTAAATAGCCGAGGCAGAAGGGTGCGGCTGCAGGTCCTGACTTGTCATAACTTGTCCTAACACCCCCACAAACAGCCATCCCCCTTTCTCTGTTTTGCCCGACCGATTCGCAAAACCTATTGAACGCCCCTCATAGTAGTATTAGTGGTACCTATAAATTTTGTGTCAAGTATTGGGTAATACTGTAAATTATATTTATTCAATCAATTTGTTCTTAATTACGATGCATGTTATTCCCTTGAACCCGAAAGGTGTTTCTGCAATACATTGTCAATTATTATCCATTTGATTTGTTAAGGTATTTATTAAGCTTGACGAATTTTTGAAATTTAACCAAACACCTTTCTATAATAAATTATATAGAATCTAAAATTTAAGCTACTCGTAGTTACGTGCTTTTCATAAAACAGCGTTCAAAAATAACAATTAATCCTTCTTCATAAAAAATGGTAAAATTCTTCTTTCTTTTGACACATTCTGTGGTATTCGTATTATTATTCTTTTTCTCTGCCCAAGTGTGTGTGTAGAAAACGTTTGTGAGAAGAGGCTTTGTTTACCTCCTCCTCTTCATCTCGCCTAAATCTATAATCAAATATTTCCTGCTACGAGATTTATACCACAGTTGAAATATTGCCATGATTTACTTCCTCACATTTTTGCCAAAAAAGAATTCTCTGTAAACAAGCAGAATATATATTGCTTGTTTTTCCTATATTTCATTTCTATCCTAAACTAGACAAATCGCTATTATAATTTGATTTGAAACTTTTAGCTAACTTTATATGAACACTTGAAATCTGTCATTTGGTTATCCGATTGTTGTTTAGGAAGTTTCAGTGAAGGCAATTGCAGTTTTAAAGATTGATGCCTTAAAAATCATGTGTCCATGTAAACATGTGGAGTTAATGAAAAAATACGTGACCATGTTTGCTCAAATGGTAGAGTGTATCCGTGAGAGTTGTCTAGATATTACAGCGAAAAATAGAAAAAAGCTTGGTATGTAGGAAAAGTAACCCTACCTAAACTTCTATTCCTAATGCCTTATGGCTTAAATATTTCTATCAAATTTTAGTAGTTCAAAATCAGGTAGAATCAAGAAATTGCGTATCTTCAAGCTAAAATAAGATCATTTAAAATGCATACTCTCTGAGGTATAAACTTTAACCAGATTAAAATAGATATTTTGAATTGAAAGATCATTTTCACTAAAAGATTTCACAAACCGGAAAAAAAGTACGGGGGTAAAAGGTATATAATACAGTACTTGAAAAATTAGTACAGATTTCTGGAAAAACTATTTATTTTGTATAAAAGGCTACTTGAATGGGAGAAATTATTTTAAATCTTCATATTCATCACAGAATTACACTACTATAGTCTCCGAGTATAATTTTAGCTAATTATAATAAATGTTTCTAGTCATATATCTTAACAATAAGTCTTTGTTTTGTAGCAAGACTCATTTGTACCAAGTGGTACGGCCATTTTTCATCAAGTTTTAGTCCGAAGGTGGTTGGTTTGGAGTCGTTGTTTATATTCTATTGACTTTTTTACTCACACTGTGGTGTATTAGTTAATAATTCTTATATTATATTCCATTGAGAGTCTAAATAATGTGGAATTTCGATTCAAGGATGAATGAGATGGGGAAACTGAGTAATCTTATTACCCATAGAATTGGCCAAAGAGAAGAAGTGTATTTGATTGAAACCTCATGTAATCAAAAGAAATTAAGAAAAGAGTGAAAACAACGATTTTTGTGTTGGCAAAGACGATTGGTAAAAACGTCTGAAAAGAATAACAACCCAAATGCTTTTTATGAAAACAAAGCTCTCGGTGATAGTAGCGCATCTTGTAGTAAGATGATTTCAATCTAAGGAAGATGAAATTACTTTGAATCCAAGATCTTTTAATTACAGAATTTTGTAAAGTGAAATACATACATAATCGTCTAGGCAAAAAAGCTAGGCCTACTCTGACGATGACCACATCACCTCAAGCTTGGATTAAACGTCATATTGCGTGGAATTCTAAGAAATTAGGGTATTTATATAATTTATAATTGATAAATTATAATAAATAATAGAAAAAATAAAGGATATTCTTACGCTTACACTTAATTTATTAGTGTAATACTGTAAAAGAGTCCCTAGTTCCTGGATATCTCAGTATTCAAATATTGTTCTATAATATTGTAGATAGTCTTCTGACGAATCGAAAAAAGAAGTGCTTTATTATCTTGCGCAAAGCATGAAGAAGAGCCCTGGTGAAAGAGTTTAAACCTAGATGCCTCCAGAAGACAGTGAGATTTCCGCATATGATTATGGTTTGGGATGCAATATATGCACACGAAACAACTCACCTGCACACTATATAGGGAAAAATGAACTAGAAAAGAGGTATTTCTATTCGTCTCCTACCTTAAATAAGGGAATGCTTTGGCGACAGGACATGGTAATCAAATAGGCCTCGGCCCCATGGCATTTGCAAATTCTGTGGAGAAATAGTGCACAATAAAAGCTGTTATCTTCTATCATTAGACCTGGGATCATTTAAATTCATTAAAAACTTCATATGCTCTCCTATCTTTCAGAGAATTCTCTCCAGGTTTCTGTTCATCTGAAGATTTAGAATGTTGTGTCGCATTCGTTTGACACAGAATTTGTAAAGGGTTTTTCTTCATCTCTCAGGAGCTGATCTATGGATCTATTTTTTTTATTTGGCCTTGACAATGTTTTCAGTGATGTTGCCTAATCCTATTTTTATGTCTCTAAATTTACGAAATATGAACTTATATATTTTTTAATTTACATATTTTATATTATTTCTTTGAAGTTTAGAACAGATATAACCTTAAATATATTTTGGATTGTGTCGATATATTTTTCGGTACCTTGCTAAATGTGATCCTGGTAATTGCTAGAGTTCTGATGCTTTATGGTGGAATGAATTGATAGGATATTTTCGTTCTTCAGGTGTTATTATTGCTCCTGATTCTATTTTATCTTCTCTTCGCTATTTGATGATGGGTGCTGGAGATATTATTTTTATGATACTTCTAAATTATCATGAAACATTTGTTCGATTACTGTGTTGAAGTCCACGTTATCAAAATATGTTATTGAGAACGCTGACTTATAACGTCCTCTAAATAATTCTTCGATTGTTATATATTTTTGTATTTTTCCCTTACTCCTTTCTAAATATTATTTTGCTTGGTATAATTTTGCCGCTCATTTTGTTGATTAACATAAAGTTTTATTTCTGAATTATTTCTTCGATTAGACTATACCATTATTTTCCTTGTTTTTCTTCTAGAATACGCCTCCTTTGTTCTTTCTTTCTATTTAGCGCCAAAAGCCTTTGGCTGTTTGGTTCTAAAATTGCAAATTTTGTGGTTAACAATCCTCAGTGCTCTGTTTTTCTACCTCATATCTATTTCCTTTTGAAAATGTGAGAGTATGCAGTGCCTCGTTCTTGGGATATTTCTGGCATAAACTTCAATGAGAACTCTTCTTTATCATTCATTTTCTCTGCCTATTTCATCCTAGGTTTGCTTCTGCAAGATCACTTGTGACAAAATTTTAAATTTTTTTCTGTATCTCTCACAATTTTTGGAGCTATTGCTCTATCTCTCCGGTACTAACAATTAAAATAAGTCCTGATTAACACTCTGTCGTATTCTAACATGGTTACTCGAGGCAATGTGGATGGACTGAACGTGCATGTTATATGACATGAAAGTGCTACTTCCTGCGATCTGGTGTTGTAGCAGAATTGCAAGTGGGCATATTGGAAAATCTGGACCTGTCTTATGAATAGTATTTTTTAAGAAAAATTCGAATTTTAGTCAACTTCGATTACATCACCGATAGCCATTAGCCATGCCCATTTCATTGAGGATTACAATGAGTAGAGTTTCGTCTTGCTCGAAAAATTATTATAATTGGCGAAGTTCAGAGAATTAAAAAAAATTGAACCATTGCTGCTTTTTTATTTTAAACTTTAATCTTTGTAGTGAAGCGCAAGCTCCCCCCGTAGGGGGGAGTGGCGAAGCCATTGCCTGGTCTTCTTATAATTTAACTGCCAAATAGGCCTAATCCAAACCATTTATTTATTTCTAGTCGAGGCTTCTTCCAATTTATATGGCCATTTCGTCTAACGCTTTACCTTTTTGATTAACATTCATGAAGAAGTGTTGAATATCTTCGTTGATTTTTCCTTAGGTTTGCGTCTTACCCATATATTGATGCATGGATCATTTTCCATGAAGATGTTGTATAGAAATCCTGTTTTCTGATCCAGACATCAGTCTGAATTTTCAGTATCTTGAGTTTTCCCCTTCTGTTGTACAAGGTTCACTTGAGGAAATAAAATTTTAAGTATTCCTAATCGTCTGGTGGTTGTTAGGCTTAGAACTGTCTTGTCCAATTTTAAACTTACAGCTAAGGGGTTCTTTAAAAAGTTCACTTTTGAGGGTCACACAGTTACTAGGCTATATCCAAATTCTATCCTCTAGGACTATTTTTTTCAATCTCAATTTTATCCTCTTCGACAGTCTTTAGTCCGTATGCCCATTTACATATGCCTTCTTTAGAGACACCTATATCAGGGGTTTTTTTTCAATTCTGGATATAGGGTAGGTCTCGATGATGAACCATTTGACATATATTCGAGCTGCTTTAATTTTCTTGCTGTTTTTCTCGTTGGCTTTGTTTACTCTCTCCTGTGTTTTCTTCGTTGGTCACTCTTTCCTCTGATGTCGAGTCATTGTACCCCTTTCCTTCCAATTTTTAAGCTGTTCTCCCATTTTCTTTCGGGATCGATTAGGCTAATTTTTTACTTGAGAATACCATTTGAATTTTAGGCAATGTTTAGGTGGTAAATTAGTAGCTTTCTACTCATACTTAGACAACTGTTTTAATGGGATCTTTAATGGAGGAGAGATAGGATGGAAATTCAAGTATATAAGGAATAGAGCTATTGACTGGGAAATGAAGCATCCATAAGGGCAACTGAAGTATGTAGATAACGTTTGAGTAAAAGGAAAAGGCATAAGAGTCAATTGCCACGCACGTGGAAAGGAGATGAAGTGGGAAGATTAAAATGTCGTGCCCCAAGCCAGTAATATGAAGAGCCAAGGGTTCATAAAGGCAAGAATGGTTTGCGATACGTGCCTCAAATGACACATTTCAGTCAGTTTATGATACGCGGCGAAATGCTAGTAAGTCAACTTATTTGTATCTGCCAATAAAGGTTTATTTTTGTAATTACCGACATAACTGTTCATGATCAAGTGACTTGTGACTTTTCACTTTTTCTAAAACAGTGTGGTCTTTATTTTTTCTTACCTTTGCTTTCTACCAGCCATTAGATATACTTATATACCTTTCTTTACTACATTTCTGATCCCATTGTAAAAGATGACCAGCCAAACAGCTGCTATAAATAATGTGGAAACTTTATTAACATTCCCTCCTCTGATACCACACTGTTAGCATCTCTGAACAAGATGTTTTTCAGTTAAATTATGTTAGGTTAGGCAACCTAAACTGAATATAATTGCATACTTTATTATAAGTGTATTCCTGAGAAAAATTTAACGAGAGTAATTTTACTTTACAACAGGGGTTATTTGGTTGTGTCTGCTAGAAACTCGTGAGGTTTATCTCTACGCTGTTACATCAAGAGATCAATAACTTTCATAGCAGACTTTATTAAAGCTTGCATTACTCTTGTTCTAAAATAAAAAGTGGCATGCGAAAGGCATGCAACCATATTATACTCGTGGATATCTCTGAGAATAGCTCCAAACATAAAGCCTTCAATAATGGTGGGTAGTTCGTTTTACAAGAAGGACATCACACAGCAAACTTGAGTACCCTGGACGAGCCTAAATCATGCAAACAAACGCACTTCGTAGCTTTACTTCTCTCTGTTAGATTCCTCTTTGTTTTATTCGTCTCGCATAATAATATTGATATATTTAAAAAGGTTTTGCGTTGCTTTGAAAACTTTAAGAGTAAATCATATATATTTACTTTAGACATTTAAAAGTTATTGTGAATTAAATGTTAAAAATACTAGGTGTTATAATGAAATATATTAACGCAATATAATTTTGAAACTAATATTTCTCCGCTAATTAAATGATTTGGGGGAATAAAATTAGGAACTTTGATTAGTGTTGTAATCTAGGAAACAATCGAAAAACTTACAGCAACCTAAAACATGAATATATTTAGTTAGGTATATGTTTTTTATGTGCCAATTGAACTGCACTGTACACATTGCTAATATGCGGTTAGTTTCTTAATATTTTGTCCTCATCCCCCTGGATCAGGAATAGCTGGGAGACGTACCTCTTGCAGGTCATTAGAATTCTCGAGGATTAAGTTCCGATGGCCTAAGTTCTCATAATTATGAACTTGATGCTTACTGCTTGGAAACAATGTAGACTATAGCTTCTCGTATGAGACAGATTAGAAACACGAACTGTACGTTGCCTTGTAATTTTTTTCTTTACAATAAAAACTCTTTGATGTTCTTTTACGATTTATGGATATTATGGTGAATCAGTTTTTAAATTAAAAAAAATACCTGTTAAAAATATGATTGGAAAATGAGAAGGATTCGTGTATCTGCATAGAAGCAAGAAGACCGCGAGGAATATTTTCAGAATGTTGAACCTCACTGTGAGTAGTTGAGGGAGGGGGACGATTTAGCTTACAGAAAAGGCAGCTCTCTTCCAAAAGTGAAAACCACCCTTTCCCGATCAGTGAGAGCCCTAACCCTCAGCAAGGACACGATGGACAAGATCAGGCGAAGTCTAAGTTGGAGTGCCAGACAACTTGGTTTATAGGCCGAAGTGAGGCATGGGACCATGAAAAGATTGTTAGAAAATGATGCGAAACCTTTTCCATTCAAGAGAGCTAAATGACATCTGCTTTCCAACTCTACTAAAAAGGAATGAGTAAAAAGAGCAAAGCCTCCAGTTCTATGGATAGATGAGAGGCCGTTGATTGTCCTTACCACCCCAAAACTCACAGAATAATTGCGGTTGGGGACAAATTAAAAATAAGATTCCGATTAAACAGCGGATATGTTTCATGAGACAGAATCCAGCTTCAGTGATCGTTTGGCAGGCGGCAAATTAATGAATCTTTAAACACCGCATCTTCACCCAAGAGTCGGGAGAGTGCAAATAAAATGCTTCTTCGGAAGAATTAAAAGATAAATTGATCCACTTGTTAGATCCAATCATAGGAAATAACGGAAAGTAAATTTATCTCGCAGTTCCCCAGATTCGGAACCTATGGAATTTAGAGTGTAGGCCATGATTGAAAAAAATTCAGCGGCTATACGAGTATCTCATCAATGTCTCAAAGTTCTGAAGTGCAAAGTGGAAATCTGTTGGAAGTAAATATCATCTAAAACCGTGCGTGCCACTTACGCTAATGATATACCTACCCTTCATCGTGTCATCGACGCAAAAGGAGATCCAAATGAATACTAGTTACATCATACTAGAGCAAATAATTTCTAATTCGTTTGAGTCTAAGCATTATATAATATTACAAGGAGCCATTTTAAATAGAATAATGCATGATAGAAACCACAGTGTTAGGACTGATCTGGTAAACATTAGTTACTAGCGATTGAAGATGACATTAGTTTACTAGCGATTGAAGATGTTGGATGTCTTCGTCAAAACTTGGTTTCGCAAATAAATCGATCCTAACACTCTAATTTCTTTTCTGCATTTACATGTACGTTACTCTACTTATTTGCATATAAATGAAAAATATGTCTAAACTTCGTGTTTCCGTTCGGTATAACTACATTCTTACTCTCATAAAAAATTTCCCTTTTTATTCCATATAATCATAAGCATTCAAAAAGATATATCTTAATAGGACAGAGAAGATACAGAAACTGAGTAGCAAGGGCGTTTTTATTTAATGTAATATAGGTTGCTACGGCATGATAGCGCGGCGATTCTCCGAAAATTTCCATCTTTTATGGAGCGGCCAAGAGACCAAAAGAGGAATTTTTTAGTTCTCTAGAGATGAATTTAATTTTCGGAAGCAGCGCCGAATTTGTTTCATTTTATATTAACTATATATATATATATATAATATGTATCATAAGGAGGCGATGTTGTATATATGTAGTAATGGTTAAATTTGACAGCAGAAGAAGCATTGCTCTGTTTCTTGATAACTATTTTAACTTTCATAAGTGACTATCTCTGAAAAGAAAAGGGATCTTAAAAGATCATTGTAACTCATTATTTATTATTGGCCTAAGGTACCTTTCGACCATACTGGTCATCTTATGGGACTACACTGATAAATATAAAGAAATTCAGCTATATAAATACAAAGTATGTGTAGTCATTCTAAAAGTTTTTAGATGAGCAACATTTAATGTATATTTTAATATTAGAATAGGAAAATAAATCGGATTAAAAGGAAATATTTTTTACTGCAGATATGGTAGAAAAATACCAGGAAAATACAACCAAATTAACACCCCTCTTTCAGAAATAGTACTTGATGACACGCCTATGTACCTAAAGTTGCAGTGCGTACAGTCACCAACAGGAAATGAATGTTGGTAAAAGGACGTAGACTTCTTATATTTAATTTCTTTATAGCGCAGGCGCGCCTCCGACGTGAGTTCCTCTTGAAATATTTTTGACTGCAAATATTGTTGAAAAATAACAGTAAAACGGCTAATTTAACATCCATCTTTCAGAAATAGTACTTGAAGTCACGCGTATGTACCTAAAGTTGCGGTGCGTACAATCATCGACAGGAAATGAATATTGGTAAAATAACATAGACCTTTTGTAGTTTCTTTTTTTCATGGAGAAGTCACACCTAAGACGTGAGTTCCTCTTGAAATTTACATTTGACTTAAAATTTATCTTTTAACTATGAGTACCGTTCTTTGTTGATTAAACGTTGTCTGTTGGCCAGGTATGAATAAGTATACTTTGTAAGGAGGCTATATTGTATATAGTATTGGTTATATTCGACAGCAGAAGAGGCATTGTTTACCTTCTTGAAAATCTTTTCAATTTCCATAAGTGACTATACTTTGAGGGAAAAGAGATCATAAAAGATCATTCTAACACATTACTTATTATTAACCCGAGTTACCTTTCTACCATACTGGTCTTCTTCTGGGGCTACACTGCTAAATATAAAGAAATTCAGTTATATAAATACAAAATATGTGTAGACATTATACAAGTTTTTTGAGGAGCAATATTGAATTTATTGTTTAATATTAAAATAGAAAAAAATAAATTTGAGATTAAAATGAAATATTTTTCGACGGCACATATGGTACAAAACAACAGGCCAAATACCGCAAAATTAATAAATAAATATATATATATATATATCAAATAGTAAATAGTGTTTGCGGATAGGGTAGGAGTAACAACCATGACATTCGTAATATTTAATGTCTGTCTTTCAAAAACCATTTGAAAACAGATATAAGAGGCAGAAATCCTGCATATGTTGTATATATATATATATATATATATATATATATGTATATATATACATTTATTAAAAGAAGGTTGTTTTTAGTGAATGAGCACGAAAATAGACCTCCGTGCCTATTATTTGTAGAATACCAGGAAGTATTTTGTTTCATAGCAGCACCAGCAGATTTAATACCATTGAAGAATCAAAGTATAGCACCATTTTACATAAATATTGTAGAAAACATAGAAAATTTGCTGATTCTACCTTAGATTGCATAAGGATTCAGGCATCTTTCAATTACAGGAAAGTGTACGACAATGAGGTACTATTTCACCAAATATATTCACGTCTATTCTACAAGAAATCTTCGTGAGGTAAAACTGGCATAATAAAGTGATTAAGATCAGTGAAGTTCACCACAATCACTTGAGATTCGCAGAATATTTTGGACGCAGAGCTGATAATCTAGATGTGATTCAAACAATACTTCAAGAACTTTATTATGAAAGCAAAATATTCGCCACAAATTTAAGCGTAGAAAAAGAAAAGTTATCACAAAGTAACCACAATATGTTTCTTTTAAAAAAAATTTATTTCATTTCTAAGTTTCCTAATTAATTATTAAATATTCATATCATGGGTATATATTCATATATGTGTAGGCTTTTGTGTATGAAGTTATGTATGTTACTCTTGTTACTTATTGTAAAAAAATGTATCAGTCTCTGCATTTTTAGTTCTATATACGGTTACTTATGTTATCAATTAATTTTCCCAACAGTGTTTTTTAAAACACATCAGCGATAGTCATCTGTTTTAATAAAACGTTAGTGAGTGTCCTTTTATTTTGTTAGAGGTCTCTTTTTCTCTCAATATTACATATCTATTCATTCTTCTGTTGTTATTCTATTGAAGACATTTTTAAACGATGGATCTTGTTTGCTTTCAGTAATTTCCCATCGTTTAAGACACACACACACACACACACACACATATATTTATATATATATATATATATATATATATATATATACATATATATATATATATATATATATATATATATATATATATATATATATATATATATATTTATATATATATATATATATATATATATATATCATTTGCGATTTATTTAAAAATGCAACGCACAGTACATACATACGTAAATCTTTTCTTTTCAGAACTTCTAAAGATTATAAATGCCAAAATATATTTAAATTTTGTCAAACTAAAAATCTGCTTAATCTTTAATCATGCAAGTATATTGTCTATCGGTCTGTGTAAAGCCTTGTTTTAATTCATTAGACAATTGTGAAGATTTTTTGGTCTGTATACAAACCTAAGTGCATTAACTATTTTAAGCTGGGTACAAAAAAATGTTCTAAATTATATAAGAAAATAAGACAGGATTTTCTTTATACTTCCTTGCACTGGCACTTTCTTAGTTACGCATATTTTGATTCTCAGAGTTAGTTTCATAAAGCAATATTTTTTTAATATGCTTAGAAAATTTATCTAATATTTCAACTAAAATTACCTAAAAATATTTTTTCTGTTTTTTTTTATATGAATGAAAAACATACAACATATATACTCTTTTTATAGTTTATTTACCAAAAAAGCAACATATGGCAATTCTGCTAGGCATTTTTCCATTCCCCATTCGCAAACACCAATTTGTGTTTGGTGTTCCCTTCCCTACTTAAGTTCTTTTTGATAATCAATTACATAATTTATTATACTTTAGTGCCCATATTGACTAACGATGTGTTTAATCACTTTAAGAATAGAAGTATTTGCTTACACTATTTTGATGAGAAAAGGCCCATATTTTAAGACAAAAACAGCCCTGGTTGTGTTTTCCTTCTTTCAAGAGGATTCTGATAAAAGTTTTTTTTTCCTTTAGGCCAAGAAAGTAAACATGGATGTGAAAAAAGCATAGACCAAAAGTAAACTATTAGGAAATATGTAATGTAAGTGTCGTAGTTTAAGGCCGAGTACGTATGTACGTCTGATTCGTACATGAGTAAATCCGTTCCACTTTTCTCTAAGAGTGTTCTAATATAATTCTTAAACCAGGAAGGAATCGTATTATTATATATCTATTACCATTTTCAGCTTTCGAGAATCTAATTAAACAAATCCGACAAAAATATACTTTTAATTACATAAAAAAATGAAATATTAAATCTTGAAATATAGCAATACTCTAATAAGAGGATCTAATAAAAAATAACACTACCAATGAATAATACGCGATGGTTGACGCAAAAATCAATTTCACACGGAATGTTAACTAACAAATATGAATAAGGTTTGGATTCATTTTACCTTTACCTAAGAGGGAGTCGGCAGTGGGGTGAACTTGAACGAGAACCTACTCGATGAGTTGAATAGAGGCGAGTTAGACTGGAGCCTTTCTCGCTGATCTGAGAATGGTTGAGAAAACAGCTGATTGTTTTCACTGGGTGAAAGATACGCGTGGTAAGTCTATTCGAGAAAAACAGCTGATGTTTATTCGAGGAGGTGGAGACGTAAGGCGAGACTCTTTACTTGAAGATGTAAGTGAGGGGATCTTGGGTGACGGAAAATTATTCCGATCCCTGTGTTATAAATTTGGGCTTCTCGATGATGACACTTGACCAAGGGGTGAATATTTTCTCGAGTGAGAATTTACGTTGGTATTCCTTAATAGTGAGGGATATCCCCGGTTTATTTCCTAAAACTGAGATAAAGAATTTTCTCTGGACGAGAATAATATGGGAGTTGGTCTCGATAAAACTAGTTTACTCTTCTAAGCGACCAAAGGTACGGCCTCGAGAGGGAAAATCCCGCTCGGTTTCACTTATCTTCTTGATTCCCTGTTTGCCTCAGGGACTCGCATTCTTCTCTCGATTGCTACGCGGATTATCCTTTTCATTTCTAAAGATGTAAATATATATGCGTCGATTATCCCCTTGGGGGAGGGAAGACGAGAGAGTTTAGGAGAAGAGAACCCTCACTAGCCTACAGTTAAGCCTCTCTCCTAGGGCATAAATTTTAAACGTTGTGACACTTCACCCCTTCTGGTCTTCACACGGAGAATGTAAAATTTCGTCTACTTGGCGAAAATAGACATAAACAATCGGAGAGGACAGTGAGCCTGTTCAAAGATTTTTATTCTAAAGGCTATCACACCCTCCTCTGTTTATCTTAACTGACTACGAAATCTGCTGACTAAAATCCTTCTTTGCAAGCGACGCTCGAAGAGTCTTCGGGGCAGCGGGGAAAGAGGGAAGGAGGTAAAGTCTTGGCTCCTGTGGAGCTTAACGGTTGACTCTGTATAAATAAACTAGCGTCTGTTTGTCCTCGTGATCGTTATTCCCCCACAGTAAACCTCTTACGGTTCTCTGATCAAAACCTCGTTGCCGGAGCGAATAGACTTTAGGCAATAGACCGAAGGTGAGCTCGCAAAGCACGAGATCTTCCTTTGAAGGAGGACTATCGAAGATTTAGCTTGTATTAGAATAGTTATTCTTATCATGTAAAGTTTAAAAACGTATGAAATAAACAAATGTCTTAAAACCTTTGGCTTTGAATTTATGTATATGTCGTCAAACAAAAACATGCGAACGCCAGATAAGTTATTCGTGGCATCCAGATGCAAGGAAAGTAAGCCTTTGGCACCTTAATTGCAGGATAAGAAGGCCCAGTAAGCAACCTCCACAAATGGGTGCTCGGTGGATATTGAAATCGTAAAATTAAGCACACACATTAATTAACGACTTAATATGCTATGTAATGAGTAGTAAACCAATGTAAAATATAGAAATACTTTTATCACAACTGTACATTTATTAGGAAAAGCATAAGAAAGGCAAGCGAATAATTGGGTTCTCACGCAGCGACACATATGCACAAATAAGCAGTTGCACACGAAAAGATCCCGATGCTTTATAATTAAGGAAGCCGAACAAATACAGAGTGCTATATGCTTTGACTCATTGATTTCTCGTGAAACTAATAAA
Organism: Ceratothoa steindachneri; assembly: GCA_963969495.1. Taxonomy (NCBI): domain Eukaryota; kingdom Metazoa; phylum Arthropoda; class Malacostraca; order Isopoda; family Cymothoidae; genus Ceratothoa; species Ceratothoa steindachneri. The sequence goes on along the minus strand of OZ018331.1, from coordinate 57,033,586 downwards.
CGAAATATAAACAGCATTATCTTGATAAAATATGCCAGCCCGGTCTGAAAATGTCTAAAGCTAGGGTGGTAGGCAAGCACACACCTCTGGTAACTCCGGCCAACGGTCAACGAAAGGACGAACAAATGCGTTTTTGATCTTTAGCTTCGCCCTGCGGATTGAGAAAAAAAGAAAGAGGTCACGCCACCTTAAACAAGGGAGTTTCAAATAAACAAACGAAGATATGATAGGCAGTTAAGTCATTTGTCGAGAGACCCAAGTAAAGACATCTGCCTAGCCCTATTATCATTACTAGCATCATGAGTCCGTTCCTCGTCCTTGAGGCCTGTCGTTTTGGCCTCATCTACCCGCTCAACATCAGTAAATTTACATACGGCCGCATAGGACTCGATTTATTATGTTTACGCCTAATAAGGTAGACTCTATCAAAGAATAAAAGCCTACTTATCCTCGCTTTCATTTCGAGTCCTTTTCTTTAACTCCGAGGTAACTAAGGCACCTTCTGTAAGCCGGCATTAAGGCAGAATCCGAGTGAAACCTTTAGAGGCAGAGCAACCTCTCACCCGTAGACAGGTAACCTTAAGACGCACAAGATCTTAAGAGGAAACTCACAAGTTAAAATATCATCATCGAATTAGGTGGAAATGAAATCACAGAAGAACAATTAATAGAACACCAGAAAGGAAAATTGAGAATCGGAGCCAAAGAAAATTAGGATTACTATATGGAGTACGAGAAAATTGTACTGATTTTGTTTGGTGAAGTGAGGCCAGAAGTAACGCCTTTCTACTATGTAGACAGCACGAGACAGATACAAGAAGAGGGAAGGTCTTTTAATCATCAAGAGGGCAATGCAGTCTTGAGAAGCTTTAAGCAAAATCCCCACGAATCACTGGGATTACTAAAGCACACCTGGAAAACGCCCACGCAAATATTAAAGAAGCAAAATTGAACCTATATAATGCCTGTTTAAATGTACCATACTGTTGGAACCACTCCAAAGAAAAGATGATCTCCATACCAACCCAAAGCAACACAGTTTCCGGAGGAACTTTGGAAATGAGATATTACTAGGGTCAATAAAAGAAAATATTCCCAATGTAAATCGAGAAATACAGAGGTAGAATTAGATTTTTGGGGTTGTGGTTCATAATAAACCGTCTCCAAATAAGTCCACCACTTTGAAAAATGTTCAGAAATCCCAACAAAATGAAGGATACTGGTCTCAATTTCAATAATTTCATTCTGTCCGCGTAAAACAGACTTAAAGAAATTATAGAAGATGTTACACGAAAACTTCTTGAAAATCCTAATTGATCTGCCAGAAAAAAAATGGAAAGCAAATGTCAAAATCATGATTTATTCATTTTAGTAAACTTGATTTGAAATGAAATTATTATAAGTATACCTTCAGCTTCAATAAATTCACACTGGATTTCCTCACTGAACAAGATTCGTCGAATTTCTTCTCGATCAACCCAATCATTTTTTAAATAATTTTGTCAATTCAAATTTGACGTTCCTATATGTCACGGAGAATTTGTCTCTGGATCGGAATATAATGGAAAGCATATTATTGGTTAGTTGTTTTATTCCAATAACATAAGTTCGTTTCTTGAACATGCTAAATGCACAAAAGATTTCTGAAATTATTCACAATTTTCTCAATAGATTCAATAGATTGGAATGTGATCCAACACATAGACACGCATTTAGGTAAGAGAAAGATTGAAATAATGTTCAAAGATCGCATAGTTTCATTGAATCATTTAATTGAATGGCTACAAAATTACAACAATTCTCGCTTTGTGATTTCTTCCTGTGAGGAAACCTGAAAATAACAATTAAGCTTGAATAACACAAAATAATCAACTCCTTCAAAAAAATCCTTATTTAATTTTAAGTTGGCTTTACCACACACAAACACTCTGATTTATTATTATTTTTTTCTCTAACTCCAAAAAAAAAAGGCATGTATATAACGTCGAATCTAATAGCCCATATTCTTGGCCTCTTATTGGAATCCAATCACTAATTAAAAATATGGTGAGAGAAATGAGATCTGTCAAAGGGCAGATGAGCTCCTTTGTGAGCCAACGGCCATCTTGCCCCCACTGCATTGTGGGTTCCCTTGGGTGGGCAAACGCTAGGAGAATGAAAACTCCGAATTCAATCCACAAAGTCATCAATGTCAGAATAGGCGGAAGAGGTTGCAAAACTCAACGGCTGTGAAGGCGGAAGAAGGTTGCAGCAGAGTCAGAGGTGCCACTTCATATTCTGTCAAGGAATATGTAGTGGGCGTGATGAGAGACCAAGTACACCTCTAAATAAACGTGCGTGCAAGCGTCCGACTTTCGTCCACGCCTTTCCAACCATGATCATCATCTTTACCATCACCACCAAGTGACGAATGTTGGAACCAAATATTCCGGAAAGAAGGCAAGCCCACGACGTCGACCAACGATATTCAATCGAATTTATGTATTTTAATAGATTTATTTTTCTATTTAAAACTTGACGCTTCATTAATTCCTCTGCTTTGGTTGACTCTGCTATTAAAGCCAACTTGATAAAACTTTTATCAATTATAAATATTTGTTTAATAAACAAAATCCACTACAGATTCATATGTTTTTTCTTTGGATTTTATTAGAACGTTTAAGACACTCTTTAAACTTTTGCTTAGTCTGAGCAGAAAAGAGTTCGAGATTTAAAAGAGGTGCCAAAGATCACCAAAAAGTGGGCACCAGTTTCTCTTGGAGCTCTGGCGTCATGAGGATTTAGCTTTTAGGACTAGCAGGGGTATTGCCCCCCTACACCATCCAGTTGTGGGGCGTATATTAGGTAATCTATAAATCGTAGATGACTAAAAATCTTAAAGCACCAACTACCCTCATCTTTACCTTAGACTGCCTTATAACTCTCTATTTATTGTCGCGAGTTAAATTTAAATTTTCTCTCAATGTCAATCGTGTATGAAGAAAGAGTAATTAAACAAAGGTTACATAATTAAAGCCTTCTATTAATTTTATACTGAAACTTAAAAGTCAAATAGGAATAACCTGAAGTAAAAAATATAATAATATCAAATCTGATATAGATATTCTAATTATTTTTACTTATATTCATTTAAATTGAGTTCGCTTTTTCTTGTGAGATCTTGTAAACATTAGAAGAAGGATAACCGTTTATAAAAAATTATTGCGTTAACCATTCTAATTTACTATACATAAAGAATAAATTAGATGATAATCTATAAGCCTGGTTTAGTAAGCCAGTAACAAAACTAAATTAATAAGTTCATTAGTGTTCGATTGTAATTTTTTAGTATTTGTTATTTTTCTTGCTGCTGTTCCAGCTTGTGGCCGTCACTTTGTGTATAGTACAACTATTATTTTAGTAATATCAGCAAACTTTATGTTGATACATATTTGTCTTCTGGGGGATGGTGTATGTCAGATTTGAATCCATAACATACATAATAAGGAATCCTTAGGCAGGTTGCTTGTGATAATGCCGCTTTTATTTGACATATTTACTAGTCCTTGATAATACTCGTTAGGGATTTGGGCATTTTTGTTACGAATATAAATAGTTGCATAATCTCCTTTATGTTGATTTTCAGGCTACTTAGTCAGGTCACTAGTGGTAATGCTGCTTTTATTTGACATATATAATATTCCGTGGTATTCTTCAATAGCATTTTATACCTTTTTTATTAATAATATAAATAGTTGCAAAATATCGTTTTTCAAGTTGATTTTCAGTCCACTTTGAAGAATTTTGCAGAGGTACGAGATGTCCTTCTATCCATGAATTGTGAAGGCTTTTAGGAATTCTCTAAGAACCATATCTATATGGCATTATCTTCGTTGTGATTTGGATATTTTTTAGTATTTTCTAGTACTTTTCAAAGTAAATTAATTATTGGGATTAATTTATAGATGTAGATTGGCAAATGTGTTTCCTAGCTTCAACACGAATATTATTTTGGACGTTTTGAATTTGTTTCGTAAATGCCCTGTTTTAAGGCATATGTTGAGTAAGCTGGTTATTACACTTCTTATGTTAGTGGAAGATTGCTCATAATTTATCTATATAAGCTTGATAAAACCTGGTGTTTTCTGCTTAAATGCTTTTATTGCGCTAATGTTTTTTTCAGTTATTATTATTGTCCCTGTAAATGACTCAATTTAGTTAGCATTTAAAAGTTGGTCTCTCATTTAGACTTTGTTATATTAGCAAGGTATTGAGCAGATATTTTCGAAATTTGTTCTCAAATCTTGGAGAATTTAATCTACATCTGTTCTGATCATAATATCTTTGATCGTTTTCTTTAAAAAATTCGGATTGGTTGGATTTCCTTTTACTATGTTATTTTAGCTTATCATTGCAGTCATTTGTCTCTCTTTCTACTATATAAAAATGTTCGACACCCCATCTTTATATTATTTTATTAAGAAAATCCTTTCTGTTTTAGGTCTTAATAATTTAGGCCCTGCCTTGAGATTAGGTTATACTATATTTTTATGCTCTCAGTTTTTCTTTTTAACTCGTCACTATCTTTGTTGAGGCAGGCACTTTTGTGTAATTCAAGGAGTTCATATTTGTTCAAAATTAAGTTTAGTGCTTTAGGTGTTGTTTTACATGCAGTTCTTTATCTTTGTTTGCCTTTCTTCATCTTCTACAGAATGGTGCTAGGTACACGTTCTCAATACCATTTTTTATGCTTGTCAGGTAGCAGTTGTGTCAGACATCTCTTCTTGATTGAAACCTAAATCAGGTTGTTGTTTAGCTGTAACCCGATTTCGATGTGGTCGCTGCACGTAATATAGACTTAGTCATGTAAAGTGAGATGTTTCGGAAACCTTCAGGCGAAGAATATTGCGAAGGATAGAGAATAAGTACGGTCGATTTCAAGTGACGGTAGTTTCTGGGTATACTGTGATCTCGCTTCTTAAGTGTAATGAGATTCTTTCAAATATTGAACTCTTCCTGGAATTTGAACATTCTTATTTTTCATTTTTCAACGATTTAAACGTATATTGAGAATGCTTAGAACATTATCCGTCAACCAGTCCAGATGGGAGTTTTTAATTTGGATTTGATACATTCCTGTTCTTCATTCTAATTCTTTGTGTGGCAGTTTACTATTGGTTGTCTCTAGTTGGCTTTATTATTTGCATTTCCTACTGTTTTTTCCATCTACCATATACTATTATTTTAAAGGCATCCTTTTATTTGGTTAATATTATTCATGTTTAAGCTTTTGGTTCTTCATTTTTACAAATATCTATTTAAATGTTTCCTCCTTTATTACTTTTTGGATGTCCATTGACTCGCAAGTTTCGTGGTAAGAAATGATCATAGTAAACGAAATATTTAATTTTGGAATCTTTACATCGCAAAATTGTTAGGTGTTTTCTTTTTTTCGGTGCTCATTTATGATTATATATTCTTTTCTGAGTCACAGATTTCCACTCTCTGCTTATATTTCGTTGTTCTTCGATTTTCGAGTTTGCTCTCCTTTTCTGCTTGTGGGTCTAATGATATCAGTATTTTTTTCAGCTTTGATTGATTTTATGAAAATATTTTGTCGTTATTTTCTTTTCTTTGAGTGCTTTGCTCGCTCTGAATCGGGAAGTTTTCCCTGATTTGGGGTTTGGCCGGACCTACATTTTATTGATTCTGTTTTTGTCTTAGAGAGGATTTAGGGTAGTAGCTATGGTTTATGATGCGCCTCACGATACATATGAGGATGTTCGATCTAGTTTTATCGTGTAGATCAGGGGTCCCCAAAGTACGGCCCCCGAGGTCAGTTCATCCGGCCCTGTAAATTGGTAAATAGATATGTTGACGGCCCGCGCTCGTCATTCTCTCAGTTATCTGGCCCACTGTGAAAAATGTTTGGCCACCCCTGGTGTAGATTAAAGACAAAATTAGTTAGTAGCTAATGGTGATTATTTTATGAGACCAAATTAATAGATTTTAAATTTGTTAGAGGAATTTTCCACTTCTTAATGAAAGAAAGGAGTGTGTGTAATCCAAAGGAAGTATGTATACTGAATGGGAATGGATAGAGCAGAGAAAACTATATATTTGCATAAGGAAAGTCTAGAGAGAAGAAAAGAGAAATGAACATCCTCCGAAAAGACAAGAAGAAAGTTAGTTAATTAAATGATTGGCACCCCATGCCCTTCGAAGGTTAAGGTAAACTAATTCACATAAAAATAAGACTGACAAACGCTGGCAAGCGCGTGGGATGAAGGGGCAGAGATGATGATAGTATTGTGTTATATAATCAAACATAGAGTGTTTGGGACCATGAGTGGCTTAAGGAAGAACCACCTTTACAAGATCAGGGGAGTGTGGATTGAAAATTAGTTTTGCATGTTCTGTAGTGCGTGTGAATGAGGTAAAATAATTAATGATACTGTGATTAGATATGTGTGTCCTGATTGTAAGAACTGTAAGAACTGATTGCGGGCATATGTCAGGCTCGGTCCCAGGCAATTTGCGGCGGTAGCTCCGTACGAGCACCGCATAGGGGGTAGGGGGATAGAGGAGATAGAACACTTTGTTTCCTTGGCTGAGGAGACCTTGAATTTCACCAGCAATCAGTAAGCTTCACGAAGCAGCACTAAGCATTATCAAGCATTGCGAGACACAAAGATTAAGGAAAAAAAGGCAAATGGGAGAGACTTAAGAACATGAAACATGGAAAACTTATGGGATCAAAAGATGTCTTGAATTTTGTTGGTTTCTTCGCCTGTTTTGATTGTTAAATGTTTGTTTTTTACTTGTAAATTTAAGGTAAAGTTAGGTTGTTTATTTAGGTAGGAGCCATACTCACATTCTATAGGTAAGCCTAAAGTGAATTTTAAATTAAAACAAGCTATAAAATCACAATAGGCGAAGTCTCCTATGGAAGTCAATTTATCCTTCAAACTTTACAAGAAATTTGAAATACTGAAAGACGACTGTGTAAATAAAGAATTCAAATTCGTATTGCATATCTTTGAAGGGAATGATTTGTCGAACTTTTCCTTTCACAACTTTCCAGACACACTTCACTATCTGTGAAAGTTTTAAGACATCTTAGAAGTCAAACACATGTAAGTGATCTGAACTTGGTGTTTCATATTGAAACTTCTTTTTGAGTGTAGTTTATTCCTAATCTTATATTTATTTTGGTAAATTTATATTACACGGTTGGCCCTTTTCTTCCTAGAAATTGTATTTGTAATTGTAATTGTAGATTAAACTAAAAATTTGTGTCCAATTAATAAGAATTAGAGTTAAATTATTTATTTCCAAGTATACGGCTTGGAAACTCGAGATATCGATATGTAGACCTTTATTTCTGTCTAAGGAGTGTTTTTGAGTGAAATTAATGCACCGTTTTTGACAATTCTTTTAGATTGTCAATTATTATTTATTGCAGTTTAGTGTGGATATTTAAACAATCCCTGTGAATTCCAAAATAATTGTAATTTGGATCAGAATTATAGATAAAAGTCAGTAGTGTAAGATTTTGATCATTTATTCTTTTAATATTTGAAAAATTCTAGTAGTATAATAAATGTTTCATAATATTTCCTCAAGAGTAATACAAGAATTGATTCTGAAGTCTTCCTGACCATAAAAGAAGTATTTTGAGTGGATTCTAATATTTGTAATAATTAATATTTTCAACAATTACAATTGTGAATTTTTTCATAGTTTTGCATTAACTTGCATCAAAATTTGCTACATACCCTGCTCCATTTTCTTACAGTTCCTCTACAACTCGTTCAAATTCGTTGTCTCTCTTTGTGTTGTTATAATAATTCAAACTACATATTTTCTATGGGATTTAGATTACAAATTTGTGTTGGCCATTATTAAACTTTAAATTTCTAATCTTCAACTCGTTCCTCACGTTAATGACAATAGGTTTTGGAGCATTATCACTTTGAAAGTAAAACTATTTACCATACCTCAGTTTTAAAGCTGATATTAGAAGGTTTCCTGATGAAATAGCCGAATAATATAGTTTTCTCTTGGTTATCATGATTGTAACAAAGTTTCCTGGAGTTTCAGTAGCAAAGAAAGTGTATTTTTGACCCAACTTACTGCATTTATGTCAAAATATTGTCATTTTGTTTCGTTGCGCCATAATGCTCGTACTTTCTTCAAAATTGTTTTGTCAAGGAGGTTACCTCTTAGCAAACTTGAGTTTTGCGACAATGTAAGTCTCTAAAATATATTTTGGGGGTCTTAGCGTACTAGATTGAACTAGGTTTTGTGATGAATTTTCTTCAACGCCTTATCTGACAAAATAAATTTAGGTGATCCATCTTTGACATATTTTCTCCTTAGAGATATTTGATTCAACTAGGAACGGATCTTTCCGCTTTCTTATGTCGCCAATATATATGCTCTATAATTTTCCCCATTCTGAAATGATGTACATGGTAAGGATATAGGACTATATAAAAATTAACGCTTAATACAAATCTCTAATCTGTTTATGCAGATCACGGTTAGTTCTTTTCGTAAAACACTTTTAACTTTTATGCATTCTTCAGTTTTTAATTCAGATTTTCTTTCGGTAAATGCTGATATTACTTTTTATTCAGGAATCTTCCTTTCATAACTTTATATTTTTTATTAAACATCTCGATAAAAAATGGCTGTCGGAAGGTTAGAGCTATTTATTATTTTAAAAAATCACTCAGCATGAATAGGAAATGAAAAAAATGACACTAAAAGGATTTGGCTAATTATTTGCCAAACTGGCGCTGCCTTGGAAACAATCGAACATCATAGCATTTGATGCAGATGGGAGATAAAGTTAAGAATTTTGCTTCTCACATATGCTAAAGAACATCTGTCACATACTTCAGACGATGGAGAAAGAATAGAATGAAGGCCTTACATTTGGTATAACTATAGTGTAGAGGGAAGGAATGGACCATGTGACGTATTGCTACTTTTGCATGACGGACATACATGGTATGCAAAATTATGTCTGCATAAAAATTGGCTGGGGAGAAGAACATAATAGTTGACCTGAAATTCGAAATTTATTATCATTTCCGTATTATGCGAGGTGAATTTATATAGAATAAATTGTAAAATCTTATATTTTTATATTACATGATTAGATTTTCACACGCAGGCCAGTGGTATAATTGTCTTTCAGATTATATATATTAGTAATTAGGTAGTATTTTCTCAAGTGACATACACTTAAAACTGCGGTTATAGAGGTCATAAAATTTTAGGAGTTTGGGAAATATCACGCTAGTGTCCTTCACTGAGAAGAAGCAAGATCATATTGCATCTCCCAGACATTTCAAATCTACATATTTCCGTAAGCAGTCCTTCATTGAGAAGGAGTACGATCATATTGCATCTCCCAGACATTCAAAATCTACATGATCACCTTAAGCATCATGTAATTGTAGATCAATACCTTGATTCAAAGTTTCGATGTAAGTCTCGCCATTACGATTCAAATTTTAAAAATTCTAGATCGCTCTGGTCTTCCGAACAAAAAATCTCACAAATTGAAACTTCATAATGAGCTTTGTGAAAGTATGATATTACTTTGCGGGGTGGATGCAGTGGAATTTGATGCCATTATCTAAGGAATGTGCTGTATTTTTTCGAGATTTTTGACATTTTCTTACGTACTAATTTTTTTTTTTTAATTAAGAATACTTCTTTTACTTTGTCTATTTTTAACAGTTTTACAAATATATTACTGATATGTGTAGCTTTAAGCGCTCAGGGTGGATACAAGACGAAGTTTCTGTCATCGAAATCCTAGTTTCGCAGTCACTTACGTGAAGTGTTCCTGCACAAGTTTTATAATGTGTTATAACAACGAATGACATGCCAGAAGCCTAATTTTACCCGTTGTCATTTCTTGTGGAGGATCACTTAGGGAATAAAATTTATTCATGATTACTTTTAAATTTAGATGACCTTCAAAATCAAATGAAAGATGAAATTAGGATCTTAAATGCCAGACCCACTGTGTGGGATTCGTCTGCATCTTTCTGAAAGAAAGCTTTGTACCTTTCAAATCTCTATAGAATATGTAAAAATTACATTAAAACAACAAACAATCTTTCAAAGCATAATATTTGTTTGAGCCATGGTACTCATACATATCCAAGCAGAATTATTCCCACTTTTATAATTCTAAATTTGACAAAAGTTTTTAAATCTTTCAATATATTGTAAAGAAGACTACAGTTTTGATTTAACTGCTTAGGTAATAGCCACACTACATCATTATTCATAAGGTCAGCATCGTAACGCAAAGTATTTAAGCCCTGGTGGACAATGCAGACAAAACTGGACCTCTAGAGTTTCCAAACTATACAGAAGAAGTAGCCTTCCAAGCATCTTCTAAATCCGAGCAGCTATACCAGGTTTCTGCATCTTTCTTTCTGTCTTCAAATTTTATTTGAAAGACAGAAAATAAAAATGGCATAGCCCTGTCGTGGTTGTATAATCACCCGCAGATCCTGTAGTTGCTTTCTTTATACATATATATATATATATATATATATATATATATATATATATATATATATATATATACATATATATATATATATATATATATATATATATATATATATATATATATATATATATATATGCGCTCATAATACTGAGGGCGTGGCCTGAAAATGACCATGAGATGAGCTACTTCCGTTGTGGTTGCTTTTTTCCACTCTCTGAGCTGAGTTAAGAATCCTGTGCACGATGTCCCCATTTACATGTTTAAAGGCTTATTTGTGTAACTTAGCATACTTGGTCCTGCACTTCCTTTTACGGTCAACAGCTGTGTTTACCCGGGCTCCTTATTAAACATTGTCTTTGATAATTATATCTAGAGACACAACTTGGGCAGTTTTATAAAAGCAGATTTTCAAAGATATTCCTTTACTTCTTCTTGTATCTCACGTTTGCTCGCTTATATAAAAATATATATGTACATTTACAAATCCTATCATATTTCTCATACAATATTGAATCTTTACATAATATATATATATTAGTCAGGCATGCTTGGATTTAATCGGACCAATTAGCGTCCACTTTGCGGACGTATCTTTTGGGCCTATTGAATCCAGGAATTTTGTTTCCAGAAGCCTCCCTATTACGTATTCCGATTACTACAAGCATCCAAATTGCGTAGTCCGGCCACTACAGAATAATAATATACGAGCAAATGTATACAAATTCACTAAAATGAGACGCTTGTTTATTTTTGATTTGTTAAGGAATCATAACTAGTTAAAAAGTCTAAATTTGAACACCAAGACTGCAGGTAGTCAAAACAGTTTGTCCCAAATGTCACCTAAGGATTTTAAAATCTTCTAAATTCTCCAATTTATTGTTTAAAAATAATATTATACAGTACATGATGCACATTATATATGTGCATGCTGTGGTGCACACAATATGTGCACACACAAACCCATGAAGTAGTAATGTGTATACTCAGCCAATGTAAATAATTTATGTGTGTGAAACGAAACAAAAAGAAACTCAAATTAAGCATTGTAACAAGTAACAGGATATTTTAGAACAATTTCAATTTTTGATTTCCCAAGAAGACCAAAATCGCGGGGAAGAGGTAAACTAGGAATGAGACTGATTATTCTGTGGTTACGGTTTGGAAAAATAAACATTAAGAAAAAAGAAATGGTAACCTTAAAATGGGTTAGCGCGATTGCAACGAATACTCGGTCAGGATCAAATTACAACCATAATATTATATTTTCATTTTTGTAAGGAAGACGAAAAAAAGCATTTGACCAAATTTCACCGTTTCAGTAAATTTTCTCACAAGAGAAAAGGTTTTCAAAAGTATTGTATATGTATACATATCTCTATGTTTGTAAATATGTCCAAGTATAAACTGAGCAAATCGAGGCGGAGAGAGGATCATTCGAGAGAAATCATTTGAGAGATTCGAGGAGCAGTTACACATATCGCTTGTGGCTCATACCAATAAATTCATTTACTCAGCTGTTAGGAGAAAGCATTTACGCAACTAATCTTACATCAAGACGAGTCTTATTTATTCATCGTACCAAAGTACGAACATCAAGAGAGTTGTATTTAATTATCATCAAAGATAAGCTAGTAAAATCCATAATCAATTTAATTCTAACTCCTCCTCCATTTGCTACCCAAAGCCACTAAATAAATAGGACTGCAGTCTTCTTGTTTTCATCACCATTTTGCTCGAAGGCAAAATCCTATCATAATTTCTGCTCATCGCCCAGCCAAAAATATTCACCATTACCTTTTTGGAGTAGGGTAATAATTTCTCGGAATGTTATCGTATTACTCAAACTTGGTTTAACGACCAACGTTTCGGAATAATCTAATGGGGAGCGCAATAGCAAAGAGGATCACAAAACGAAGTAAAAAATAAATATATCTGGTGACCAACGAAGAGATCCTTAAGTCTTTGGGGAATTCCAATCATTTCTCTATACTAGGAAATGAGCAAAATCAGACAACACAATTTGATTTATTCTCATGGTTGTTTGCAGCTGCAGCGAATAAGTTATTTTCTTCCTCTCATCAATTATGCATATGCTGTTCAAATATATGCGAAGTTTAATTTTAGATTAATTAATTGCTATGGAACGTAAAAGTTCATTGAAGACTGCATTCCATCGATTAGTAACTTTATTCAGGAAGAAGATAGCCGTACATTAGAATATAAAAACAATTGGTCTTTGTCTATCGATTAACGGAAATTTCTTTAATAATACGGCTGCGAATGAAAATAAAACGTGTATATCACATTCCTATAATTTCCTCAATAAAATTAAAGCAACGAATGATCAGTTACAGAGACGAAATCTATGTTTTTATAATAGCTTTGGATACTATCGAGCTATTCTGGTAAATATATTTTCATTGGTATTTTCATCGTTTCTGTCTAAAGATGCTCCTTTGATTCATTTAAAAAGAACGTTCTTTTTGCATTTCAGTGCCAGTATTGAAGGTATCATTGGATACCCCAAGGACCGTAAAGGTTGGCGAGACTCTAGAGGTACAGTGCACGGCTTGGGGGTCTTCTCCTCCTCCAATCATCGAGTGGCAGCTGGCCAGCAAAAAACTCAAGGCATCGCAATTCTCGGTAAGTAGCCAAGTTTTTTTACGGTCGGTATGCATATCTCAGTTAGTGAAACAACCATTCCATGTCTTTTATAGGGAGGAGGGTTCTTCTTATTGCTCGTGGTTTCTATAGATATGTTCTAAAGCAGTATTTCCATTTGATTCAAAATTAGTTAACTAAAATTAAAGACATTTTTCTTTCTAGCTATGGAAGGACGGTAACATGACCGTCTCTGCTGTCCAAATTACACCAATGACAAAAGACCATGGTCATCCTTTAATCTGCTCGGCTTTTAACCCCATCCTCTACGCGCGAAACATAATTTCGGAGAAAGAAAGAAGAAGGGACACGAAGAGAATAAGCGTAGAATGTAAGTTAAACATTTTCAGCAGTGTTGAGTGAGGTTATAGAGATGTGAATTATGGAGCTTACAATGCCAAAGTAAGCGAAATTTGAAGTTTAACTTTCGTATTATTACGCTGAGAATTGTGACAGTTCTATATTTTTTTATATGTATGATTTAGGATCTTAGAAGGATGTTTCTTTGTTTCTCCATTAGAATTTGGTAATGTTTCTTTTAGGTCACGTTCTCTCCTAGGTGAATTGAATGATTGTTAAAATTTTATTCTTTCTTTGTGATTTTTTTCCGTGGAAAATGATTCCGTTTCCTGTGACAGAATGAGTGATTAATTTTAATACTCCATTGAGACTTCTTTATTAGTATTATTAGATTGGTCTATTTAATGCAGCCACTCGCTTGGCGTAGATAAAAAACCTCTTTCTTTTGTACCTGTCACAGTGTCGAGGACACAAACAAACCTCTTTCTTTTGTACCTGTCACAGTGTAGAAGAGGCAAACAATTTCTATTTTAACCGGTTCCACAAAGAGGTTGACTTTTTCGAGAAAAAAATAGTTACATTATAGAATAACACCCGGCAAAAAGTATGAACGCAAGAAAAAGAGGACATAAAATCTAGATTTTGTTGAGAACTTAGAGATACTTATTATTTTAAAATATCTCATCAATCTTAATATCTAATCCTTTAAGATACCATAGAGTTTCTCTGATTACAAGCTAATAGACACAATTCTATGCAAACGTAAACAAACGGGTTATTTGGGAGAAGAAAGAAAAGGGTAGAGAATGTTAGAGGAAATGGCAATAAATCGAGTGATGAGAATAAAAACAGTCTTTAGCACTCAGGCCTCGGATGAAGAGGGATCGAAATAAATTACGGATTAATTTCCTTCGAATAACCGATCCTTCCGCCATAGTGGGAGGATTCATAAGTACCGCAGTAAACCAAGATCCAGTTAACTTTACATTTATTTTACTATACCTTTGGAAATTTGGCTAACTAAATATGCATTGATCGATGAGTCAAAAGATGAAGCTGCATCGTGTGCGAAGAAGCCGAATGGCGCGCAGCTCTCCTGAGTCTATCCTAATTTTTACAACTTGGTTCCGATTCCTTAGATTAAAAGAACGACGGAGAATCTCACAATTGCTCATATTCACGTTACTTTTGTTGATTGTAGAAAATCTAAGAGTAAATTTCTTTTGAAATTAGGATCATTTGATTTATTATCGAAAGTGCGAAAGTGGGACACTTAGTAGATAAGATTCCTGGGAAATACTTAGATATTTTTTATATATAATGAGATTATCATTAGATAACGAAATTTAACCGGAAAAGATCTTGAAGGTGATTGATAATGACATTTAAATTACGAATTGACAAATATTCTGTATTTATCGTAACCAAGGTCGAGAGAAGTGTTATGTATGATTTTTCCTTTCAAAGGAGGAGGAAGTATGTTTTTTAATATGGAAGAAAAACTTCACAACCTAATTTGATAGAGTAAAACGGATTTAACCTGACACTGGTGTAATAAATAATAGAAAATTCATGAATGACGAAAATAATTATGTTAGTAAGGAAAACATGTGATTTTTGTATCTAAATAACGTGAAAATCTTTTGTTACAATATTAAGTAACCATGTAAGGGAACTTATTTTCCTTGGACACCAATGGAGGCTATAAAAGGTGCAAAGTAAGTTAGTTCAAAAATTATACAAGTGTTCATAAAGACTCAAAAATATAAAAAAATCACTCTAAAAAATATTACAAAGGAGAAGCAAATAGTAATAATACGTCAAAATTATGGTAAGTAGAGAGATCTTTGAATCAAGATACATGTGATTTTATAAGAACAACAATCACATTTCTTTCTCACAAACTCAACCAATTTATTTCATTACTTAAATAGACACCCTAATAAATATGACAATGAACACCTAAAGGTTTTTAAAATTAATTTCTTAAATTAAACTGTGAAATCTGAGGAAGTAGAAATGAGGAGATGGTAAATACTACAACGAATCAAAATTAAGCCTACTTTGGAACTGAAATAGAGGAAAATCACGCAAGTCTTAAACTTAACCCATTCTTAGGGTGATCATGTTTCTTGAGGTTACTATTTTAACACTTAGATAAAATGTAATTCTTTTAATAAAATACCACATACTCTGTAATGATAACCCATTAATGATTAATTAGGTAAGATATTCTATCTAGTGTTTTATGGATTTAGAACAATGTGCGTTTTTGGAAGAGCTCATTTCAACCATATTAGACAAACAAGTTGGGAACAAAATCTTCGGAAAAGGAAAATTTTACTACTTTTATAAACACAAAATAAACCTTATCAAAGGTACTAATTAGGCAAAGTTCCACGAAAAACAAAGTTGACCATGATATTCAAATTAGAATAAAGATGAGAAAATAACTTTACCAAAGGTGCAATGATGAGGATATTGGAGGCCTTTAAATATTCGCATTACTTTTGAAAATTCCGTCTAAATCCTAAATAAAAGGGAGCATAGAACATTATGCCATGGAGAAAGGGATAAAGTTAAGATAATATGGTGGCTCTACCATCAAAACTACTGAAAGATTTGACGAATAAATCGTATTACGAGGTCAAATATTATAAAAATATCTATACTGAAAGGTACGGAACTCTATTCTTAGCGGGGGTTAACCAACTGTGGTATGTTTCCACAAGTTACAAAAAATGTTGTGAGTAAATGAAAGAATGGAAAATGAGAATAATTAAAGGATATCAAATGAGGAAAAACATAAAGACAAGAAATTAATGGGAGACAGCATCGATTCTTACTGAATTTGCGGCCGGGGACGAATGTTAACCCAAATCATCGAACAGAAAGAAAGAGGCCATTATACGATTTGAAGCCCATTGTGAGAAGAACTGATGCATGTGGTTATGAGGAGAAGTATAAGTGTTCCGAAACAAGTAATCAGGAATGAAGAATAAAACCGGGTTGTCAGATCTTGAATAAATGAATTTCTATTAATTTATTCTTAAATTTATTATTGCTCTCTGCTACTTTTAATGAGTTACTTGTCTTTGAACAAATAAGATAGGATAGATTCTTTTCCACCATTACCTTATTATTTTTCCAATCTACAGTGTGAATTAGAAGTTTTCATACGTGCAAAAATATATAATAAACTTTCTTCCCAGAAGATAGTTTAAGTTAGATTTTTTAATTATAATTTGTATTCGTACGCACTTATTGAGTGCGATTTGTAATACCCTTTTCAATACCACCTGATGTTTACAGTGATTTCTTTTATCGTTTCAAAGATCTTTTTTTCTCTTCCAACTGATTGCAGGAACCATTGAACCATGCTTCTGCTGACAACAAAAACGAATGTTTAGGCCACTTGTTCAGAAAATGCTGTTAAACGAAGATTTTTATTTAATTCAACAAAAGAATATGAATGCATTGGCCTAGACATCTTGCTTTATTCAAATTTCCCATTCAATTATCATTCTTTGTATGAATCCCTGGAAAACTTTAATGCAATGACTTGCTGATCAAATTTTCTCTTTTTTTTCCTCGCTCTCATTGTTTATACAAATCCACTAATATCTTAGTATTCTTATCAAACGCCTAATATTATTTCGCCATAAATAAAATGGGAAATTCCGTCTTTTAAGAATCATTCGTGGCATAAGTGAGTAACTTTCTAATAGTCCTCCTTCTATCCATCCATGGTTTTACATAACTCAAGCGATTAATTGACAACAGGTTGAAGAAAATTACTTCCATATTCATCTTATCAGAAATTAGTGCAGAAGATTTTAACGAAAATTCTAATGATCTAAATATTTATAAAATTTGTCAAAAAACATGAATTTATGGATGGAGAATCCGGGTGAAATATGGGTCAGTCAAATTAGGGATGACTCATACTTTAAGCAAAGTGTTTGTCTAAAGGTTCTAACGTAGGAATGTAATTGGAATTTTTTTTCATACAACAACGTAAAGACTAATTTCAGAACTATAGACCTGGAGGCACACAAATCTCCTAAACTCACCACATTTCGTAAAATTCGCATGTTCACGTGGGCTTAGTGATGTGGTATAGAAGTCATACTTAACTCATTTTGGAAATAACTTTTTTATTGAAGATCCGATGAAATGTCTTGTAAGAAGAAAAAATGAACTGTAGAACAACCAAACTTGTTAAAGTCTTGTAAAATGGTTAAATTAACAGAAAAACCTTCCATCATTCATCGATGGATCATCTTAAACTGCCGCTTAAAGGTTTCGCATTCGATAAGGATCAAATGAATGGATTTAAACTATGATCCAGGATATATGTACAGTTGATTCGAATTAATCCGACTCCTTATCAGTCTCTCAGAGGAACTCAGATTTATTTCGGATTTTCGGCAACATGAAGAGAAATTCGCACCTCCCGCGATCAATGGCGGACCAAGTAATCCCCTCTTTTTGCTAACTAGAATACTTCTCTACCGAAACTCATTAGAAAAACCAATCTAGTGATTTTCTTGTTGTTTTATTATAGTTTGGGATAAAACATCAAATAAGCGATTTTTTCAGATTTATTATGCACGGAAGTAGTGATAAAAGATTGCATGTAAACGTTTTGTGGAGGGAATCGCTATGGTGACGAAAATTGGGCTGAATCATATCAGGGTTTGCTTAGGCTGGATGTAAAAATGGAATTTCTTCCAATGAAGATTTATTTGGATAAATTTTACTTTTCAGGAAAACTATATAAAATACTGAATTTATAGTGGCTTTAATACATTATTAATATAAATTTCCTATTAGGTTCAATAAGTCATTTTTTTGCCTCTCTAATCCAAATGGATTTCACTTACTTTCCTACGTTTCTCACAATTTTATATTTACAAGAATGAAGCCATAAATTTCCGTGAGAACAGGAGCTAAACGTTAGGTTAATAACTAAAAATTGCTTCTTTCTTCTGTTAACCTACGCCTCTATATAATTTGTACAACTTGACTTTTAAGAAGGTCGACAGAATTAACTTAATACCTGGCATAATCATTTTTTAGCTTAAAATATTAGAAATAACTTTACAATGATCAAGCACTTATTGGAATACTAAGTGGTTCACCGCCTTAGGTATATGTAATGATGGCTTTACTAAGACTATTCTGCACTAAAAAGACTGTTGTAAAATTTCACGTAAAATTTCAATTTCCATAAAAGTTGAATTTTAAATTTTAATAATAAATCATAGAAATAGTATTTATTATTGTTTCCGGATATTTCATTTATCAAATTTTGTCTCATTAAATCGTCACAGTGTTGTCCTATGAATTCCGTAACTCGTCAATAGCACAAAATAGGACGGCTCGAAAAAGAATTTCTAGAATAAAATTACTTTATTAAGTAAAAAAAATCAAAACCAAAGAAGGTATTTGCTCTAAAATGCTTTGGATAAAAAGGTTAATGGTTAAAAGAGAAAATGATAAAGTTAAATTTGGGGAAAATGTAAGAAAGAAGAAGGCTCGAGTACTCGAATACATGCGGAACATGATGTGAGGGTGCTTCGCACTCATCAACGACTACCATTTCACAAGGAGGACGATTTACTGTGCGAGGAATTCGATGAACCCTTTATTATGCACACAATAAGTTTAATTTCTTTTTTAGTATTTAATTTTTTTGTAAGTCATTACAGCATATGATGTGTAATTTTAGCAACCACTTTGCTTTATTTATAAATAGTACTAGACCAAATCACCTCTTTTCAAATTAACAGAAATACGAGTATAATCGTCATTGACATTATCCGGCAAACAAAATGTAGTACAGTTGTTTTCATCACGATAATGCCCCTGCTCCTTTCGCTTCATTGATAAAATCATCTTTTCCCGAATTTATTTGGGATTTGAACTCACGCCCCCGTCTATTTACCCTTATTGTCCTGACGTAGTCCTATCCATTTTTTTCTGTTGATAAAGTTAAAAGAGTTTGTCAATATTTTTTCTTCTAATGTAGCTTATGTTGATAAACGAAAGGGGAATTTCAAACCTCCAAGCCTTGAAATTGAAGAAAAAAATACCTCCGCTACGTATCAAGAACTTGTCTTCGCTGCAATTTTACAAGGGTCGTTCAATAAGTTTTCCAATTTGAATATAAGGAAACGAGATATGAAGAAAAGTGTTTTATTATTTTTCAATATAACTATCCTCGACTTCAATGCACTTGCGCCACTTGTCCCTGAGTCTTCGAATTCCCGACAACCAGAAATCTCTCGACTGATGTTCAATCCACTCCTGGACGGCGAGCTGGACATCTTCATCGTTCCCAAATCGGCGTGCACGCAGTGCAGCCTTGAGCTGGCGGAATAAAAAGTAGTCGCTAGGGGCCAGATCTGGACTGTAGGGGGAATGGTTTAGCTCCTCGAATCCGTACTCACGGAGGGCAGCTTGTGCAACTCTGGCCTTGTGGACTTTAACGACGTTGAAGTCGATCATGGGGCGTGAGGTTTCTAGGGACCCAACGGACAGAAACCTTGGTCATGGCCAAATTGTTGTGGATGATGTTCATAACACTTTCATGTGATATTCTAACGTCTCGCTCGATTTCTTTGACCTTCACCCGTCGATTTCCGAGGATCATCTTCTCCACACGCGCCACATTGGTTTCGTTGGTCACGTCTGACGGGCGTCCTGGACGTTGGTCATCTTCAAGGGACTCACTACCATGGCGGAACTCCCTATTCAGCGAGAAATGGTTGCATAGGAAGGGGTGGTGTCGGTTTACACTGCAACCATGCGTTCATGGGTCTCTTTTGCATATTTGCCTTCCTTGGTCAAAGATTTGATCAGTGCGCGGTGCTCAACCTTCTCCATTGTTGAAAACTTTGTGACTGACGATCTGCGGTCAGTTACTGCTTCTTAAATAGACGAGGCAGTAGCGTGCTGCTACAGGTCCTGACTTCTCATAACTTGTCCTAACACTCTCACAAACAGCCATCCGCTTTCCTCTTTTTTGCCGTACCGATTCACAAAACTTATTGACCGCCCCTCGTACTTCAATGAATTACTTCAGCAGAGAAATCAAATGCTACCATATTCAACAGTTCTTCATTTGCATATTCTGAGACTACAATTTTACGTTATCTAACTTTTCCTTTTAAGCCATTGCCTCAAACGAGTTAAGAAGAGAAAATAGCCAGCTCAAATTATATTTAAGAGGCCAAATGACGTTAATATTTATTGAACTAACAATGGCCAGAAAAGAGAAGAATTATGCAATAAAGTGTCTTTGAATAAGTCCCTGAATATTTTGAAGAACACCAATTCACTTCTTATATTGAGTGGTGCCATGATTGCCTTAGGCTTAAATAAACCGCAGGATTAGAGATAGGGGCATTCATGGCAGAGAATACTGATTAAAAGAAGACCTCATTTCGCCAGAGAAATTCTTTTCATACAAAAAACAAGATTAACAAGGGCAGTACTATATATTTTATTTATTGCTTTACTTACTTATGCTAAAATGCGAACATGACCTTTGCAATAGTGATAAGAAGTATAAAAGATTTAATTTGTTTTTAAGAAGGGCATAGGCTTCCAGCAGCCCAATAATTATGATGTAAATTTTTCCACGATTGCTTAGACCTACAGACAAAAGTACACTTAGAAAATGAAGACAAGTAAATATTTAGCAGGTCAAATATAATATAACAGGTTACACGTATCGGGTTCTGTTTTTAATAAAAGAATATTGCAAGAAAATCGGATACCTACTGTTATATTGGTTAGTGATGACGTCGAAATCTTATTCAAAAAAATTTCGTTTAACAAAACCATTTAAATTTGTATAAATCTAATACTGCCCCCAAAGTAATAACTTTTGCTTAACAAAATTTAAAGTCACTTTTAAAGTTTGCTATCCCTAACTCCTATTTTATTATAAAAAAAGCTTTTCTTACGAAAGAAGGCGTCAGAAGGATCCTATCACTAGAGTAAACCTTAGATAACATCATTTTATACCATTATGTTTAACTATGCATTAATAAATGTCATATTCAATACAAAAATATCTATTACATGCACTATGTTGATGATATATTTGTCAATAAATTCACAAGAATATGCCAAAAATTTTGTAGATCCTTGAATTGTGTCTAGACTTCCAAATATAAGTTACATAATGGTGATCGAGAAAAATGTTAGGTTCCTAATATGAAATAGAGATATAATTCGCTCGAAAAAAAATATAAACTTCAGTCTATAGGAAATCTACAATTAGAAGTTTACACAACTCTTCTATGTTTCTTACCAGAAATCTTTATGATATGTTCCTTCAATCCCTTACCTATCGAGTCTAGCATATATATGTTGTACAAACCTACCACTTGATTTAGAATTCACTTTCATTAAAAATTTTAAACCAATGTTTATCCTAATTCACTTGTGTAGAAACAGAATAAGTGTCGAAAATATTTTTAATCAACAGCAAGGCCCCAACGGCAGACCAAGCAGACATAGACCATTATTAGATTCCTATGTCTGGTCCGCCGGAAAAGGGCAGCGCTCAGCGGGCAGGCGCGACAAAGGTGGGCCTTGATAGACCAAGAACCCGGCATTCCGATGCAACCAGCCTTGCCAAAACTGCATTTCTCAATTTTTTGAGCCGCAGTAGACGCGTTATTGGCGTGGTCGTCGCGCAGCTACGTTTGCCCAAAACCAATTCCTCAGCAACTGGCATTCGTCTGATTTCTTTCCGGCCTATATTCTTTCATGGGCTGGACCCTCTACTAACAGAATGGGTCTCATAAGTCATATCCAGCACAAACATTATCTTAGGGTACCGGACAATGGAAAAAGAACCCTATGCACGGACACGAGCTGGAGCCACCGCCGCCGCCGCCGCCGCCGACGACGACGACGACGACGACGACGACGACGACGACGACGATACTTTGGTATAAAATCGAGCGATTTTATTAACGACCTGAAGAAAATTACAAATAAAAATCACCCATATCTTGAATCTAAACTTATATTATAAAATGGTAAAATAAGGGATCTTATTACAGGTATAAAGAGAAAAATCCATTAACCGGCAGCTCCTTTGTAATTTTTAAATATAGTTTTTAATCTTGAGATTTATAATATATGGACTAGAACATTAGGTCAATAAATTGTCGCAGTGAACAGAATCGAAAAAGGTTGTTATGGACGTGGCTAGTTAGAAAAGCAGTAACACCGTTGTCTATACGATATCACATTCAAATATTTACCAAATTATGAAATTAAATTTGAAAACTTTAAATTGCTCAAGATTATCCCACCCCAAGGAACTACGAGTAATATGATTGCTTTTCATTCTAAAATTTAAAGATATATCAAACTGCTTGCACTAAGTAACTTCCTTAAATTGCATTTTTCTCTTTTATTATTATATTAATCTTAAATTTTTACCATAAACTTTTTTGTTTTTAGTGCCGATGATGATATAAGGAGCCCAAAGCTTTAAAATATAGTTAAATAAAGATGATTTTAACAATAGTATGATTAGTTTAGACTTAAAATATTGAAACTCTGGTAGGAAGGAGCTCAACAGTTCACTAATATATATGTGTCGTAGGGTGGCCCCACACCTGACACCAGTTTAATATATTATAGATATTACTATATTTCGTAGGTTGATGTTAGAACCCAACCCTTTTAGAAATTCCTCAGTACGGGGAAGAGAGGCTTATGAACGGTTTAGTCCGTTATGAGCGTGGTTAAAATTATAAATACAAATCAGAGTGGAATTTTAGGTTGGCCAATACTTAGCTTATCTTGGAAAGGTTCTGGGGTAGTAGAAACGGAGTACAAAAATATATTTACAGATTAAAAAGGTTTTAATTAAAGTATATAAACATAAGAGACATACACGAGTCTCGGCTTCGCAGAGCTCCCTGAGCGGGGTCGATGGCCATACACAGAAACGGACAATGACAGATTGTACGCTCAAATGACTGTGAGCGCACGCGAAGCCAAATGACGGGGTGGCTTATAAAGGGGGAGGGGGGGAGCTTGCACAGGATAATTGCGCGTTGTTGTTATCTCAAAGATTGGGTCCGAGAGAGAAGCCCTACCTTGTTAGAAACGGTATAGAGTCTACAATAATAGCCCCTTGACAAACGACTATCATGCGAGATGAACTCAGATCTTGTCTTCGTGCTTGGAATACTGAATCGAGAATTTGATGGTTCAGGCAACGGGTACCAACGTGTACGGAGTGGACTCTCGCGAGTTCTAAAGGAATATACAGAGCTTGACAGGTTCTACAAGGGTACTCGCGGAACTAAAAGGGACGGGAAGATAAGAGATATTCGCGGGTACTCGGGACACAGGCGGTTACTTTCTGCTGTCCAAGTCCGGCGAGGGACGTTTTATAGGAGTGAAGCGGAGGACTTTTCCTCGCCACGCCCAAAGGGGCAGAGTTCCAGTGGAAAGACGCTGCGCGATCTCAGGATAATCCCCGACTGGACCCTTCGTGCTCTTAAGCACATCTCAAGCTTCGTCAAAGTCGGGCCTTCAGCCATTCACGACCTTCGCACATTTGCGCCTCGTTAGCTTGGATTAAAAAGGATCGCGCAGGTGTGTCATCTCTCTCATTATATATATATATATATATATATATATATATATATATATATATATATATATATATCATGAAGTTTTGAACTTCTTCCAAATAAGAATTTCGACAGGAAGGTGAAAATCAAGCGCGCTGTTCATGAAAAGCATCTTTTTTGCCTGGGTTGAACGCTTCGAGGTCCTAGCCTCATCATCGTACTAAGAAACTAAAATAGTAAAGGGTTAAAATTTATAATTTTCATAAAATACTAAAATTTAATAGTGCAATTAAGGATAAGCTACTTAATGCAAGAATAAAAAATTCAATAATTCATCATATCAAGATTGGATGCAGTTTGATTTATATTTAAATTAGGTTTAGGTTTTAGTATGTAAAGTGATTCTAATATTTGTAGTTTTGTTGGGATGAAGACTATGACTAGGTATTTTAAAATTATCCATATTCATTTATAAATTTTGGGTCGAGATATGGATAGAATTTATTTAATCTTCTTAATTCCATTCAAAATGTCGTTTGAATTTTATTAAAGTTTATGAGTAGCCATTATTTAGGAAGAGCTGGTTCACTCAAATAGGTTCAGGATCAATCGTTATCCAAGTGATGGAGTGTGAGAATGCTTTGTTTATGAGGGTGCTGATCACTGATCTTTGCTACCTATCGGCGCATTTTCAGGAACATTCATCCAAAACTCTAAATTTGTAGCCTTGATATAAACTTCGGTCACGAAGCGCTCTTGAATAGGACGAACGATTACATAGAGAAATGGGAGCGCAGACTGTTCTTTATTTTCGTGGATAAAGTTAAGTGATGAATAATTTCTGAAGGTCTCAATGAGCGTAAGTAGTTATTCGTGGGCGTTTTCTATGAATTCCATTTAAAAAATGGCCAAAAGAACGCCAAGTGGGGGACCCATGGGTACATCGTCGATCTGGACATACATGTATCCGTCAGGGCCATGGAAGGGAGCCTCCATAGTGCACGCTTGTAGTAATTGCCGTAGAGTTGATTCTTTGATTAGAAGGGGTGCTATTTCTCCAGTGTGATAAATTTCTTTGCAGATAAGGTTTACAGTTTAATCCACTGGAATGTTGGTAAAAAGCGATTCAACATCCATGGATCTCATGTGGCTAGGTGGTTGGGAAACCTCCAGAATAGTGAGGAAATCCATGGATGAGCGTAAGCTATACGTAGATATATATATATATATATATATATATATATATATATATATATATATATATATATATAGAGAGAGAGAGAGAGAGAGAGAGAGAGAAAGAAAGAGAGAGAGAGAGTGAGAGAGAGAGTGTGTGTTTGTGTGTGAGAAAAAGAGAGAGAGAGAGAAAGAGAGAGAGAGAGAGAGAGAGAGAGAGAGAGAGAGAGAGAGAGAGTGAGATCTTAAACAACAAATGTGTTCAGAAAAAAATACACTCGTTCGAAAGACCAATTGATTCTTTTTTAAAGTTTAGGTGGTACTATCCCCTTTGAAATCAAACCGGATTGGGGTAGAAATAGAAGAAAAAGGTCTGTGGTTGACCTACTCCCATATTTATCCCATACCAATTGGAAATACATATGTGATGTTCTATTCTGGAGAGGGGTTGAAGGGAGAGTAAAGAGACAGACCTTTAGGAAGAGTGTAACTGGAACATTAATAATATGAGACTTAATTGACGAATTTACAGTGGTATGAGAAGGTAAACAGCCTCAACAAGTTTTATGCTAAAATATTTTTATTCCAATATTTTTTAATTTTATTATGAATGGTTCATATTTTTTTCTCCATTTCTCAGTTTAATATTGTAATTATTATACATGCTTACAAAGCGAAGGTATAAGTACGAGGGGAGGTGAATAAGTTTTGCGAATCAGTAGGGCAAAACAGAGGAAGGGGGATGGCTGTTTGTGGGGGTATTAGGACAAGTTATGACAAGTCACACCCTGCAGCCACACGCACCTGCCTCTTCTATTTAAGAAGCAGTAGCTAATCGCCGATCGTCAGTCACAAATTTTTCAACAATGGAGAAGGTTAAGCACCGCGCAGTAAGAAAACTTTTGACCAAGGAAGGCAAGAATGCGAGAGAGATCCATGAACGCATGGTTGCAGTGTACACCGACACTGCCCTTCTTATGCAACTATTGCTTGCTGGAATAGGGAGTTCCGCCATGGTCGTTGATTCCTTGAAAATGACCCCCGTCCAGGACGCCCGTCAGACGTGACCAACGAGGACAATGTGGCCCGTGTGGAGAGGATGATCCTCGAAAATCGACGGGCGAAGGTCGAAGAAATCAAGCGAGAACTCGGAATATCCCATGGAAGTGTTATGAACATCATCCACGACAATTTGGCCATGACCAAGGTCTTTGCCTGTTGGGTCCCTAGAAACCTCATGCCCCATAATCGACTTTAACGTCGTCAAAATTCACAAGGCCATAGTTGCACAAGCTGCCCTGCGCGAGTGCGGATTCGAGGAGCTCAACTCTTTTCCCTACAGTCCAGATCTGGCCCCTAGTGACTACCTTTTATTCCGCCAGCTCAAGGCTGCACTGCGTGGATGCCGGTTTGGGGACGATGAAGATGTCTAGCTCGCCGTCCAGGAGTGGATTGAACAGCAGTCGGGAGATTTCTGGTTGTCGGAAGTGCATTGAAGTTGAGGGTAGTTATACTGAAAAATACTAAAACACTTTTCCTCATATCTTGTTTCCTTTTCTCCAAAACTTATTGACCTCCCCTTGTATTGGTGGTTTATCTTTTGGCTGCATTGTCCCAAAGACAAATTGCTATTCATCTTGGAATACCATTACATTCTTTTAAATTATATATCTTTAAATTTTAGAAAAGCCAAAAATATCACCAGGTTTACGAATTGGTCTTACCATGGGTTCTAAAATAAGCATGACAACAGCAGTAAATTACTTGCCCTTTTTGGAGAAAAACTCTTTAAACAATGACTAATATTAAGAAGAGCTATGACTAAGCAAAATAAAAGAGCGACATGATTTTGGAATTTTGAAACAGCCTATTTTCTCAGATGAATAAAAATTTCTCGTTTTTAAAAAATTAGAAGGTTAGTGTTTGGGATGACTTCTTTAGGTGTTTGACATAAAAGGTTACAACCAACTGGGAAATATTATCGTTTTTATGTGTGTGGACCCATATGTAATGATAGAAGTTTAGATTTTCTTTCTGTGTGTGGGCAATATTAACTTGGAAAAATACATTTCCATTCTTTAAAAGAGACGAGGAACACTGTTTAATTCGTTGAATGTCTTACGCAAATCATGTTCGAAAATACTACAGGGTGTAATCAACTGAACTTATTACTTCTAAATATGTTTATGTGCGTTGCAACTCTAAATAAACCTAAAAATTATGTATTATCATTTTTCAAAATACAATTCATTCTCTAAATTTATTGATAAAAGTAGTTCATTAATTAATTGTTTCTCAGGAGTGTGGCCCGTTAAATTAAGAGTGATGACGGAATAGCCTATATGTGTAAGTGCAGATTGCTTTATTTTATCCGCTTTTATGATCAATTTTATAGCCTGAGAGATCTGAGATTAATTTATATTTTATGTCGTTTACCTAATTCATTTTTATAATGATTCGAGACACTTCTAATCTTAGTACTTTCATTATTTTCATCTCGGCATCAAACATGATTCCAGAATATTTTATTCTTTCTTCTTATATTATTTTTGCTACTGCTTTCCTGCTCATCTTTTGAGGTTTCCTTAAAAGATACACTTCCAGTTTCCATTTTTGTTCTTCAATCATATAATGGGGAAGCACCATGTGAGATTATTTTAACCTGTATATATTTCTCTGCATTTTATGTTGCTTTTCTTCTCTCCTAGCGAATTTATTTTGATAGTTTCTTTTCCGTTGCTGTATCAGTCGTTTGTTTTCGATCCAGTTAATGAAAAGAATTTCTAAAGAGAGTCGTTTCTTTGGCACACATTTTTATTTTTCAAACATCAAGAGCTCTGGGGATTTTGATATTCATCACATCTACGTAAAGTATTTATAATCTTGCTTCTTTATTTCCTTTCTTGTATTTGCTAGTTCGTTGGACAAGTCATTGCCAAAAGCCTATTTTGTTTTAAAAATTCATGCATTTTTTCTTTCAAAAGAGCCATCTCTTAAAAATAGGGCCTGTTTGCGTCTAATAGTGGATTCAAATTCAATGTATTTATGAAGTTATTGAAAAATTTAGAATTACATTGTTTGCTTCATGCGAGAAGGCAATGCCTCTTTGAATGTATATAAGTTTGTAAATAACATTGACTTATAAAGTATGAGGATTAATAGTGTAAGACAGTACTTCATCAGTTGTATTGACGTTGGGTAGTATCCGGCAACATTGAGTGAGCTTCAGAACCACTCGAACTTAAACCCCACTTTAGACCACTCAGCTATTTAAGGCATTCTTCGCTAGGTCGCTTAGAAGCAGTGAAAGAGAGATAGATATTAATTGGGCAATGTATATCTCTTAAAATGCGATAGAATGATGAATCAATCAATCATACAGCAAAGAAAGCGAAGATAAAGGCAGCAAGCAACTACTTTGATCTCAATTAAAAACAAACCCATAGATCGCTTGCACTTTCATTATTCATGGTTCAATCCACACCTCTCACGGATATTTCACAATAGGGAAAATACATTTTTATGAAGAAATAATTACTTCTATATTTACTTGTTTCGTTCTTAGCGCTATGGTTGAATTATTTATCATTCTCTCGCGTCTATGAGAGATATATATTCTATGTTAGCGGCGCTTTAGCTCTATTTCTCCTTAGTCATTTCAATTCACAACTAATTTTCTTTCTCTTTTAGTCCTACCAATCGACCTTTCGAAGCATGACTCAAAAGCTTCGAAAGACTTTTGTTCTCCAGCATAAGCAATGGGCTAAGGTGCTGTTTTTATAAAGATAAATATGGTTTCTCGCTACCTCCGTGTGCTTGGTTCGATACCAAGCTCTCAACGATTTCTTTGCAAATAGGAAAAGACAAAACAAAACAAAGAAATTAATCTGTTTATCTTCGCTTTCTTGTCGGTAAGATATATATATATATATATATATATATATATATATATATATATATATATATATATATATATATATATATATATATCACTTTGGCGTGGAATGGCCAGTAGATATATTTATATTTATGTTTGTGCTTTTTGAGGATTCGCCCAAAGTGGGTTGAAGACCGAGAGTGAAAGGGGAGGGATGGTTTATTCTTACTTTACGGGGTCCTTTTAAACAATTATTTCAGAGTGCAAGTTAGCCAAAGATTAAAAGGTAGCTGGTACGCTTTGGGGTTGCAAAAGAAAGACAATGACGAAACTATAACTTTACTAACAACAAAAAAAGAATATATATATATTTACATAGAAATTGGATTTAAATGCAATGGTTGCCCAGACGGGATTTAAAGATCTAAACGCAATCAGGTAGGTTGATTAAGGGAGTAAAGAGGTCAGATCCAGTAGGGGATTTAAAGGGGCATTTTAACTGGGGCGTGCACACAAATAATGGAGCAATTGAGATAAGTCAGATTTAGGATAAATCTGCAGGTGGCGACGGTTAAGATTACCTTATGAGCTCGTTGCCAAAATAGGGCAAGTGGGGTACAGTGAAGCGACGGTAAAAGTTGTTTACCTCGGGCTTCAGTACTAGGGAGCACTTGTCGTCTTCGGAGTTGGGAATCCTTCTCAGTCATTGCTAATTGACTAGGGTAAGGTTCACTGGTCGAAACTTGCCGATTGACTAAGGCAGAGTTCACGGATTGATTTAACCTTCGCAGCGGGAGGGGGCGGGAGGGAAGAGCCTCCTTAAGCTCGTTCGTCAGAGTAGGTGGAAGTGTGACAGTGCTGCTGTCGAAACTTGGTTGGAGCGTTATATAGGCGCCTAGAGAGGCGGCGCACGCTATCTTAAGCAAGAAGTCGACGACTCTTTCGGGGGAAGGGTCAATCTTAATTTTGATAACGCTCGTTGAAATGTCTAACGGATTCCAATCTTTGGGAAGAGAAGCCCGCATGCTTGCGGAGAGTTGGTTGCAAGAAAGGAATGGCAGATAACATTGGTCTCTAGGCAAATACAGCGTCCGCCACCTCCTCGCCTAGGTTCCCATGCTTTCCACAGTTCCATGAAGTGATCTCCCGATCCACGTGGCCACCATTTGCCCTCATTCTGCTACACACTTACTTTGTAAATTAAGTGGGGATTTGTTTGATTATTTGAATAATGATTTCATCTTAGTTTGGTTATGAATTAGGTTTTTTTATCAAAGTTATTTCTAATAATTGTTTTATAATATCAAAAAAAGGGGGGAAATTTAGTTTAGAGTTCCTTTTTAAAATTATTATAGTTGGCGAAGTTGAGGAAACTTCTAAAAATTTAACCATAGCTGCTTTCTTTTAAATTTTAAATTTTAAGCTTAGTAGGGAAGCGAAAGCTCCCCCCTTAGGGGGGAGTGGCGAAGCCATTCCCTGGTATATATATATATATATTTATATATATATATATATATATAAGTATATATTTAGAATATGTTTACAAATATGTCCGAGAACAAAAAATTCATGTTGGGTCTAAACAAACGGAGGAAAAGGTATAAGGAAATTCTGGTTTCATGCGGGGGCGTTGCAGGTTCTGCGGGCGAGTCGTTGGAAGGAGAGTTTATGGATGGAGATGTGCATTGATTGAAGGTCTGTCTCCTTTTGGTTATACCTAACATTACTTTTTGTTCTCGAACATATTTTTAAACAAATCCATGTATTTTCATGTTAGTTGATTGGTCCTTTTCGTTACAATAATGTTAAAAATATTTTCAAACATAAACCTACCCATGTATTTTTCGAGTTAGTTGATTGGTCCTTTTTCTTAAGGTAAACTTCAAAAATATTAAATGTATTTATTTTCCTGTAACATGACGTTCACCATTCTTCCGCAAAAATGACCTACTGTTGGGTCGAAAGATGTTAGGTAAATAAAGTTATGCCTCTTCCGAGCAATTTTCCTCGCTTGGAGCCATCTGTTGAGACTATAGTCAAAGCTATAAGAAAGCTGCAGCCAAGAGTAACCAATGCAGCCGTTGCTGTCGACTTTAAATGAATTCTGCATATATATATATATATATAAATATTAAATTTTAGGTCCTATTTGCCTCAATATACATAATCAATGTTATCAAAATCCTTAAATGACCTTTTGAGATTTCTCATACACAAACATACTCACAGAAATACAACTCCACTCACATGTACATCCCAAGTACTTATATAGCTTTTTGTATTTACATAAGTCTTTGTTGATTTCAAATTAAACTTCACTTTTGCTGTTTCTCAGTATTACTTTCTTTCTTGTATTGAAAGGAATGTGGTGACATGGAAGGTAAAAACGCGAGTAATTCTTTCACTAAACGAAACCCTCTCCTCAGATATAATTTGAATATATGATCTTTTATCATATGGAAAAATGGTATGTATAAAAGGTTTAATATGCACGTTTTCACGATAGGCTTATTCACATCGAATAATATATGACCTCCCCTCTATCTCTGTCCATATATAAACTTTCGCTTAACCGACCCTCGATTGAAGCGCACCGAAAATCGAATATAGGGAGATTAATATTTAAAGAGTGAAAAGCAAATATATACAAGATCAATTCCACCATTATTAAAACTCTCTTATTTGAAATACTAAAATAAATTGGAAGGGATATTTTCAGGAACCGTTCAATGTTGGATAAGGGGATGAATTTAGATGGATACTCACTAACGCTTTAAAAATGGCCAAAGGTGAGATTTGGTTGGGCATTATGTAAGGCATATTCGGTTAAATTCCAAAAATTACTCATTAACGATATAATTTATATTCATCGAATTTTATGCTGTTGTTGGTTGACATAAGGTTGGTTTAAAATAAATTCGTAATGAAGTTTCATAGGCAACAAATATTTTCAAGAACATAGTTATTTTGCAATCCGCCAAAGTCTTCCGAAATATAAGTAAATAGGATCGATTTTCCTCGCAGATTGTTGTTGGTGGGCCATAATTATTCTGTGAAGATATTCACGGAGCTTCATCAAATTTTGATGCTTATCCCTAGGCTTAGGGCTCAAAGAAATATGATTCCGTTGCCAACAAGTTTGCAAATTTATACAACGCCACTGATTTTGGAAACTTATTTAGCAGGATAAAATGAACTCCCTTATAGCTCCGGCATTTATGTCTCTTTTTATCTCTTTACTATTGTTTTACCCCTCTTCTTTCCTTTATTTAAACAACTTTTTTCCTCCTCTAACAAGTTCTGCTTTATTTTTTTTTATAACGAGTATCCTTTTATTTTTATTCAAATAATATTCTTTCTTCTTTTCACATACTCGTAATAAGCACCTCTAGCTCATTTTAATTGTCTTCAAGCCTTAACCCTGTTTTGGATTAGCTGATTATTTTGTAAGAAAAGTCATCAACTCTTTATTTTCTATCCTTTTTCTGTAGATCAACTATTTACATCATTTTAAATAATTTCACTCCATCTCTATGATTATGCTTATTTTTAGAAAGACCTGAGCTATGCTAATTCTTGAAAGCAAAATTTAACCTTATTATGTATATCAGATCGAAAGCCATGTTTCATATAGAGACAATTTTGCATGGTTAAATCAGGGTAAACTTTAACACATGCCATATTTCTCTTTTACCACGTATGCTAAGACTAACGATATTAAACGAAGAAATGTTCTTACTACAAAAATGTATTAAAGATGAGAAGGAACAATGAACGGGAAAGAAAAGAACTACAAAATTGATATAATAGAAGTAAATAAAATGCGTATTCATATTACAAAATTCATAAGCAGCCTGGTACTTTCTCTGAGATTAAATTGAGGTTTATGAGCCTTTGTTGATATGATCTACTGCTAAGTCTAGGAATTAATTTCGTTGCCTGACACATGACGCTTTCTAATAGTTAGATGTACTTATGAATGTTACGATAGCATAATCGTACTGCCTACTCCATATGATGTCTTACATCTCTTTTATATAACCCTATCGCGAAGAATATTGTCAAAATGCACATTTTGTCAAAACACTCTATATTGCTTCGTATACAGGGGGAAAACTTTTCGGTCATGTTTGTGGTTGCCTGAATACCATGCTAAGCATAAATAAGTTAATATCAAAGTTTCGATAAAACTTTACTTTTACTTTTTCAGAGATTTGGGTAAGTTTCCACCCTTTAAATAAAAGCTTAGGGAAATTTTATGTGGACGTTTTGGGAGCAGAAATTATTTAGTTTTATTGTTTCTGTAATATTATTTTGGCCTTTAATGATGAGAAAAGGTTCTTTCAATATTGTGAGGGAATTCCACGTGGAATTTCTTTTCCAGCACGGAAGTTCCATGCTCTGGAGAAGGTTCTGTTAGGCTTAAAATTGGTAAGCCTAACCCCCCCTTCTACAAGTGGTAGCCTCAAACTGCGTCCACCACGGTCCACCTTTGCAAGGGTTAGAATCGCATTGGCAAGAAGATTCGAGGTCATTCGAGAGTAGAGCTGTTTCTCACTCACCCCCGTGGGGAGAGCCTCGGACATATATAGTGCTCGTCCTTCATGAGGCAGATACAGAATTGAGACGTCTCGCCCAGACCCAAGAAGATTCCCATAGTTCCAAGTTAAGTGCTAACAACAAACCAAAGTTACGGCAGAACTATTTGTGTATTGGAATTAGCCCCAGCCAGTGAGGTAATTCCATTTAACGATCGCTACCGAGTGATTTTTCCGACTTCACTCATCAACTCCTGTCGAAGCCCTCCTCGTTCGCCCCTCGTTTTCGGGTGGCCAAAATACTGTCCCCTGGACCGGGAGTTACCGCCCCCCCCCTCCCTTTGGAGAACCGTCATTACTTTAAGTTCCCGCTCAGAAGCTCTGTGCGCCCTCACCTCACGTGCAGAAGATATCCGTGAAGCCTTACCCCGACGTCTCCCCCGGAGTCCTCCGTAAGCGACCCCTTCTCCCCCTTCAGTAACCCATTTGAGTTAATTCCCCCCCATTTGAATAGTCTCCTCCTGTAATACATTAGATTTTAGCTTCATAATCTGATGCATAACTACAATTCCCCCCGTCGTTTACCGATGTAATTTTGCCCATTAATTCTCTGATATAATTTTGCCCAGTAATTCTCTGATGTAATTTTGACCATCAATCCTCTCACTTTTATTTAAATAAAATTATATTTTTGATCATGCCTCTTTAAATAACCTTGAACTTTGCCATTGCCCATATTTTACCTGACCTAGTGGCACTCTTATCTCGATATTCCGCCCGTCGAAACTCGTGGTGTTCCGCCCCTTTGTTAGTTCGCTTTGAAGTTATTGGTCTCTATCCCATAGATATAATATGCTATTGATGTAATGTAATGTCATACCACGACAAATATATTTGTGATAATTCCAACTCTACGAATTAATCTGTGAATTAGAAGCCACAGATTATATTGGTATACAGTCATGGACAAAAGTTTTGAGACATAAAATTTTTTTATTACTTTTTAAAATGAACGTAATAAGAATAATTAGACTGATATTAAAATTATTGTAAGTTTATTAAAAACTCGGCATTTCTAAAAACAATAAAAAAAATTTATTCCTTTGCTGAATTCAAAATTGAACTCTGATCCTGATCCTATAGGAAGTAAGTCTGGGCTTTGGGTTTTATATTTGATTAGATTAAAATGGTGAAATGATGACAAATATGGTTTAAATATTTTTTTGGGCTAATTATGATCTATTTTGTAATATATTGTTGTAAACAAAATATTTGAATATTTTAAATTCCAGAAATATTTCTTTCCAATAACACGTGTAAATATTGTTGCTCTGCCCCAAAATGAAGAAGTCTTGTGGAAGTCCATTAGCTCCAAATGAACACAAAGATCACTACCTAGTATGGGCCAGTTCCGAGCTTGCTCACAAGTAGAATGAAGCACACGTGAACGCTTCAGCGCGTATGGTGAGGGGGAGATATTTCAGCAAGGAGCTCAGGTCGAGAAGAGCTGCCAGAAAGCTTTATCTCACCAAGAACATCTGGAGAATGGACTCTGGAACACTGCAGCAAACTCATATTATCTAATGATTCAATTTTTCGCTTGTTTGGAGCTTCTGCTTAATCCGCCTTTGGGAGGAGAAGGGAGAACGCTTTCACAATTCCTGTTTGTGCCGTACCCAAAGTGAAGCATCCGTACACTCTTTATATTTAGGGCTGCTTCTCATCTAAAGGAACTGGAGCACTAATAATTTTGCCAAAGAACACCGCTATGAACTCATAATGTTGCCAAAACGTGCTTCTTTAGGAATTTTTACATGGGTGCACGACCAATTTGGCCAAGTTTTCTGCATGGTAAGGCACCTTCTTACAAAATAAAAGCAATCACGAAGTATTGGCTGAAAATAACATCAATCTTCTGGATACTTGCGACTGGAATTTACCCCATTTTGAACGCAAAATATCGAATTTGTGAGCGATGTTCAAACTAAAGGCTGATAAACAAAGCCATCGTATTGTGATGAGTTTTGGGTGTTTATTTAAAAGAAATTGAGCAATGTAAGTAAAGATATCATCACAAATTTGGTTTCCACTATGAGAGAAACGAATTAAAGCAGTTCTAAAGAATAAAGAACATCATTGAAACTATTTATTGCGGAGAGCAATTGACTATAGTTAATAATCAAATGAGTTTGGGTTCTATTTGTTTAATATTTTAGGTTCAAATTATCATAGAAATATGATAAAACAAAATGCAACTTATGATTAGTTCTATTATTTTCTTCTAGAAAAAATATAGTAGTCTCAAAAACTTTTGGGCTTGACTGTACGCACCTTATTTTCTGACCAAGAAGTAAAGCCAAAACTTTTATCTAGTAATTTTTTTATCTTCCAATATTTATTATCTATTTCGATAATGTAAGATCTATGTGTATATACACTATATGGGTATTAGTTATTTTGGTACTTGCTACTTTTCGTCTTTTTTAATTACATTTTTTATTGTTAAAATGTTTTTTAACAAAATTCCTATCAAATGGAAGATAAAAAAAAGTTCAGCACTCCTCTTTTAAGATTTTCAAGAATGTTTTTCCATTTCGAGCATTAAAATTATACGGTAAAATTTGATCTTATCAGCGACATTTAATGTTGATAGCAACAAGAACTTTATTGAATAAGTTTTTTATCTGATTTAGGATAATTTTGATGTGTTGAATCCAAAATTCACATTGATTTTGCTCAATTTCGTCAAAATTTGATTTATCGCTACATGGGCTACACCAGGGCCATGGATTTCCGACTCCTTTAACACATCAGGGGAAAACTGAATAGCACGCTGGCGCACGAACTGTGGAACCGTCTAAATTTTAAATTAGACGGTTCCACTTGAACCACAGTTCGTGCGCCAGTGGAACTCCCGTCCCCATAGCCAAACTGCAATTTCCCACAAAGGTACTATGGCGACCAGTCCCATAGAGAAGAAGAGGCTGTTACATGGAGTCTGGAATAACGTCTTTAAAATCTTCGATAAAGAAGAGCAAAACTTTGACCTAGGCTTCGTGGATCAAGTTTGCGAGTACATGGGGAGGAGGGAAGGCAGGTTCAACCCTTATGGAACCTCGTACCTCTAGCCTTTACATGGCAACGCTCAGGAGGGGAACCCCATAACCAGTGGAGAATTATGGAAAGCAATCGCTTCATTTAAGCCTAAAGCCCCAGGCCTCGGCCAAATCACCATCGGGCACCTGAAGGAGGCGCCCGAAAGATTTCGAACCCGGTTGTTGAACCTAATCAATTGGTCGCTAGTAATAGGATATTTCCCAGATGGCCTGAAAACCTCGAGAATGATTTTCATCCTTTAGCCTGGGGAGCCAGCTAACCAGGTCATGAATTTTAGACCTATCTCATTGCTCGAGGCCATTGGGAAGGCCTTTAAGAAAATTCTCAAAACAACTGTCAGAGCACTCTCTTTGAACGAGGAACAGCACGAATTCAGAAGACTCCGAAGCACTGGAACAGCCATAGCCCACTTGCTTCAACACGCAGTGGCAGGGCGGGCCAGGGTGTGCTGGATCGACGTTGTATTGCAGAGACGTAAAGAAGGCTTTTGACAAAGTTTGGATCGACGGCCTGAAGTACAAAATCTCGTGACTAAGACTTACCCCCAACTTTGAAAAGATCCTCTTTAGCTACTTGACTAACAGGCAAGCTTTCATTCCCTTCGAGAATTATACAGGGAAAAGCCTTCGAGCTCCTGTTCGGCGTCCTTCAGGGAGGATACTCAGCTCCACTCTCTACACCATCTTCACGAGAGACGTCCCCAACCAACTGATTGGAAAACTCTCAACATCCAATATGCGGCGATATTACCCAAGTTGTGGTTCGGAGAACAAATTCTGCGAGGATGATGGCCATAGCCACGACAACAGAAGCTAAAAGAATCTCCAGCTTTGAGAAACGGTCGAAAATACATATAAACGTATTAAACTTCTCAGCAACCGCAATAGGAAGACATCGTTCCGTCCCTCTCAATCTATAAAACTCCTAAATTGACTACTCACCGCACGTCACGTGTCAGTCCTTGGCTACAAATTTGCCAGTACTCGCATGAACAGACACGTCAGCTCCATGATTGGATACGCCAACACTGAACTCGCCACCTCTTCCGATTTATAAACCTCAGCACAACAAATAAAAAGAAGTTGTACACCAGGCTATTCAGATCGAAACTGTTGTACCCTGATATTCCGCACAACACGGCGTCAAGGAAAAATATGACAAGACTCCAGAGAGTGCAAAATTGAGGCATACGGCTTATTACTAACGCTAAGTGGTATGAGTATCGGACCTCGAGAAGCCTCCATGAAGAAACAGGTCTTGAACCACTTAACACATACCTCTATAAAAAAGGTCGAGACATCTGGGCAAGACTAAAGGCAATTCTCCCTATTGAGACTGTAACGGCTCTAGCCTAAGAGGCAAAGGAAGGGGAAAACAAAAGATATCGCCCCAGCACCAGAATAACGGAACCTGTACCAAAGTACAACTAAAAGGAAAGAAAAAATTGCGAAACAATATTAAAAAAAGAAGTTTCAAAAATAGGAAAAATTAGAATAATAATAAAAAATACAAAATAATTAAAAGATTTCGCATTAGGAAAGCATTAACAAATAAGAAAAAATAAACAAAATAACAAATGGAGATAGCCCGTTCACCGGGCACTCATACACATACATATCTGACTACCACTTCCTTCCTTTTCTCACTATTACCCTTCACCCTCTCTTCAAAACTCCTACTCTTGTTATTCTATCTTTTTTTTTCAAGATTCAAGATTCAAGTATGCAAGACATGCACTAAGTATTTGCGTCGGTGGACCAAGTGCAAAAGAGTTGCATGAAGTATGGATTTCCCATGGAATGGAGGGAACCGACAAAGCATTTTATTCGCTGAAAGAACAGGAACAGCCTTAAGTATTCTAAGGATCAATCAGCCCGTCGCCCTCTAACTTATTATGATGAAATTTTTTGTACCTCTTCTTGGAGAAATTCCAGATATTAGCGATCAATATTGGCTTTTGAAGATGATGCTACACGTCCTTTTTCCCGAAAAGAGTTAAATAATATAGTTCGCCATCTCTGCTTGTGAAATTTCTCTGCTGAACTGTTGGCATACTGATTGAAGGAAAAAACCCTCATCTCGAACAATGCTCGCATCATCTTATCCCGCAGCAGATATCAAGATTACCTCCATTTTTTTCTATGATGAGAAGCACTTGGTTACTATACAAATATTGCGCAGCTTCTTTACAAGGTTGAAGTGCCAGTGTACCAACCCTAAGATTAGAGACTCTTCATTGAAATGGGTAAGCGATCACTAAAATGGGTCCTGCTGCACAAAAGCAACCAGTTTGCCTTTGTATCCCTTGCTCACTCGACTACATTGAAGGAGGAGGAAAAAGCGGTGGATACGTGCTGGAGAAAATTCGTTATGATCAGTGTGAGTGTTTGATTTTTGTAGACCTGGAGATGGCGATCTATTTTTTGGGACAACAGTCCGGG
Source organism: Ceratothoa steindachneri (assembly GCA_963969495.1). Lineage (NCBI taxonomy): Eukaryota > Metazoa > Arthropoda > Malacostraca > Isopoda > Cymothoidae > Ceratothoa > Ceratothoa steindachneri. The sequence continues at coordinate 56,994,332 of OZ018331.1, read as the reverse complement.
TTCACCAAGTTCCCCGTGCATGTGGAATAGTAAGCACTAAACTCAGCATTACACGAAGAAGACCTTGCCTGTACGGGATGAAGTGGTGCCTTGCAGAGTAAGAAACGTCATAAACAACCATATGGTAGAAAGAGTCAGAATACTTTTTCCACCGTTGCACATCAAGCTAGGGTTGATCAACTAGTTCACTGAAGCTTTGGGCAAGGATGGTGGCTACTTCACTTAATTACGCCATGCATTTCCAAAATTAATCCTGGACGAGATGAAAGCTCGCATCTTTGACGGTATTTAACTCCGGCCGCTAATTAAAGATCAAGAGATCAAGAGAGTGGAACTGTAAGGGTGGCAGGCGTTTGTCTGGTCGTACAGAAATTTTGGGCAACGAGAAATGAGAGAAACTAGATAGAACTTGTGCCCAGTGAAAATATTACAAAAATGTAATCGATTTAGTTATAATCGTGAGATCGGATTTATAAAATTCAACTTAGTACAAAACCCTGAGACGGATATAATCTCCGGATTAAGCAATGCATAATTTTTTTTCCAATCCACGTTTATCGTTTGAAGTCCCTAAACTTTTCTCATTCCTATATTTCAAGCAAGCTGATCATTGTACTCTACGTTTTCCAGTTATAAAATCAAGAGAATTTGAAAATATGAAAGAAATCTCGAAATTTTTTATAGGTTCCAAAGTACTATTAACTATTATAAACATTTATTATTTTGAATTTATGATATAACATCACCGTGGCAATAAATATACGGTAATGGTCGATCTCCTAGCAGAGTAGATAGTTAAGATGATTCTGAAAAGAAGTGAAGAATCGTTTGAAGGAGAAACCAGTAAGCTCGCCTGCTACCTAGAATGTACCACTCGCCCTCTGTTCGATCTTATTTTCTTATAATCTTGAATCACATAATCTGACTAACTTGATTACGTAATGAACTGGGATGCGTTTTAAATTATTGAGGCGCTCTGACTGACTTAGGGGATAAGGCGATTGGCTTCACAGAAACAAAAAATTAATGCACACAAAGGGTGCTGCCACTAGTGATATGTCACTTCGAGTCTGAGTATTGCAATCAGGCAGCAACAACTGATTTCGTCACAACACTATGTCTGTCAGTCGGTCCCCGTTTTAATCTTTATTATTTTGGCAATAACATTGTAACTATTCGGCCGATTCTAACAAATTTGTAACCTTTATGTTGTACATTTTCTTTCCAACAATATAATTGCCAAGGTCCTACTAAGGTTAGGTAGGGAATTATTTTGTTTAAGGAATAACATCATAAGTATTCGGCAGATTCTAACGAACTTCAAACTCTTATGTTATTTTAAATTTTCTTTCGAATAATATATTGCCAAAGTCCTTCTAATGTTAGCCTGGCAATTATTTGGCAATAACATCATAACTATTTGGCTGATTCGAACGAAATTTAAAACCCTTATGTTATTTCAGACTTTTTTTCAAATTATATAATTGCCAAGCTACTTTCAATGTTAGTTCAGGAATTATTGGAAGTTTGGTATTTCGTAAGGTCATAAATCAGAATAAGTGAGAGCACGAAACTTTTGGTCAGCAGACATTGTTCATTTACCTATTGCTTCATATGGTAAACAGATCAATTTTCTCTATCGGAGTCTGACGTATGGTTGCAATATTGACGCTACCCCGGAGTGGTAATGCTGGTGCTACTTTCCATCTCCTCCTCGCTACGAACGAGCTACGCCTCTTGATTTCCATGGCTTTCCAGCAATTCTCATCCTGACCTAAATGCAGGGATTTATTTATTCATCTATATCGCATCACGTTGTTGAGTTTTACGGAGACGTTACTTCTCTTTTTGTATAGCATAAGTAAATATTTATATATATTATAATATATATATATATATATAATGTTTTCATTATATAATATTTCTATATATATATATATATATTATATGTAGATATATTTCTAATATTTCTAATAGATTTTTCTTTATTTTTTGATTGTGAATATGTCTAGAGGCTGTATAAACTCAGCAGACATATTTTGCTATGTCTGCGGGCAATTCACCCCTTCAGATTCCCGGAGCAATATTACTCTTTCATTAAAGCGTTGTTACTTAGTATTTAGCTTACTTTGGCTGCAGATTAGGAGACCAAGATAAGCCATTTGCGCCACACAAAGCTTGCGAGAGTTGCATCAGTAAGCTCTAAATGTATTCAGTTGGAAAACTTAAATGTATGCCCTTTGGAGTATCAATGTTATGGTGAGAGCAGTAGAATCACCATGATGACTGATACTTTTGTATGACTAAAGTAGCTGGATTCAACAAGAAGACTAAAGATCGCATAATATACCCAAATATTCCTTCAGCAATAAGGCCTGTTTCACACTCAGATGATACACCTTTGCCTGTGCCACCTGGGATATGGGTAATTTCATCAGAGTCTGATACTAGTGATACTAATCAGATTGAAGTAGACTATGAACCACCAACAAATGACGATCCCAAACATTTCAACCAACCTGAGCTCCACGACCTGGTGCGTGACCTTAACCTTCAAAAAGAAAGTGCACATTTACTTGGCTCTAGACTGAAGGAACACAGGCTTTTAGCTTCTCAAACAACATTCGCTTGGTACCATCATCATGAAGCGGAATTCATTCAGTTCTTTAAGAAAGAGGATTCTTTAGTTTTCTGTTCAAATATTTTTGGCCTTATCAACACATGGGGATGCCGTACAAAGCACATGAATGTAGGCTCCTCATTGATTCTTCTAACAGAAGTTTAAAGGCTGTTCTTTTTTTACAGTGGCAACACAGCTGCCTTTGTGCTAATTGGCCATAGTATCCAAATGTCCAAAACCTACGAAAATTTGAAAACACTAATAAGTGCAATCAAGTACCATCAGCCAAATTTTCTCATTTGTGGTGATTTAAATGTTATTGTTCTCCTACTAGATCTTCAAGGGGGATACGCAAAATATCCCTTTTTTGTGTCTCTGGGATAGTAGGGAAGACAACAAGCACAATGAAAAAAGGACTGGCCACCAAGAACCAACTTTTTACCCGGAAATCACACTGTGAGAGGTATGCCACTAGTTGACCCAGAGAAAATTCTGCTACCACCACTCCACATCAAATTAGGGAATATGAAAATTTTTGTGAAGGACTTGAACAAAAATGGAGCTGCTTTCAAGTACCGGGAGTCAAAGTTTCCTCATGTAAGTAAATGCAAGCTAAAAGCAGGAATCTTTGTTGGCCCTCAGATTCGGGAATTGATAAAGTCCAAGCATTTTGAGGAAACATTAGCAGGTGTCAAGGTGAATGCCTGGTTTTCCTTCAAGCAGATTGTCCATAACTTCTTGGGAAACACTCGCTCCCAAGAATATGAAAATATGATCCAAGATCTGATTTCAGGTCTCGAGCAACCCATGTCTAGAATGAGTGTAAAGATGCAACTTTTGCACTTACATCTTGACTATTTTCCCACAAATTGTGGAAACTACAGTGAGGAACAAGGAGAGCATTTCCATCAGGATATTTGTACCATGGAAACTCGAAACCAGGGCAAATGGAATGTTAGCTTGATGGCGGATTACTGCTGGTTATTGAAACGTGATGGTCACGATGCACAGTACAAGCGAAAATCACAGCGGTACGCCTTCCTTTGAATCGGTACGTAGGGTAACCATGAGAGCATGCGTTTTAACATTCATTTGATTTGATGTTAATGATTTTGATTCATTACATGATAACCGTGATTTTATCATGTTTATTTGGTATACATACAAGGGGCGGTGAATAAGTTTTGCGAATCGGTAGGGCAAAACAGAGGAAGGGGGATGGCTGTTTATGGGGGGTGTTATGACAAGTTATGGCAAGTCAGGACCTGCAGCAGCACGCTCCTGAGTTGTCTATTTAAGAAGCAGTAGCTGATCGCAGATCGTCAGTCGCAAATTTTTCGACAATGGAGGAGGTTGAGCACCGCGCAGTGATCAAATCTTTGACCAAGGAAAGCAAGAATACAAAAGAGCTCCATGAATGCATGGTTGCAGTGTACACCGACACCGCCCCTTCCTATGCAACCATTTCTCACTGGAATATAGAGTTTCGCCATGGTCGTGAGTCCCTTGAAGATGACCCCCGTCCAGGACACCCGTCAGACATGATCAACGAAGACAATGTGGCCCGTGTGGAGAAGATGATCGTTGAAAATCGACGGGTGAAGGTCGAAGAAATCGAGCGAGAACTTGGAATATCACATGGAAGTGTTATGAACATCATCCACGACAATTTGGCCATGACCAAGGTCTCTGCCCGTTGGTTCCCTAGAAACCTCATGCTCCATGTTCGACTTCAACGTCGTCAAAGTTCGTAGGAGCTGCTGCTCCTGTACAACCTAGACCCGGCGAGATTAGACTCACGCATAGTGACAGGTGATGAAACCTGGGTCCATCACTGGGATCTCGAGACCAAGCTCAAAAGCATGCCTGGAAGCCCAGGGACTCTCTGAGCCCATCAAGTTTCGGACGTAACCGTCAGCCGGGAAGATCATGGTTACCATCTTCAGGGATTCTAAGGGAGTGTTGATGCTGGACTATGCACCTCGTGGAAGGACCATTACAGGCCAATATTACGCCGATGAACTGGCTGGGTTAGAGAAGTGCATCCGTCAGAAGCGGCGCGGCAAGTTGACACGCGGTGTCCTGCTCCTCCACGACAATGCCCCTGTCCACAAGGCCAGAGTTGCACAAGCTGCCCTGCGCGAGTGCGGATTCGAAGAGCTCAACCTTCCACCCTACAGCCCAGATCTGGCCCCTAGCGACTACTTTTTACTCCTCAAGCTCAAAGCTGCACTGCGTGGATGCCGATTTGGGGACGATGAAGCTGTCCAGCTCGCCGTCCAGGAGTGGATTAAACAGCAGTCGGGAGATATCTGGTTGTCAGAAATTCGAAGACTCAGGGAAAGTGGCGCAAGTGCATTGAAGTCGAGGGTAGTTATATTGAAAAATAATAAAACACTTTTCCTCATATCTCGTTTCCTTATATCTGAATTGCAAAACTTATTGACCGCCTCTCGTATGTTCTTATTCCTTTCTTATTCATTTGAAATTAGTAATAATATATTAAGAATTCACGTTTATTATTATCATTAATTTGTATTTAATAGAAAAGAAAAGATTTCGATATTTAAAATCAGCAACCCAAGAATATGAAAGATCACATCCATGAATAAATTAAAAATTAAAAAATGCAGACCAGTGTTATTTATCTTAAATGGACACCAAATAAATAAATTTGAACATATTTATTAAAAAGTTTAAATACCTCTATAAAAATATATTTTGGCTAGAATAATATACTAGATATTGTATCAGATTGAAATATTGTGACTGTTTTGTTTGATTTTCAGGTCTTTGATGAGGAGATGGTTCAAGAAACTTTCGGTCCATTGTAGCTAATGTTGCTTATAGTAGTGTTCCAGGGAGTTCTTGCTGTACCAAACGTAAAGATAAGGAAACTTTGAAAATTGGCCTTGAGGAACAATCAAGAAGGCAACCATTTTGAAGTCTCGGATAACCTCCCAACCATACTCTTCATATTTCAATACATCTAGCAGGATCTTGACACTAATGTATTCCTCTTTGAGTTGGACCGAGTAAAAAAGGGAAAGAGATGGATACATGTTCCCGTTATGAAGCAGCACTTCTTTGAGACTTCCGGAAGTGCTATCATTGAAAAGGCGCTATTCATTGGGAATATAGGCTATACTGATTACCTTAAACAGACCGGTTACATTGTGATAAAAGCAAAGCTCATCTTGACGTGGAATAAAGCTTTAAAAACACTGGTAACGCTCTATCTGACCCGATATTTGCAAACTGTCATCTAACAAATCCCACTGCTTGAGTCTAGAAATTAAAAGGCCGTCATTGGACTTTGTGAGACCAAGATCTCTGACAAGGTCGTTGAGATATATTTGGTTGGAGTAGCTGGGTTTCACTCCTCATATGCACTTCTGTAATTTGGATCAATAACTTCATCCTCTTCTGAACTGCTTTTTCTTTGTAAAACTGTTGCTCTCGTTTTGGAGGAAAGGGTACGGGGAGCCATAGCCCACTTGCTTCAACACGCAGTGGCAGGGCGGGCCAGGGTGTGCTGGATCGACGTTGTATTGCAGAGGCGTAAAGAAGGCTTTTGACAAAGTTTGGATCGACGGCCTGAAGTACAAAATCTCGTGACTAAGACTTACCCCCAACTTTGAAAAGATCCTCTTTAGCTACTTGACTAACAGGCAAGCTTTCATTCCCTTCGAGAATTATACAGGGAAAAGCCTTCGAGCTCTTGTTCGGCGTCCTTCAGGGAGGATACTCAGCTCCACTCTCTACACCATCTTCACGAGAGACGTCCCCAACCAACTGATTGGAAAACTCTCAACATCCAATATGCGGCGATATTACCCAAGTTGTGGTTCGGAGAACAAATTCTGCGAGGATGATGGCCATAGCCACGACAACAGAAGCTAAAAGAATCTCCAGCTTTGAGAAACGGTCGAAAATACATATAAACGTATTAAACTTCTCAGCAACCGCAATAGGAAGACATCGTTCCGTCCCTCTCAATCTATAAAACTCCTAAATTGACTACTCACCGCACGTCACGTGTCAGTCCTTGGCTACAAATTTGCCAGTACTCGCATGAACAGACACGTCAGCTCCATGATTGGATACGCCAACACTGAACTCGCCACCTCTTCCGATTTATAAACCTCAGCACAACAAATAAAAAGAAGTTGTACACCAGGCTATTCAGATCGAAACTGTTGTACCCTGATATTCCGCACAACACGGCGTCAAGGAAAAATATGACAAGACTCCAGAGAGTGCAAAATTGAGGCATACGGCTTATTACTAACGCTAAGTGGTATGAGTATCGGACCTCGAGAAGCCTCCATGAAGAAACAGGTCTTGAACCACTTAACACATACCTCTATAAAAAAAGTCGAGACATCTGGGCAAGACTAGAGGCAATTCTCCCTATTGAGACTGTAACGGCTCTAGCCTAAGAGGCAAAGGAAGGGGAAAACAAAAGATATCGCCCCAGCACCAGAATAACGGAACCTGTACCAAAGTACAACTAAAAGGAAAGAAAAAATTGCGAAACAATATTAAAAAAAGAAGTTTCAAAAATAGGACAAATTAGAATAATAATAAAAAATACAAAATAATTAAAAGATTTCGCATTAGGAAAGCATTAACAAATAAGAAAAAATAAACAAAATAACAAATGGAGATAGCCCGTTCACCGGGCACTCATACACATACATATCTGACTACCACTTCCTTCCTTTTCTCACTATTACCCTTCACCCTCTCTTCAAAACTCTTACCCTTGTTATTCTATCTTTTTTTTTCAAGATTCAAGATTCAAGTATGCAAGACATGCACTAAGTATTTGCGTCGGTGGACCAAGTGCAAAAGAGTTGCATGAAGTATGGATTTCCCATGGAATGGAGGGAACCGACAAAGCATTTTATTCGCTGATACAGTATCTATGCGCTTTTAACTTAACAAAGAACAAACGAAAGAACAGGAACAGCCTTAAGTATTCTAAGGATCAATCAGCCCGTCGCCCTCTAACTTATTATGATGAAATTTCTGTATCTCTTCTTGGAGAAATTCCAGATATTAGCGATCAATATTGGCTTTTGAAGATGATGCTCCACGTCCTTTTTCCCGAAAAGAGTTAAATAATATAGTTCGCCATATCTGCTTGTGAAATTTCTCATTTAATACTTACAAGCGGCCATACATTTTATTAAATATTCTATGTTTTGATTTTCCCATTTTATTTATTAAACCAAAATTAAACCCAAACGCCAATTTAAGTTACCGCCCAATCTCTCAACTCTCAAATGTTTTTGAAAGATCACCTACGTATAACTTTGATCTCCGCAAAGAGGTTAATGGTTTATATGGAGAAATTACTCTGCTAATACTGAATACTGAAATATGAAGGATCGGCACACCCTGCCTACTTAATTTACCCAAGCGAAACCTTCGCTCTCTATGATCATCTTTTGCATTTTACTTTTAATCTCCCACTATACTTTCGAAGCCTGTATAGACCAAACACAGAGTGAGAGAGAGATTGTTTAACTTTCTTGAAAAAGTATGAAGATGATTCATATTTTTTTTTCTAGTCTTAAGGCAAGCCGCAACACTAAATGAGCTGCTCACATGTAACAGACTGCCATCCTCAACAGCGATCTGACTTCCATTTTGGTATTTCTGGCACTCGCAGCAGCATTCGATTCTTTTGACCATGCTGTTCCTTCGATATATTTATGAATCCTTGGATTTATCATCATATATCCCGCATTCTAGATATCCATATTGGGAATGATATATCTCCTTTGTGGAGATATGTTTTGGTGTTCCGCAAAGGTTGCTACTTGCTGTTTCTCTTTGGAATATATATTTTTTTCTCTCTGTAATTCTTATTTACGACTCTTGTTTATCATTTTAAGTATTTGCTGATGATATAAAAATCAACGAAATTTCTTCTTTTTGCAAGTCTCGTTTCCTTGGCTCATATGAACCTATTATGCACTATATAACAAGTGAATGGCTTTGGCACAAATATTTGAAACTCAGCCCTGACAAATATGGAAGAATTGATGTGCAGTCGTGAAGATTTGGATCGCTGCAAAACTATTTCTCCATATCTAAAAGTTGGCATCTCCCATTCTCACATTTAAAAATATGTGCATTACCTTTCCTAGTTCTCTCTTAAAACTGCGGTTGTACATGGAATGTACTCTTTTTTGTAACTCCACTGCCTTGCGAACTTATCTGGCTGCCTATTTAATACAGATTAAAATTTAGAGGCTTTGATCTGAAAAAATATAAGACCTTAAATGTTGCAGTTCCCTCCTACCTAGCATCCTTATTGACATTGTCCTGAAAACTCAGTTCCCTACGCTGTTTATTGTACCATATTGATCTTTTCATTGTACTCGTGTAAGTTGCATTGGTGATCGTCTATTCACTATATTTGAATAGAGAATACAAAGCGATCAGCCTCTTTTAACCATGCCTTAAAAAATAAACTTTTCTCTCATGCTTTTCCTCAAAGGACTACTGGATACTCGGTGAAGGCCTATAGTAATGAAGAACTCCATATTAAAAATAAATATTAATTTTGCAGCTTATGTTAGCACCAAGAGAGCAATTACTTACAATTTATTGCTATTCGTCAATCGTCCCATTTCCAGTGAGGCAACAAACTCCCTCTTTCTTGAAGCGACATTTGTCCTTTTCATTTTGTTAGATCCTTAGCAGAAAATGTGTGTCTGAATATATAAGCATTGCACACGGTACCAAAAGGAGGCTGACCATGAAGCGGTTTGCTGAAACCGATGGTACATTCGTCACAAAAAATTTGGCAGGAAAAATTCCATTACAACTGTGCACCTGTTTCAAATTGTCCAGCAAGCCATATATATATAAGTAATTAATTTCTACTTTTACGCCGTTCATATCAAATTCTAACCTCCAGATTTACGCACATTTTGTGCGTCAAAAGATGTAGGAAATTCTTTAGTGCTTGACTTATGGACAGGACGTTAATTATCACAAGGTTGTTCTTATGCTTAGTTCTCAAAATTTGTAAAAAGAACGTTTTCTTTCTTCCAAATTAAGTTCTTTGACATTGACTGAGATGGCACAACTTTGCCCGAGCCGATGACAACATCATTCCGACTGTCAGCGATTCTGTATATGAACCCGCTATCTCATTTAAAGATTTAATTAAAACGTTTCTTCTCCATATTTCAGGACAACGTCAATAAGGATGCTAGGTAGTCGGGAACTGCAACATTTAAAGTCTTAAAGATACAAGTTCTTCAATATTTAAAGCGAAGAAAAATAAAAACAACGATGAAACCTCCCAAAAATAATGTTTGATGGGGATATATAGATCGTGATGAAAATAGGAAGGTGAAAATGAGTTTAAGATAGATAGACGAGGTATTTTAAAGATGGTTTCATGCTGATACACGCTAAATAAATAGAAATAACTTTAAAACCCTTTAAACTTCCACAAGTAGAGCAGACTTCCTGTTGACGTTGTCTGTTGGCAAGCGTGAAATTCTCCACATGTCAAATGCACGCTGATACCAATGTTTAAAAATGCTACCCTCTTGCTTATCTTGCACATCAATAGAAAAAAGGTATGAGACAGCTTTTATTAAGGCCATCTTATGCTGCTGAACGCTTCTGCAATTTTCTTTTATCTTTAGCATTATACTGGTAATATTAGGAAAGGGGTATTCCTAGATTAATTATGCTAAAAAAAATTTTTTATTTTCAATCTATCCATGCTGAAAATCACCACCTCTTATCTCATTTAAGATGTAGAAATAAATGTTTAAAAAAATGTGTGAGATGCGCAATCAGTAAGCTTCAAGCACGTCACTTTCCTGTTTTAGCTACTGCTGTTAAGAGTATGTACTTTTCTCACATTTTCTTATCCCCATCATTATCTTTGCTTAAAGAAAGTGAAACCTTTCTTGGAGAGAGGTTACTTGGTTTTCCCTCCTTAGTTTTAAATAAATAATAGTAATAATTTCAAAATTAAGAATACATTTCCTAAATATATATAAGAAGTTGTCCATTATACAGCGTGAATACCCCCAAATTACACCAGATTTAAATCTAAGTAACTTTTCATAAATTGAGATTTTTGGGAACCCTTTATTTTGTTCGATGTAGAAAACAGTCTTCCTTTACACCCTAAATAGGTTTGCAGGGAAATATCATAATATTTATGCATCATATATTTGAATTAAAGCGTTTATTAAAAGTGAATTTGCGCACAATTTTTCCATGTGACAACAATGTCTGTGATATTGATTTAATAATACAAAAACTAGTAATCTCAAAATATTAAATCCTTAATAACAGTTAACATTTTATTTATGGTTTATTGCAAATCTATATAAATATTAAACATGAAGGCCATTTATTTTTATGCAGTATTGGGCACTATCTCTCATCGCCGTCATTACTGTTTTGATAATATCTGCTCTTGGTGATTCACCGTGTATATACGTTCTATTATTATTAAAGTAAAGTCGGTACCACGGAAAGCTAAAGTATCTGTTACATCATCTCAGAATTTTAATAAAAAAACATTCTCTTGACTTATGGACAGGACGTTAATTATCACAAGGTTGTTCTAATGCTTAGTTCTTAAAATTTGTAAAAAGAACGTTTTCTTTCTTCCAAATTAAGTTCTTTGACATTGACTGAGATGGCACAACTTTGCCCAAGCCGATGACAACATCGTTCCGAGTGTCAGCGATTCTGTATACGAACCCGCTATCTCATTTAAAGATTTAATTGAAACGTTTCTACTTCATATTTTATGTTGTTATTATCACTTGTTCTTTTAAAGGATTTTTGATTCCTTCTTTTTTCATTATCACTCCTGTCATAGCCCCAAAATACTTAATTAAATCGGTTCTTTCATTATACATGGGATAGACAGAATAATTTACCCACTGGTTTTTGCATTAATTTTATTTTCTGTATGTAATTGACACTCCTGAGACATAAATATAGGTTTTAATATGTCAATGAATTGATTACTAGGTCGATACGACTATACCTGAGGAATTACAACCCATTACTCAGAATTTATCGAATTTCGCAAGTTGAATGGGTGAATTGTCTTCATAAAGGATTTAAAAGTCAGTAAGAAAGATCGATCGCACAATGGAATTCACCTAGTATGACCACATTGACGGATAACTTTGGAATTCACCCAGCATTAGAGTACTACTATTGAACATAGAAGCAATATGGCAAGTGCTTAAACTATATGGAGTGAGTAATACTTAATTAAATGGTATGAATTGTATTTACATTTCAAAGGCGGACGAGCCTTAGAATGAATGATAGCCGGAGTGAGCGGGTTGTTGCATGCGAAGTATAAGACAATGTTGTGTGATAACACCATGGCTATTTAAGATATGTATGCATTGAGTACTGATAGAAATATAAATGAGACAATGAAAAGGATGGGCGATTGATAAGAAAGTGTACGAGATGGATTCTATAATTTTAAAATATGGTAATAACATAAAGGTTTTTAATTGAGTGAGAGAGGGATTTGTAAAATGTAATCAAAGTTTTGACAGAAAGAGATGAATAGGCTAAACGTTAATACAAAAAAGATATTCAATGTTAAATGCAATAAAAAATGGGATGGCGGTATCAAATTTGGTCTGTGTTGTCACTAAACAAATACGAAGTTTATGTATCTTGGATGTATTGTAAATGATAGTAATATATATGTAAAATCAGATTGTGACTAGAAGGATTTATATAAAGGGTAAGAAAATCGCTTGAACTGTTAGAGCTTTAGTGAATAATAAGCCCAAGAATGTGTTGCAAAATATAACAGGAATCAGAATGAGTATGCAAGTGGCAGCATTTGCTTAAGAAATTCAGACTATTGTGTGCAATGAGAAAGCAAATTCTTAAGTGAGAGAAGTGAAACTGAATAACTGAAATGAATGTGTGGATTTCAAAAAGTGGATCGAGTGAGGGTCATGGTGTGTGGTTTTTAGTGAAGGTTTTCTGTAGCATGGATATTTAAGAAAACGGCTAAAAAAAAAGACGTATTTATAGAATATGTAGAATATCTACTATCATGGGTGAGAACTATTGTAAGAACGCGTAAAATTACCTAGATTGTGTGATTGAGTGTTTAAATATAACGGACTGAAGGAAAGTTTATTGGATGATATTGTATAGGATAGGTGTGGATGGATGGTGTTTGTGAGAGGGCGTGCTATAGATCTGCCCTTGAATGAACCCTGAATGGACGAAATGGTATAGCACATACCCCCTTACCTGCCTAGAAAAGCCAATATGGTGTGGATAAAATTAATGATTTCCCTTGTGATTAATATGGCATAAAGGGATTTAGCTGAGGGCAATGAATTTTTAGCCCAGTTCCATCAACATAGTTCTTAATGCAAACCTTTTTAATCCATCAACTGTGATTACCAGTCATAAAACTCCATCACCGTCACAGATCAATTTACTTTCCACTTTTTCCTTGTGACCTCCAAGCGGAATTCCAAGGTTGAGAATACTTTCTATGGTTGAGTGAAAAACGCACTTATCAGATTTACATGAAACACAGCTCGATAGATCATTCAATCGGATTAGTTAGGCTTTTGGTTTATGTAACAGTTCACACTCTTTACGACCTTAAACAGAACAAATCTTGAGAGATATGGACTTAGTATTTGCTACAGAGCTGATTTGTTCGTAAGTTTTAAAAAAGAAAAGAGGATATATTTCATTTAGAACATTTATGTGCATGAAAAAAATTGTAGCGGTCGTACATCATTCAGGATATGGGAACCTTTGTTGCCGAATCAAGCAATTCTTAAGGGATATAAGTTCAATTTTTGCGGTATCGCTCAAGATGCTTGAAAATTAAGACAATTACGTAATGCTTCGTCCATTTTATTAACAATTTTCATTGTTCTAATGTTTACTATGCAAAATGCGAGGATTTGCTGATGTTCATATATTCACAATGTCCCATCAGAAGATGGAAGATATATGTGAAATTCTTCCCTTACCTTTCATTATTCCCTATGCTAATCTTTCAAAAATACACTTTCAATTGTAGGAATATGCGAATGATTTAGAATTTCAGGGAGTAATCAGGTTTTTGCAAAGAAATCTTCAATCCTTTTGAACATACGAGGGGCAGTAAATAAGTTTTGCGAATCGGTAGGAAAAAACAGAGAAAGGGGGATGGCTGTTTGTGGGGGTGTTAGGAAAAGTTATGACAAGTCAGAACCTGCAGCAGCACGCTCCTGCCTCGTTCATTTAAGAAGCAGTAGCTGATCACAGATCGTCAGTCACAAATCTTTCAACAATGTAGAAGGTTGAACACCGCGCAGTGATCAAATATTTGACCAAGGAAGGCAAGAATGCAAATGAGATCCATTAATGCATGGTTGCATTGTACACTGACACTGCCCATTCCTATGCAACCAATGTTTGCTAGAATAGGGAGTTCCGCCATTGTCGTGACTCCCTTGAAGATGACCCCTGTCCAGGACGCCCGTCAGACGTGACCAACGATATGGCCCGTGTGGAGAGGCTGATCCTCGAAAATCGACGGTTGAAGGTCGAAGAAATCGAGCGAGAACTTGAAATATCACATAGAAGTGTTATCAACATCATCCACGACAATTTCGTCATGACCAAGGTCTCTGCCCGTTGGGTCCTCAGCAACCTCACGCCCCATGATCGACGTCAAAGTTCGGAGGAGCTGCTGCTCCTGTATAACCATTACCCGGCGGGATTCGACTCACGCATAGTGACAGGTGATGAAACCTGGGTCCATCACTGGGATCTTGAGACTAAGCTCAAAAGCATGGCCTGGAAGCACAGGGGCTCTCTGACCCCCATCAAGTACTGGACCAAACCATCAGCCGAGGAGATCATGGCCACCATCTTCTACGATTCTGAGGGAGTGTTGATGCTGGACTATGCGCCTCGTGGAAGGACCATCACAGGCCAATATTGCCCCGAGGAACCTGCTGGGTTAAAGAAGTGCATCCGTCAAAAGCGGCGCGGCAAGTTAACACGCGGTGTCTTGCTCCTCCACGACAATACACCTGTTCACAAGGCCAAAGTTGCACAAGATGCCCTGCGCGAGTGCGGATTCAAGGAACTCAACCATCTCCCCTATAGTCAAGATCTGGCCCCTAGCGACCACCCTTTTCCCGCCAGCTCAAGGCTGCACTGCGTGGACGCTGGTTTGGGGACGATGAAGATGTACAACTCACAGTCCAGGAGTGAAATGAACAGCAGTCGGGAGATTTCTGGTTGTCGGGAATTCGAAGCCTCGGGAACAAGTGGCGGAAGTGCATTGAAGTCGAGGGTAGTTATATTAAAAAATAATAAAACACTTCTCCTCATATCTCGTTTCATTATATTCGAATTTTAAAACGTATTGACCGCCCCTCTTAGGTTAATTTAGATTTCTCAGTGCTCTGAGATTAGGGACCTCTCCTCCCCATCGGTTCAAGCATTCAGTCATAACGTGATTAAAACAATTAATACTTCTCATTCTCGATCGAACTTTTAAGTTTGAAAATTCGATCTTTAACATTCCCGTCCATTTTCTTCACTACGATGGATTTCACAACTGCCCTAACAAGATTTAGAATTTGAATTATTAAATAGTAAAGGAGAAGCCAAAGATAAAACTAGACCGTAGTATTATGAAAAAGAGAAAATTAACGAGAGGTTTTTCTTTGTCATCGTTTATTCGAATAGAATTTAGTGAAGTTATGGAAAGTGAAATTGTGGGCAATTTATATAGACATAAGAGAAAGTCTATTTAATGGGAGGACAGACACATAATCCGAATAAGCTCAAGTTTGACAATGAATATAAACGATACCGGTGGGGGATAAGGTTGGCTGATAATGCAGATACTGTTATATATAATCAAAACAATGATTGAGTAAGACGTGGGCTATATGTGGATAAAGATAAAATAAATAAAATGTTTTTGTTGTTTTTATATAAAGTGTCTATTGGGGACCGACAGCTGAAGGGAAATAATGAATGAGAGAAGATTGCAGTGGTGGTGATTATGATGATGATGATTAAGGGATTTAGACTTCGCATCTGAATATAGAACCTAAACATATTCTTCCAGAACTTCATCAATTTGTATTACAAGAAACTCTAAAAAAATTTAAGTAAAGAACCTCTTATTTCTTTGTTGATTTTATAAATGTATTCTTTTGAAATTCATCAAAATACATTCACGAATGAAACATTGATCCTCATCAAGAGGAATAGAAATAATAATGCAAAATTAGACGAAAGAGATGTAGGGATAAACACTATAGAATGTAAATGATTATAAAAGAATTCTGCTCTCAAAAGTGATTCTTTTTTACTATATTAGAGGAATAATAGTCAAGGGTAGAGGTAGTAATAGATTTTGACAGAAAAGTCTCAGGTATTTATAACTATGGTCTATATCCTTGTTCTTATTATGATAAATAGATGAGCTTTTGTTGCATTACATATTTGCATTTTGCATCTAATAACAAGCAGTAAAGGTACATTATTTACTAACTTACAAGTGGATAGAAAGCTTTATTTATTAAATTTACCCCTTTTTAAAAATATTCACCCCGGTGGAAAGAACCTTCATATTATTCAGTCACAATGCCTTTTTATAACCACTTTAGTGTCCGGGGGAATTTTCCTCTTCCTGCATTAATATCTAGCGTTGTCCTGTGAGTCTTTCTTTTTAATTCATATTATAAAATACTATTATTCATTTTAATTATTATTATTCATCTTGGCTATGTTCGTCGAAACTCACCACTGTAACGAACGTTACGTATGCAACGTGGAGTCCCTTAGCTTTTATTACTCTAAATTTACCTTTTTCTAAACCTCTTGATTGGATTATTCCTCTCCAAAAACAAGACAGCACACTACACAACACTCTTCGTTGAGTTATAATTCCTACCTTCGTAACTACACGAAGGTAAGGGCTAAAATTTGGGTTCTTCTGACTTAACCGCAATAACCTGACACCACTTAAATATGTCGTAGTTTAGCCGAGCTAATATATATATATATATATATATATATATATATATATATATATATATATATATTTATTTATATATATTTATTTGTTTTATTATTTTTTTAATAAACCAAATAACTTTAAATTGAGGCGTAGGTTCGTGCCTCAGTGATCGCTTGAGGATCGGGCTCGAAGAGTGCTAATCTTTATTTTTATTCTAGTGAATGAATAAACTGGGTTTCTTGACTTTATCAAATATTGCCACTTCAACTCGGTTGGGGATAATTAAAACAGTGCCTTTACTAAAGAAAAATAGACTTTAATGAACCTAACCCATTTCACTAAATAACATACAACAAATACAGATCTAATACACTTAAAAAAAGCAAATGGAATTACTGGGTGAGCTCTCGCAGTTCGCTTCGAGATAAAATTTTACGGGGGGAACAATTTTTTAGTTAGTATCGTTGTCTTTGGTCAGACATCCACTAAACTAATTATTATGCACTGGGACATAAATAACAGGATTATTCTTTACTTACATAAGGTAATGAAGATTAATACCCGATTTCAGTTAGAATATCTTCGGGGATTTTTGTTCCTGAGAGGCGTAGCTCGAGTAGTTTGCAGTTTGCTCCCCAAGATGGCGTTACTCCGGCCTAAAGGTGGATAAGTGACGTCACACGGAATTTCGAGTTGGCGTAAGAGAATCAAAACAAAGACGCCGATGAGGCGGGTTGGTTCTCGTACGTTTATGACCTCGAAAAGGTTTCCTTCAGAAAAGGTTGGGATATGTTTATATTCTTTTCTAGCGATTTGGGTCTCGCTTATATAATTTCGATTTTGAATGAGAAATCTATCTAGTTTGGAGTTGTCAAACTCAGATAGAAAAGATTTGTAGTCCTCAATCTGTGTAGGTTGATACTCACTAATCTTGGGGCTCGAACGGCGCCGAGCTTCCTTGGTACAATCTGGTTTTGTACAAGGACTGCAAATTCTCCTTAACTAGCAATAACTTTGTACGGGTGATTTTTGAGTCTTCTGGTCGAACTCGAAAAATCTTCTGTAAACCGGTGACTTTCTTGTTTCTTCGGTGAGAACGAACAAAAAAGCCAGGTTTACATGGGTCATCCTGTTGTATACCCCAATTACTCACGCTGAGGTGAGTGGGGAGGTGGATGGGGGGAGGCTCACAAGGTGGGACCTCAGGTTGGTCTCCCGCATTTTGCGTCTTGTGGCTCGGAGAGGGGGGAAATACTAGATCGGCAGTTTGCCCTTTTGAATGGGTTGTTTATAAGTGCATCCTCAAAGGGCCTGCCTTTTGAGCTGAGGTCAGGAATCAGTCTCGTATCATTTACCCTTTTGCCCGTTCTCCTATGTTACCGGAGAACATCGACCGGGCAAAGCTAAACCAAGATGTCTTTAGTTATTATTTCCTTAGACTCTATACATATATATATATACATATATAAATATATATATATATATATATACTAATCTCTTATTATACCTCTACATTTGATATGTCGTTAACATAAGACTACAATAAAAAGGCAAATAAATCATAAAAATTAAAAGGTACAATGTATGAGTACATAATATTATACAATTAATATATGGAAACTTTCACATGAGCAGATAAAAAGTATAAGCGAAGGTATATTCTTACAAAAGTCCGCTTGATAATTATTTCATTATATTTAATAGCACGGCCTATTATTTCTAAGTGATTCTTATTATAATAAAATAGAAAAGAGCTGCTTGAACCTTTTAGAAGCGTAGATGAGTGGTGACAAAAAACTAGGTGTGTCTTCCTTTCCTTTTCTCGGTCCCATCCTAGAATAATTTAACTCTCTGACGCGTACGTTAATGCTCTTTATCAACATCAGTTTGCTCATAAAGACGTAATCCCCTGGTATGTCGATGTTGTTATTGGTCATTTGATCGATTCGCATCAAATTCAATGATCCTTCGCATTTCTTTTGAGGCTTTGGTCTTGCCCCACTTTTGTCCTTCACGCGCTCTACGCTCTTCTTTACTACTCAGTGCTATATATTTTTTACTTCCCTTGCACTGTGGGACTTTCTCTCATGATCTTCTTCAGCCCTGAGATTCGGAAATATAATTTGGATGATATGCAATAAATTCCAGTCCAATTTTGTTTGCTAACACCTTTTTTGCTCACCTGAATTAATGTATATGGGAACAGTTATTAGAGAAACCTAGAGTAAGTTGTTTACTACCCTCAGCTCTAAATATGCTTACTTAATATAACAATCTAAATTAAATTAAAAATAAATAGAGCAGACATGAAAAAATATAATTCAACTATTGTTACCTTATCCTTTCCCGAAGTATTGATTTATGTAAAAATATTTTTTGCCTTTATAACAGACTCTATTTAGGTCATAAAGCACATATATACAACTTTTTTATTGAACATTGAAGGAAATAAATAAAAATAAAATGCTTCCACATGGAATCATTGGAAAGTGTTGATGTAAACATTAAAATTTTTTAAAGATAAAATCATTGGGAAAATAACAAAGAAAACATGGAATTTATTAAAGAACATTTCCTATAAATTTAATTTTTTTTATAAACTGTAATAAAACAATTTTGCTTTCTCAACAGGCATAATGAGATGTTGCAATTGCTACACTTAATATGTGAGTTAACTTCGATGTGGCATTTGCTTTAGATCAGTATGCACAGGGAAATGATCAAAGCCATCCAGACGAACATCAGCGACTGGCCTTGTTGCTGTCATTCTTTTGGCATTTAGACTGGCTTTACTCCTATTCGACGGCCGACCTTTTTGTCTCGTTGTACTTTTGCCAGCATTAGTTAGTGAGTTTCTCTTCTAATGTGTTTTTTAGGAGGCATCTGAAGACTCAATGAATGAAAATTAGTTATTTTATTTTTTATGTAACTATAGGTTAGGATAGATTATTGAGACTGGCCATGTACTCCAACTCAAGGGACGAGACCGCCCCACCAAACAAAATTCCAACAGATAAATTGATTTAATCATGATCCTATATATTTATCAATAAGACAAATGCATATTGTATATGTGATATCTGAAATTGCACTTTTAACAGCATCTAGATCTTCTTTTGTAATGCTAAGCATTTGGCAATTTATGATAAAATTAGTTTCCTCTTGATTTTTAAGCAGGGAAACATTTTTCCTAATAATTTCTGGTGAATTGGATTTTCACTTGATCTAGACTAGAATTTAAAACTAAATTTCAAAACTACAGTCAGATTTCTTCTTTCAAGTCAAGTTTTCCAGCTTTGTAATATCTGGATAAACATAATTGTATTTTCTCTCCGTAAATAATAGGAGTAGTCACTTGATTACAAATATTATTTTATTATATATTTAATAATTAATAATAAAATATTATGGAAGGAAAAAGCCTTATTAGCGAACGAATCTTGTAGTTATCTCGGGTCTTCTGTCTATCTTGAGAATCAAAAGTTATTCGGATTTCATTTCTTCTTTTATGATGTGCTCTGATCACTTATCTAGCATCCATGACTTCAAATTCCTGTACAAGGACACCACAAATATGCATATTTACGGAACTATATTTAATGGTACTGGATTTTATTATCATAACAACGAAGATTTTATTCTGTCATTTTCAGATCTGCATACAGGTCATTTTAATCAGCATTTCCAACCACATGCTATTCCGCTTAACAGAAGTGTCACGAGTGACTCGACAATGATTCCTGATAGGGATTTAACAGTTTGAAGCTAGTATATCAAAGGTTATTGCAAGTTTGGGCTTTGTCAACATAATAATAAAGCATCATTTGCTTCGTGGGTAGAAAGTGAATTGTTCGGTCGACTTCCGTTATAGCAAGGCCAAATAGCATTACTAGTAGAACTATCGTAATGATCAACTCGATCTAGAGTCACTTGGATCTAGTCTTGCTTGACCTATATATTTTTCAAAGCAATTATATGATCCTTTAGCACTTCATTATTATCAAAGACTCCACACAAGAGGTCTTTGACTACAATTCACATGGTCAAGGAATTTCTGTGGGTATTTACTTTCAGTATGTAAGTGTTGCAAATCAATTGCTGCAGAGTTTTGTAACCTGAGAACTTTATTTTAGAGGCATGCAACTCTACACTTGTAGAAGTGATAAAAGATTATTATTTTATCATTCTCCGTGACTTGTATGGGTAAGAAACCTTCCTCGCTTGGCTTTTAATCATATTATCAATCAAAAGAAGCTTGGTGTTTTTCTAATTATATAGACTGGCCAGAAATTCTACCATTGTTGGGCTTGTCTACTCTTCGTCAGAATCGATGATTATGCGTCAATCTTACCTATATACGCTTTTTACTTAGTTCACGAGTTTCTTTGCAATTTGCTCCAATTAATCGTTGTTGTTATCAGGAATCAACTCGAAAAAAGCATTAACCTTTGCCCAAACACAAGCATAATGGAAATTATTGGGCTGGTGAAAAAGAAAAGATCGTGTAGTTACATAAAGTTTCACCACCACAGAAAATTTGGGGGTTTGCGAAAGATTTTTTTCAAAATGTGACTGTTTTGCAACACAAAGAGTATCTTTATTCATTGAAACATGATCTAATGTACTTACTGATGGCGCTTAGATGGTTTTTGTGAAGTGAGAATGATAATTTGCTACAGCGAAATATATATCAATGGTATCCTATTTCACTCTTACAATGGCTTCATTGGCCCACTGTTGGCCATACATATGAGCAATACGTAATAGCATATTTGAATGTTCTCTACTGCGAAACAACGGCAATTAGAAATATAAAACTTGCTTCTTGGTTTTAAGATTCTTCTTGCTGAGTTCACACATACCCCACAGAGAGTCAATGCGTCTTAAAGTTAAATTCGAAAACATTCGATCATCATTGGACTTTTCCCTTCAGGAAATCATGGAAAACGTCTATCTTAGGGTACTTTTTAATTAGATTTAGAAGTGCATGTAGACAAAGTTTTTGTAAGAGTGAAAGTGCTTTCATTAATTTTAGATAAATGTATTTCAATTTTTAAATATTATCCATATCTTTGCAGTTAGTTTGCATTTATAAAGTTTCCTATTCTCTAGTGTGTACAAGAAGATGATAGTTGTTTTGCACGCTTACACTGATTAGGCCAAATGAAGAAACAATTCATGATTCTGAAGCAGGCAAAACAAGTTAAATAAGATGAAACTAACATATACACAAGGATACATCTAAGAAGTAATCATACTCTACCTAACATTTTTTCTTTATGAAGATGAAGCTCTGGCCTCACGTAACAAAAACAATTAATAGTTTGGAATAATTTACCTTTTTTCCGTGTTTTAATAGAAATTTTACTTAACTTTTGCATATTAATTTATTAACATAAAAAGTCTCGGGGCCTAAACTATTTATAATCCTCCTCCTCATCCTAGAAAGTTCTGAAGAATTTGGGCATGTCTGAGTGTAAGCGAAAGCTCGTTCTGTAAAGAGGTGGCCAGAAAGGTGCAAGTACTGAAAATTTAACTTTACTTGAAAGTTTGAAGACTTCCTCAGCGGAGTCAGGGATCGCTGCCTGAACAAGACATAAGTGTAAATAGACACAGAAAGACAGTGGTTGGAACAAACATATGTTCAGATATACAGATTAAAAGATAATTCATTTTCTATAGAACGTTGAGAAGAATAGATGAGAGAAGAAATTCCAAGAATGTGAGACAGATAAACAAATTAGAAGGGTAGGAGGATGGTAAAGAATAATCTGAACAAAAGTGTACTCAAATAAACGAGATTCAGATAAATTTGTATTTAGCTCATAAAAATGGAGATAAACCAGAAAATAACAAAAGAAAAATATTTAGACATACGTAAATGAACAAAATAAAATAAAGTAGACACAAATTTATGTTTCAAATAATTCCCCTCTTTCAGATCCTTCACATATATCAGTCTGTATAAATAGCAGTGAATGGCTTTAAGGAAAGAGAAGGCAATTTGTTTGTCAGTCTCTACTTCTCTCATTAGCTCAGGTTTCAAAAGGAAACATCAATTTTAGCATTGTAAGTTAATGCGATTTATAATGGAATTTTGTTGTTTGCTTTTCATTGCTGTATCAAAGAATAGACGGTTTGAGAGGCAGCGATATTTTTTACTCAAAATTTTATATTGGCATTTTCCTAATTTTGTCTTCCCTTTTGCAGGTGATTTTTATTCTTAACCACCCTTATTTCCTTACACTATTTTTAAGTGACATTCTGTTTTGCATTGTATCATTGTGGCCTTATGTGCTTACATAGTTTAGATTCTAAATCTCTTTATTTCTGAGGAAACTGATTTTCTTTTTTCGAACTTGTTCATTCTAGGCCTGTTTTCTTTGCTTCTCTGTCCTTAATTCTTTTCTTTCATTCATAAGTTTATTATTTCAAATTGATCTTATTATTAGGTTTATACTTTAAGTGATATCGTACCCTCCTATAATGATTAGAATTTGACTTACTTTAACAATTGATATTGTTGCGGGTTGCCCCATTCTTTCCTCTTCATTATTTTCACCTTTCTTGCGTCATGTTATGGAATATGATTTTCTTGTCTGTTGAGTTTAGTTTGGTTTTACTTTCGTTTCGTCGTTTCGAGTCATTTATTTCTTGTTTTTTTGTTATTTTTCTCTATTGTTTTCCCCACGTTATTTTAACCTAATATATTTTTTATTTTCTATAGCGCCCTTTGTTTTATTCCAAGCGTTCCGTGGTTTTTGTGTCCTTTGATTGTTCCATAGCAAACTACTTTAAATTTGTCAAATCGTGTCATTTGTGACTTCTTCATCGTGCTTTGTCTCATTCTTATATTTTCACTTTTCGTCAAATTCATGTTTCTAAGGTTTCTTCTGATTTTCTTTCTTGGCTTATATGTCTTTCCCTTTTGTTAAACTTTAATGCTTTTGTCATTGTGCTATGGACATCCCTATCTCATGCATTTTTGTTTGTATATCCTTTCTCATGTTCTCTTTTAAACTTCCCTCTAATCATCTCGTAACAATTTTACTTCTTTATTCAT
The DNA here is from genome assembly GCA_963969495.1 of Ceratothoa steindachneri. Classification (NCBI taxonomy): domain Eukaryota; kingdom Metazoa; phylum Arthropoda; class Malacostraca; order Isopoda; family Cymothoidae; genus Ceratothoa; species Ceratothoa steindachneri. Next base: position 56,970,608 of record OZ018331.1, on the reverse strand, counting down.
AAACTATACATGCATTTTCGTTATTATTATCTTGGGCTGTATTTCAGTTATTTTTATTTATTCTCCTTTCTGTTCTTCCGGTATTACATTCATAGGATTTTTATTTTGGCTTTATCTCATTCATGTTTTCATTTTTTCACTTATTACATCATAACTTTCTTCTCTGTCACATTCTGCTTCAACTATCTGTTTTCTTTTTTTTTGAGGCCGTTTATGTTTTGCTTACTTTCCAACTCTGTTTTGGGTATTCCCTCTTCTTTATTTTGAATCTTAGGCGGGATTATTTTGCATTTATTCAACTTCTTTTTAACTTCTTTACTCCTAATACCTTCATATTACTTTTCACTGTTATTCTTACTTTGTTATCTGATTTATATGTACTTTAACGTTTTCTTTATGCGTCGTCTTTATTCGCTGTTTAATTGAGGCTTTAATTGTATAACTTCTTTATGTTTTTTAGTTCTTATTGGACTTTTAAATAATAATTACATTTTGTTCTTGATTCAGCGTCGTAAATTTATTTTTAGATATTTATCCATTAGATTTTTATGTTTCATTCTTTCCATATATTATTGTATGAAAAAAAATTTTAAATAGAAAATAAATAAATTTTCACTTCGTGAAATATGGCTTAATAAAATGAAAGTGACGATAAAAATTGCAGTGAATAATAAAGAAAATGAATCATTATTTTTTTATTTACGTGTGGTCCAATTGTTTAGATTTATTTTATCGCAACCATCATCGTTATTCCTTTGCATGAATAATCTCTTACTTAACTCTCACTGACAATGCGAGCCACTGCCATAATTAAAATCAATGGCAACTTTATTGTCAAAGTTTCCTAATAGAATTAGAATAAAGTTCTAAGTTATCGCAAGGACGAGCTGAGTGGGTACCATAACAACATTTTTTCTTCTTACTCTTGCATAACTAGCAGGCTAAAGAAGCATTTGCCCCTTAAATGGTATGAATTCATAAATCAGACAAAAATGTGTTCATTTAACAAAGTGAAGCCATTGAGAGTAAATCATAAGCTTAATTAAAACATACATATCAGATATAATTACGATAGTCGCATGAAGGAAGAGGATACGAATTGGAAACTGCTAAGGACGTTTATAAATACGTTTAATAAACATTTATTTGAAATATCTTTGGATAATTTTATTGAATTAATTTAAGAGGATTTTTATGTTTAGATCTACTTTTCGCCAATATTTAATTGCAAATTTTCAAATAATGGTTCTTATAATATATATAATAAACCAATTAATAAAAAATGTAAATAAACTGTAAAACTTGTCAGAGTCCAAAACTCTCCTGAGTAATAAGAGATAATTTAATTTTAGGTCTAAATATAACTGGAAGCAAAATTTATTACATGACACCTTAAATCTTTGCGTCTCAATTAAAGCCACGGTTCAGATCTTCGTAGGATGGCTAGAATTTAGAGTGTATTGGTTCAAGGTAAATAATTGAAAATACCAGGTAATTCTAGTACAGAATGAAAAAGATTTGGCCAAGGTCATTAGATTTAAATGATAATTTTAGTCACTTGGCTGTTTTAAATAATTAACTTTAAGATTTTACCTTTGATTATGCACTAAACTCTCAGACAGGTGGAGGAAAACATGCTTGAAGATATAGGTCTTTGCTTGTCATATTTGGAGCTATCCTATATACATTAATATCATTAGATCTGTATATTATCATGGGTAAATTGATAAATCTCTAATATTTTGGCTCTTTGTTCCCTTATAAGTGTAAGAAGACAATTTTATGATCCTAAGCAGCTGCATATATTGCGAGGAGCGGTGAGGTTTATAAAGCCTACACATGTTCTTAATTTCTAGAGAGCCACATAATCCACTTTTGGTCACTTTGTATATTTAATTTATATTTACGCTACGCATATTTTCATTTAATAATTTATAGAACTTCTTAATAAAAATACCCTGCACAGATGTATTTGAGGCATTTATATAAATTAGCTTAGCCTTTGAAAATTACATATAGTCATCCTCATACAATAATTTCTTGCTATTGAAACTGAAACATGCATATTCATCCTTTATTATATAAATATTACATAAATCGTGGTTTGAAAAAGATGCATTAATAATTTGTGAAGGTTTGTAGCTGTTTCTTTTAAGTCAACTTCCTCAGATTCTTGATCTTTCGGAAATATCTAGTTCAACCTCTATATAATCTTCTCAAGAGATTGAATTTTGCCTTCCTTTGTTAAGAGCAATATATTTTTCGTGACTACAAAAGTAACTGTCCCTTTTATTTGAAAGAGCACCTTAAAAATGGATTAAAAATGTGCTTTAGACTTTTGTTAATACTAGGTAAGACGAACAGAGTTGCGAGCCGACTATTTATAAATTCACATTTAATGGAATTATTAGATTCAAGGCTACTGAAAATATAAGCATAATTAAGGCTATTAATAATATTGCTATAAGTTAAGAATTGTGTAAAATTAAATGCGTTTAAAAAGAGAATCAGTCGAGTACGGAGGTGGCGCGGAATTATGCACGCGATTCGAGAAGAAAACGAGTTTTTTTTAAGTCGTCTGTAAAATAAAGAGTACAGGACGTCTAGGTAAGGAGGAAACCCTTTTTATTAACGCAAGAAAATTGCATGAGTGAAAAAAATGTCGAACAGACCTTGGGTTTGCTTTCACTTCCGGCTTAGGCGACTCCGTGCGCCACTGAAGAAATCTTTTACAGTGGACTCTCTTTTGGTACTATTCCTAATTGATTGGAATAGTCGGATGTCGGCCTTGCTATAAATCGCAGGTAAACAAGGCTTTTTGGGTGTGGCCTACCTTATGGGGTGGAGGACTAGCGCGAATCCATGTCCTCGAAGTCGAACTTGTCTATATGCTTCTCGCCACTTAAAAAAATTAAAATTCGCAAATGTTTTATTGTTTATTAAACATACGATTATTTATAATGTGAGTAAATCAAATAAAGAACCAAATAATATGAATAAGAGTTCCTTCAATCATTATAGTGTTAGTTTTGCCTTTATTTTAAAATTACTCTATATTTCGATATCACAATCAAAATAACACCAACAACATATTAGAAGAATTTTCTTATAACTAAATTGTACATTTGTGAAATCAGGCAAGGTCAGTATGGTTGACAGCACTGAGAAGTTGCCATTATAATTCAAAAATTTACATATTTCAAAAATTTATATAGTCTGTGACTCGCAATATTCTACCCAACAATCGTTAGATTTCCCTTTTTTCACATTTGATAGTATTCCGAATCGTGACTTATCGCACATAGACTAGAAATATAATTTAGATGACAGATAACATAACCTTTGCTTTTAATTTTAAATATCCTAATTTTAATCGCAATTTAAATTTTTAGCGCAGACAACTAGAAATCGCGTTATAGTCATAATTTAGGTTTATATCATTGAATTTCTTCTAAAAATATTCATAGAGTTAGGTAAACTTTACAGATTATTTTTTAAAATTAAGATTTATATTTTTACAATTTTACCGTTTTCAAATTGGATTGACGTGCGTTGATTCATTTATTATGTGTTTAAGATGATTAATTGTTAAGCTAGTACTACGAAAGTAGCGAAAAAGGGATTAGCTTGGTGAATTTTTCGTGAGCCAAGAAATTTCCCCACATCTCATTGTTATTACTACTGTTGTCTCAAAAACTAAAATACTATTGAACAAATATTCGGAGATAGACATTAAAAACAAAAGATAGATATCAACAAATGAGTAATTTTCAGAAAGGATGAGACTAAATTTAACAAAAGAGAAAGTAGAGGATAACAATCGGAACATGTTTGAAAAGAAGAAATTATTTGATGGTACTTTGCATACACTTAGTCCTAAAAATAAACAAAAACTGAAAACTTCTACAACAAACAAATATATGGAATGTACTAAAATATTTTTAACTGGAGTGAGCAGGATTGGAAAGAGTAAGATATTTAATGCACTGAAACCTATGTAAAAGACTTTTCAGGAGCACAACGGCCCGCACTCATTTTATGACCTTTTCTTCTTTAGTATAATCTTACAATTAAATATTTTAGGAAATTATATAAACTTGGAATTCTTAGGTGTTGGTAGTTTCTTACCGAATTATAAAGAATTATAACAGCGAGATTACATGACACCATTAGGCCAACAAAACTGAAAGAATATCTCGATTTCTTCAAAACGGTCAAAGTAAAGTTTATGGGAAGACACATTATACTTACTATTTTGAAGTTCCAATACAAGCCGATGAATAAAATAGATTATGTATATCATATAGTGTTTTACTGATTATCCCTTCAGCTGGAAAACTGCGTACCATCGGTGGGAAGATCATTATTCCAGCCCCACTCCAGCAAAGTTATTGAAACTATAGAGGAGAGTTCTCGATTATTCTTAATTGATGACCCCTTAGTAGGATGAGGAGGTTGGAAAAAACAGTCGTCTGAGCTTCAGTATGATAAACTTTTCAATTCAACCTGCCCAATCGACCTTTGGAAGAGAAAATATTTTGAGTGCGTATTTAGGAGATTACATCCAATTTAAAACGTGTTTTATTGATGAAGTTTGTTTAATAAATATGTGAGAAACTATGATCTCACGTTTTAAATATAAGTTCAAGGTCAATAGATGAAACTCCTTCCATGAAAGGGGGCTTTGTTAAAAATAAAAGATTTGCCTAGATTATTAGCCATAATTATCTTTTGCAGGCAAAGCAGCTTGTAGCTATGTATTTAAGTGAAGAATTGCATAACACATTGAATGTCAATGGAAAAGCGATGAATATAATTTTATCTCATTTCGTGAATTTGAAATTGGTTACCAGACTATAACAATAAAAAAAAAAATATCATTTATCTTTTTTTTCATACAGAAGTTAGGTGTGTATCAATAAGTGCATTTTTGCAAAAACTTTCAAATTGTATGTTTGAGCAACTAATCTATTTGATAGTATGGTGGAATTCTAACGTCAATTCATTGGTCCAATCCCAGCGAGCGTGGCAGAATATCTGGTTGGAACGAAATTATACTCCCTTACTAGGGTATATATTAAAAATGAAAAAATTATGAATATGAAAATATTTAATTTGAAATATAAATTCTATGGCTTCTTAAAGCCTTTTATAATCTTTAAACAAGTTTATTACTTCCACGATGCGATTCTACGACCATCCAAATGGTTCCGTAATTCCACAAACTAGAAAGCAATATTTCCAAACCGAGCTCATTCAAGAGATCTTTGGTCATTCTGCTCTCTCAGGATGGGCATTATCGCAATGGAAGATGAGAGCCATTCTGTTAAATAAAGAGATTCAGGTCGCCTTTGAACCGAAGCGGCTATCAAACGCCAAAATTGTTTGCAGTAGTGATTATCATTTAATTATGATAGATATCTTACTATTCGTAATGTACAGTTCTTTAATATCTCACCAAATACTCAACACGATCTCTTGTTTATGAAGTCCTACTTTAGGTTGTTAAGAAATTCTGCTTACCAGACTGATCCATAAACGGCAGCCCTTAACCTTATGATGAAAGCTCTTCTCACCACCAGTAAAAAGCCTGTCCCGTAATGTTTACTGAAGCTGACTTGAATAAATGCCTCACAGTAAGTGAAACGCTGTTTTAGATCTTTCGTGGACAGTTCGTATGGGACCAATTTACCAATCAATTAGACCGTACTAATCCTTTTCATTTGGTATAGGAAAGTCGCATGGGTTACATTTATAGAACTTTTATGCAACATTTAGCATGATTTGCTATGACAACAGCTTCCACTCTTCAGTATAAAGTAGTTTTAGATGACCTTCTTTAGGTCCCTCTTTTAAACTGAAATCTCCATTTCTGAAATTGGAAAACTACCTACTGCAATCTCTTTCATATACTGACTGCATCATCCCCATAATTGCTCTGAAGGGATTTTGTAATTGCATTCTCACCTGATTAAATTCAAAGAGTAAAACATGTCTAATGTGTTCATTAGATATCACGAACATGGAGATAATATCGAAGAAAACGACAATATTTTTCAGAATCTGAAAGAAAAGTGTATACATAAATTACTAATTAAACATTTCTAAACGATAACAAAATGCACTTCTTACATGTATACATTCTAAATCTTTATTCTAGAAAATTGGACATTACTTTCTTTCCAATCTGATACCTTAAGCGGGGTCATCAGCTGGCAGTTCATTTAGCAGATGTGTTGATACTCACACCCACAGGATTAACTAGCTTAAGGGGCATCGACTAAAAATAGCCATCACAACACCGATATCATTGCCTCCCCATCTTCACAGTATAAAATTCCCGCTCTCACCTCTTTTCTTGAATCCTGACGATGGAAGACATGTGTCCTTTATTGGAATCACAAAGAATTCCCCCAGTGCTTTAGTTTAAGAAAAACACCAACACAATTAGGAAATCTACCCTCACTAAGGACTGACTCTTTTTGTCTTTGAACTGACCTATGATTTTTATAGTAATCTTTATGTGCATCGCTTTATCCATTCTGGGTACCAAGTACATAATACTAAAAAATTCTTACCGTGTTTGGTAGTTTTTTATATTAGGATTTCAAAAGTATAAAACTTATCTTCTATTGGTCTAATATTAATTGGTAAATTACTGAAATACAAAGACGACTAAAAAGTAAGATACATATACCCAAATATTCAAGGCCTGAAATCCCAAAAGAAGAAACTTAGTCACGATATGTTGAAATATATGGGAAAATTCTTGAAAAGCTGGAATATTTTAAAGTCCGGTTTAAAATATAGAATCAATTGCAAATTTGTGACAGGATTTTAGCCGATTTAAAACTAACTTAGACGAAATTATCAATATTTCCAAAATTTTAGCTTTGTCAACTGACACAACTTTGATCTTGAAGCAAATATATATTTAAATATATTAATCTTGGATCGTTTAGGGTAAATGAGGTTATAGATAAAAGATGCGCCCAACTTTTGGCAACATACTGCCATTCGTTCTTCCTTTCGTGTCATACAAATTCGAAGCTGATTCAGTTATGCAAATTCGATTTAGTAAAAAGAAGAAACCTTATGAAAGTTTTAGAACGAATAAACCTGCTTTTAAAGCTAAAAACCTTTTAAATTATGATAATCTTCTTTTTGATGCTGCATATATTCATTATCTGATTTAAATAAAAGTTGAACATATTTATATTATATAAATTCAATTGTGAAGCCTGTGTAAAATTTAAATTGTGTTTTTATTCGAGCATACTGCTTCAACTCCCTTAATAAATATTTAATTGAATAAATTTCTTAAATGTATAATTTACTAGGGAGACTCTTAGCATTCGACGCTCCATCCTAAGCTCCATCCAAGAAAAAGGTTTGAGAATTTTTGCTTTAGAAATTTAAAAGAGCAACGAATATAAAAATGCAGAAAAGAGATTGGAGGTCGTCCTTAGAGACTGTTATAAATAGAACTATCGAGTGCCTGCCTGGTAGATGTATTTATTTGCTCTTTTTTCATTAACGATATGCCTGTGTTTATAGATAATATATTATAAGATCTGTTAAAGCATTAACCACTCCTCTTGAAAAAAATTCATATTGTTCTTTCTATATATTACGTATATTTTTCCTCTATGACTCATATTTCTTCGACCTGATGCATCTTTGAACAGATACTATAAACCGGATATTTTAACGTTGGAAAACTAAATCTGCAGGTACTCGTAACACCAATAATGATGCCATTATGATGTAAGTTGGTTGAACTTAATTGGCAGCTTTGATATCCATCTCGGTCATAGGCATATTTGATGGTTTAATATCTAATATTTTACTGAAGAATATTGCTTAGAAAGTTATTTGATTTTTTCGTGTTTTTTACGGAATATAGTAACAAATAAACGACCAAATACACTTCTGTGAGAATTTAAACTGCGAAGTAAATCCCTTTCAATCCACTAAATCTTTTGCTTTACTCTAGACACTGGGAAGACAGGTATAATATGCGGATTAATATTTATACTCTTAAACTTACGAGTATGTTTAAATTTGTGACCGCGCTAAATAAATGAAATGTTCCTTAAGTTTGGTAGCGTTATGGAAACGTGAGTGTAAAAACTTGCTGGGCCAATGTGATAGAGTTTTCAATACGGCGAAGATGACTGAACTCACTCCCTTTAGGAAAGCTATAGGGACTAAAATTCTCCTTGTCTAGGGACAGGGACAGAGCGAATTTTTTGAACTCAACAAAACAAAGCAGTTTTTTATTAGTTTTTTTAAATGCTTACTTTTAATAAACTTGCAATAATTTATATTTCACGCAAATTACTTGTATCTAGTAAATTTTTAAAAAATGACTGAAAACGTTAAAATATATAATAGTTTCAAATCTTTTGCCCACGACTGTTGTCTCAAAAATAAAGCCAATGAGTTCAGTGCAGCAAAGAAATCAACCTTTATTTTGACTAAAAAATCCATCCAAAAGAGTGGTTCTTCTGCCATCAATGGTTAAAATTCTCTACAGAATAATTACCTAGTCTACGAAAGTAAATTTTTAGGCATAACTGTCAAGGGCTACCCTAGACTGTGTGCCAGTAGAACGTTTTCAGATTCGCCGACGGAGTAGAGCTAAATATGAGTAGTTTTATGTACATGTTTTTACTCTGAATAGTTGCATTAAACAACATATGAATTTCTCCTATATTAAATAAAATAATTAACTGACACATAAATATGCAAATCATTTCAGTGTATTTTGTAACTGAGGATTTATTGCAATGATATATATTTTATTCCCTTTAGGCAGTATGGAAATACGAGAAGTGGTCAATATGTTCTCGGCCTAACCCAGAAAGAGCAAAAATAGAGAAAAGGTTCCCCTATACTACGCTTTTTTTAACGTTATCGACTTTGACATTGATGCACTTCCCTAGCTTCTTCTTTCATTTCGAAAATCTGTCCTTGAAGGATATAGGGTTGAATCCTTTCAAAACCTCTATCCCCTCTTTCTTGGTCTTGTCGTCATCAGCGAAAGAGATACCCTGCAGCTGCTTTTTCATATGTGGAAAAATGTGAGAGTCTGAGGGTGCCAAATCTGGGAAATAATAGGGATGGGGTAGCAATTCGAAGCCACAGGACACCACTTTGTTCATGGCTACTATACTCTTTTATGCAGGTGCATTGTTCTGCAATAAAAAAACATCTATGTTCACTTTACCTTGGTGTTTCTAAGGAAAGACCTCTCAAAGCCTCCTCATTAGTTTTGCATAGTATGGTCCGTTAAGTTGAGGCCTTGATCCAAGAAGCATACGAGGAGGATCTCTTTAGGCTCCGAGATGACTTGATGACCTTGAATTTTCGTGGCATTGGAGAGGAGAGATGCTTCCATTTCTTAGATTTGGCTTTGGTTTCCAGATCGATTCGCGACATGGATCCCTCTAGATCCCCTCTAACGAGGGTCAAAATCTCGGTTGACGTCATTATCTGGTTCTTCTCCTGTTCAGGCATCGGCATTCTTGGGTCTCATCGCGCAGAAAGCTTGGAAAGGTTTAAGTGATTTTGCAAGTTCGTCACAATGGATCCATCACTTATCCTCAGTTGAGAAGCAATGTATCTCACTGAGATTTGACGATTATCCATGACCATGTTCTCCAGCATGGCTATAGTTTCCCTGGTGACTGCAATTGTAGGACCACCACTTCGAGGGTCATCCTCACATGATTCTCGGCCCTGCATAATGAGAGAAGCCTACAGTGGAATAAGATATAGCACTAGCCCCTAGTGTTTTCTTCAATTACTCATTAATCAACTTTGGGGCTTTTCCATAAATCACGGAAAACTTTATCGCATGGCACTATCCTCACTCATAAAAAGTCACCTTCAAACTGAACAAATGCGTTGGTAGGATGCCAGCCGGTGCATTACCTGTTGGTACCTGTCTCCCCTCCTTTTATGTTAAGCCTAGAAATCATTGAGGACCATGGTACTGGAATGCTCTAAAAAGTATTTTTTATGCATTTAAACGTACGTAAAGTTTTGTGACATCTTGATATAAATTGGCTGGAGAAGGTGATTTTAACTTTTATGCCTTGATGATACTTTGAGGGGAATCACGGGAAGATGAATCAATACTAGAGCAATTAAGTGCGACTTTGATAACGAAATACAAAAACATATGTTAAGAGTTAATCTTTAAAATAGTTATCACAGAAAGGGCAGACCTTCAATTATAGTGATAAATTCCTTCATCAATTACAGTAACTTGGCTCGTCTTCTAAAATTTATATGAATCTCTCTGTGGTTTTATTCTAAAATTTACCAGAATCTGTCATGGAAAGGAAGTTATTACCACTTTTATTTGACGAGACGCATATAAGGGAAGTTTTGGTTCCATGCTCGATGCACTTGCAGCTGCAGCTGAAAGCTTAAACCAAAATTTCCTTTCGTTGCACAGGAATGCCCGTTTGGTTTCTAAGAAAAACAGAAGGGTTGCCTTCTAACAATGTATCAAAAGACCACATTTTGTCACCTAAAGTGAATACAAAAACGTTACAACAAAATACACATTGATATGGTTATAACAGAAAAGCAAAGGGTTTGTATATAGATCGAAAATATTTTTATTTCAAATTAATGAGTATTATAGATGATATCGACTGCTAGAACAAAGTTATTTAAAAAAAAAATTCTTACTCTTGGCTCCAAAATGGAACGGGAACTTGGTCTTTATGACTCTCCATAAACACATGGATGAAAGAGCAGTGGTTGGTTTGCGAGTTTGCTACCTGGTGCTGGCAGAAATCCTTATCGTCTGAAATGAAATAGATGATGAGAGGCTTGATGGCATGCTTCAGTTTGTTCACAAGTTTTTTTCTTGTCATTCATCTTTTCCAACAAATGCTGGTCTTTCTCATCTTGTTTTAATAGAAATGGATGTATTATGCACGTACTGCATTAAGGAAAAAATGTTATGATGTAAATTTCTGTTTTCTTCGCATTTTCAGACTGCAATTTACTACCTACCAATAAACATAAGCAGTACTTAACGTTCTAAGTTCTATAAAAAGTCACTTAACATTACTACATTGACATTCAATCAAAAGTCATCTCTTTCTTCGTTGTCTTCTCTGACTTGAACTAAAATGTCTTGGAAGAAGCTCTACTAATGCTTTATTTAAATTTTATTTTGGTTTCCTGAATGATTTTTTTAATTCAAGTTTCATCTTTCGTAAATGTATTTTGAAAAATGTCCTCCTCGGTTTCAAATTTGTTAAAAAGCTTCAAAAACGATCAGTCGCTGAGCAAGCTCATTTTTTAATCATTTAAGCTGATAGTTTGCTAAGCCCAAGATGATCACCAAAAAATTAACTATTAGTCTATGGTAATTTTTTAACAATTCCAAACCTCTCTTTGAATTTGACAAGCCAAGATCACTGACAAGGTCATTGGAAACTCTTTCGTTTAGATAGTATGAAATTTCTCTTAACATTAATATCTGTGACACTGTGTTGCACATTTACACTAATCTTCGCAGCTTCTGAACTTTTTGGATTGTGGCTTATTTATTTCTGAAATGAGAGGTACAGGAAGATGAGCACTGTGTGGTACTGGTGCAATAGAGGATGGAAGATCGGTATACGAAATAGCAGATGCATTTTGCTACTTTCATGTTTGGAAGAAACTTCCATGCAGAAGTAGTAGTTGCTTGAATCATCACTGGGTTCATGTCAAATCCAGGGAATGCCAAAGTTCATTGTTCTTATTTCCCCTCTATAACAGACTCTAAAAGTAAAAAACATACGGTGGCACTTTGGCGTGTCTCCTAAACAAGAAAGAATTAGATTACTTATTCTTTATTAAAAAAGAACGTTTAAACTTATTAAAACCTCCTTTAAAAATGATCTTTCACCAAAATGCTGTTGCTTCACTGAAATCATAAAATGATAAAACATTAAAATTTGTAATTTACAGAGTTAGAATTAAAATTTTAGTCATTTTAACATTGATTTTTAATGTGTTTGGTCGTACCCTTAAATATTTGTATAAAAATGGTTATGTAAGTTTATGTTAGGTTAGGTTCGGTTAAGGGGGGTTAGCTTAGGTAGACGTTGTAAAGATCGGCAACCCCAGTGTATCGGCGAGTTGTTTATCTTTACATGCTATTATTTGCTGTGGCTAATCTTAAAACACGAATTAATAGATTTAAGAATTGAATTATGAAGGTAAACAAAAGGATCTCCTTCGCCACTTCTTGCACGAAGAGCTTGTGCTTAGCAGGCAGACCTTTGGTCTGTTGGCTGAGGCCTATCCGGCCTTGGCAACGGCCTTTTTGTCTAAAAGATTTTTAAAAGTTTCCAGTACATATCTCCTGATAATTTGCTATTGCCTATTTTTTCACATCGATACTGTTGAATTTTTTTATTGAATTCTTTAGAAAAACGGAAGAAACAATCCTCACGATTTTTTTTTTTCTAATAATTTCATTTTGATTTACTCGATTTTATTGGCCAGTAGCTATTCACTATTGATAAAGATTAAGAGTGAAAATCTATTTGAGAAATAACCTCGATAAAATTTTCGTACGAAAAAAAAGCAGCCATGCCTAAATTATAAAAATTATCTGAACTACATCATTCGTAATTTTTGTGGTTTGGAAAAATTCCCAAACATTCGATAATCATATTTATTTTTCTGAGCTTCACCATTTTGCTTTTTCAAACTCTAAAGGAATTATTAGAGAAAATTGGGAAAAAATCTTAAAGTATACCTAGGTCATAACCGAACTAAGAGGATATTTATATAAATTTATTATTATTCAAACCCTTAAAAAATGCAATTCTTAAAATATAGTGTTAGGATAAAGTTCAGTTGCTCTTCCCAGCAAATTTTGAGAATGAAAGAATTAAAATATTATCAAGCTTTTTATTAAAAATTAGTATAATAGCAATCAGGTCGTACTTAATGTCGCATACACACCGGGGGTTTTCTTTCTTAACCACGCCCCACACCCCTATATGCGATTAAAATCTTTTGGATTAAGAGGCCAGAAATTGCATTGGTGAAGTTGTTGAAATTGTCCGGCAACCACTTCTGGATATTCCCGGAGGTATGGCCTTAAGCACCAATCTTCTTCCACAAGAGTTTGAGCACAGTCTTTAAAGCTTCGTTTACCCATCTCAATTGTGCCTGAGATACTGATCAATGATATGTGGCCGAAATACCTCACCCTGACTGGAGACACAACTTAGGCTATCGATCGTAGGCAAGCCACTTGTTGGTCTGGGTATTGTGCGACTAGTCCTAGGAGAAGTTCTTTTCGTCTGAGCAGAACCAGATCATTCCCTGTTCAACAGGAAGTTTAAGCTTATTCGGAGCATTTTAAACTTCGTCAAATGGTTCTATTTCTCCTTCGCTCTCAGCAAATGACACTTGCACCTCTTTTACGATAAGTAGCAAAGATTCTCATAGCGGGTTAGCTTAATGGTGGTGGCTAAAACATCCGCCTCTCTCGGCAAAGCCAGAATTCCCATGCTCTCGACTTCCATCACCTTCTCTTGCAATTTTGGGAAAAATTCGTTCAAGTCGAACATCTTTTGTACCTCTTTCTTCTCGCCAAGGCTTTGTCGTCTCTGTTTAGAGAGCATTGAGCCGCAATCAGAACTACGGCATTTTGATAAAAGGAAAGAAGCATCATGATACAAATCGCTTTAACATTATTCAGATCGCTTTAAGTCATGCATGTCAGCCAACCTTTTGATCACCAAAACTGTATTTTATATTCTTTCCATCGCCGTTGATTATTCACCGAAACGTTAGCTTATTCCTGAAAATATTATATATCAAAAATTGGTATATATATATATATATATATATACATATATTATAAAACAATGCCCAAAGAAAATAGAACAAACACAAAGATTTTGAGTCTGTCAGAAATGTATCTGCTTCAAGCAGAGACATGTACAAATATAAAGGAATGGAGAAAGAGTTATAAAAAATACTATCGTAAGCCGAACGACCTCGCTTCTCTAACAATATCCGCCTTTAAAACCAACACTCGTTAATCCCGTAGGTCAGATATAGGCCAAATACACGAATAAGTAAATTGAGAATCAAGACATTCATCTGTCTTCAAAGAAATTTTTTAAAGTCTCATAAAAATAAAGTTAGCAAACTCAAGGTTACCTTTGTATTCATTACAGGTGTCAACTTTATTGATAGAATGCCCTCTAAACTTATCAATGTGCATCTTTAAATATTTTTTAATAATTTTATACAGTTTAAAAAAATGGATGATCCTTTTCGAAAAGGTGCTTTGCCACTCAATTAATTTTTTCTATACGTCATTACATCATATTTATGATGGTAAATATGGAGTTTAAGATACACGGTTTCATCAATACATATATGTTTTAGGGCATAGAAAGCACTCCTACACCGAATCCAACCACTGACATTTCTCGATCAAGTAATTTTCTCTCTAATTAATTTCGCAATAGTATTTAGCAACGACGTAACTATATGTATCTTATGAAAGATTAAAAACTTAAATCCTGTCTTGAACGAGGAATAGGGACCTTCAATAAGCCATCAAGATTATGCTTATTTACCTCCTTACTTAGTTCACTCTAAACTATCTTCTTTTTAAACAGTGATTGAAATGAAATTTTATATATAGACAAATTGGTTAAATGTCCTTGTCAAAGACCTAAGTCCAGCTTTGACTTTTTGACAATAAAATGTAGATGCATGGATGAATGAATCCGTATGATTAGGTTACCTAATTATTTCAAGCGTGGTTCATTATAGAAGCGCATTTGAAGTATATTTATAAAAAGTAAAATTAATTCATTCATATTTCGAATTAATATTTCCTAGGATGTGTTCCGGATCTGCGTCATTATAAATAATCCCGAAGATATCGTCTACGTAAATCCCCCAATTTATGCTGACAGTAAAATTATATGGTAAAATACGGGATTCAAACATTTTCATGAATAAGCTAATCATAAAACGGCTAAGCGGTGATTATATAGAAAGACTTTTTAATACAAACCCTTAAAGTTGAAATATGTATTAGATTTGCGAAATTCAATAAATTTAAGAAATGTGTCAATATCAACAGATAAGCAATTGCCTTTGGCGCTCAGAAACTTGCTAAGAAAAGTATATTAAGGTTGCGTTTTTTTTACATCGTATCTCAGTAGATATTCAATGCTTTTCTTATGAGAGTTCCCCTAAGGAAGTTCTAACAAAAATATTGATTCACAATTTCAAGGTGGAAAGAAGAAAAGTTACTAAAATACCAGTAGAAGTAATTAAACTACCTTTTATGTTACTAATACAATTCTTAATACATCTGGATACAAAACACATATAGCGATGGATACACGAGGCCTCTTTAAGCTCTGAGAATGCAATAAAGTAATACGAATAACATGCGACCATCCCTAGTGTAATATTATCCGTCCTAGAGGTCGCTGCAATGCCCTTGGAGTTCCATGGGTACCTCACCCTGAAGGTAAAAATTAATGTGTTTAGGAGAAAAGAAAGAAAACTTTGTAACCAATTAAATAATGTTCATAGGCATGAGGATAAAAAAGGGATAAATGAAAAACAAAAGAGTTAAGTTAGGCAAACATTTGAGCAAATTACATTAAACTTATTAATCCTTTAGCTTTCTTGGAATTTAAGTGCACTAGTGTTTTTCAGTGTATTTCATATTCTTTTTAAACTCTGTGTTTTCTCTTACTCGTACACTGTTTTCTAGTCTTAAAGCAG
This sequence comes from Ceratothoa steindachneri, assembly GCA_963969495.1. NCBI lineage: Eukaryota > Metazoa > Arthropoda > Malacostraca > Isopoda > Cymothoidae > Ceratothoa > Ceratothoa steindachneri. Next base: position 56,954,810 of record OZ018331.1, on the reverse strand, counting down.
GTTGTTGTAATATTATGCGTCCTAGAGGTCGCTGCAATGCCCTTGGAGTTCCATGGGTACCTCACCCTGAAGGTAAAAATTAATGTGTCTAGGAGAAAAGAAAGAAAACTTTGTAACCAATTAAATAATTTTCATAGGCATGAGGATAAGAAAGGGACAAATGAAAAACAAAAGAGTTAAGTAAGGCAAACATTTGAGCAAATTACATCAAACTTATTAATCCTTTAGCTTTCTTGGAATTTAAGTGCACTAGTGTTTTTCAGTGTATTTCATATTCTTTTTAAACTCTGTGTTTTCTCTTACTCGTACACTGTTTTCGAGTCTTAAAGCAGGTTTTAATTCAATACTAGATTTTCCTAAAAGATATTTTGCTAACTCATTTTTATCACAAATAAATGTTTTCAATCATTCACAATGAAAAATGAAAAAAAAACACAAACAACGATGTTTAACTCAAATTGTTTGGGGAATATTTCCGTCTAAGGAAGACAGCGAGCCTTTTTTTAGTTGTAAATTTAGTACTGATATATCCTTGGCTATAGCGATCTAATTGATGACCTCTGGTGTTTCAGTTGCCCCTGAAGTGAGGGCCAATTTTGGGAGGTCACTCATAGCCATTGCATCTCAGATCCGAGAAGGAGATGATGTTTACTTCGAATGCCACGTTCGAGCGAATCCGCCTCCTCACATCCTTTACTGGAGACACAATGTAAGTATAATTGGAATTCTCTTCGTCTATTAAGTAAATAGAAGCAAGAGAAGTTTATTCGCGGTTGAATGTCGGCCTCATTCAGTTTTGTTAGTTTTAATTTGCATAGAAGATGGCTAGATTATAAGTGGAATATATTTTAATATTTATTTCATTAGTAAACAACGGATTTTATGCAGGTTATTTGGGATATGGCTTCGAAATGGAATATAGACATGATGAGTAAAGCTGCGTTCTTATTGAAATAATCTTATTGTCTCATTTGACGTTCACTGAAGAATCGGTAATTCTACAGATTAAAACCACTAACTCAAACGAAGGTGCTTTGCAATAGATATCTCTATTTTGAAAAAATACTATATATAAAATACGACTAAAAACATAAGTTAACTGGTCGGAATCATTTAATAAAATAAAATATAACTAAACTTGCTTAAATTACCTAATACGTCTAACCTTTGATATTGGAGCTAAATATGCATCATCATTTTATAATATTTATTTCTTGCATCAGTTCAATGAAACACTACTCACGAAGCTTATAATGTCAAAGCAGCAGCAAAGGCTTGATTTGTTTATTAGAAAATACCATTTTTAAGTGCTAATATTCAATTCTAAAACTATTGATTTGCGCGTCGAAAGAATAGCAAAAGACTATTCAGATTGGCCTGTATAATAGAATTTTATGTATTAAATAACATAAGGTTGGAGGTGTTAATTTGTAGAATTCGGAATATTCAATCTGCCAAAATAAAAGAAAGGAAAGAGGGTAATATTGATTAAGTAAAAATTTAAAATATTGCTTTCACACCTGCCCCGCTATTTGTAATTAACTAGTAGTATCACAATTTGAAAGCATAACATCAGGTTCAGAAATATAAGTTCTGCCCCGGAATGTTAATTAAATCAATCATACTTTCTGTAATATTGTGTAGTATAAAATTTCTATATCATATTTTAATTCAGAAAAAGATTCCCGTTAAAATTATATGCAATACAATATGATGCGATGCAAATTGACAATGTGAGAATATATTCCATATTTAGATCTGTGAAATTACAAGACATTAAAAGCTTTCACTTAATCATTAAAGTAATAAAAGACTGAAACATTTTGGCAGGTTTATAAAATGGTGTCGTTGAAGGAAAAAGGTGTGGAAGATAGTAACTTTAGGTAGCTTAAAATATTGAAGGGTGTCAATTTCTGTAGAATCCATGATGTTTTGCAAGGGAGGAAGTTCCTTTTGACACATAAAACGAACAAAGACTTTTTAAATAATAACAACAAAACTAGCAGAGGGGGTAATTTAGCTTTATTACAGAAATGAAATTGATTTAACTATACTTACTTTCTATTCGAAAATATATTAATAAATAACAAATGGAAGTTACGTGAGTACGAATCGGTGTATATAAATAAGTTGTTTTTAATGCATTGAATTTAATAATAATTTTAAGTACTGTGAAAACACTGTTTTGATAAATGGATTGAAATTTATGCTTTCCACTCTATGTTAAAGTTCGTTCCAGGGCAGAGTAAATAAATGGTCGCAGGTTTGTTGAGATAAATGAAAACAGAAGTGCAAAATTGGTGAGTATATGGAGACGTAGGGATCAATGCTGCCAGCTTGATATGCTGTGAAGAATCAGTTTAGGTAGTAGGCCAACACCATGAGATTATCAGCAGTGGATGCGAGGTGTGAGAGTCAGAATTGTCTTCTCTCTGCGTAGAGGATGGAAGAAAGCTGACTTCTCAACTGAATGAATCTTTTCCCAAAGGTTGTTTTTATTTCTGCTCAAAATAGTAGAGTCAAGCATGTTCCCCATTTCAAAAAGTGTTATGTTCCAAAGCATTTCACCTCTTGCGAAAAGGGAAGGCAGATTAAGAGTGCTTTCATCTAGCTAGGGGAAAGAAAAGTTTGTTTATCTCACTCTCGTTTCACTAAGAGAAGGAAACTCAGTGCAAGGCAACCCTTCGGTTGCACGGGAAGGCTGTATACGAGGTTGCCGGAGGCTGGAAAGAACAACGGGCAGTGTCCCGTAAAAACGTTGAAATTCGCAAAGATAAAATGTAGACAAGTTATGTTCCCAAAGAGACTTGCTTCATTTTTCTGCCTTTGATGGCCGCCCTCCTTTTGTTACGTGGAATTCTCTACCCAGTGGAGCCGATGTTTGGAGGAAAGCAGGTATAAGACATTAAATTATGATTGGTAATACGCTTAAGAATTTGGAAAGGCTCTATGTATGGTTGCCATAAAGGCTCTTTTGCACAATCTTTTCAAATAAAGAGAAGTAGAATATTGAACTCGGCCTAATCTCGTTCCATCACTTTGTGACGAAATGATGTGGCAATTTGCATGAGGTGACCTCGCGGAGGTCGCCGGAAATAATCAGCCTAGTGTCTACGCAATCTCTTTGTAAGAAGCACAAAGTTCTATGTGCACAAAGTTTCAATCGATCATAACCAGCAGGAAGGGGTGATGCTCAGAGAATCTCTTAGGCTTCTGTGATCCCGCATGATTAAGAGGTTACTTTTCTAACGGACGCTATGAAAGACTAAGCGATGGCACAGGATGTTCCATGTTTGTCATTTAAACTTCTTCCACCCATCGCCTAAAGCGATTCACCACGATGATTAATTTACAGAGTTGGGCAAAGTAATAGACATGTATGACCATGGTTCGCTCTAGCTACGAGGCTTACTTAGCATTGTAAGCATTATGAAGCTAGACGACGAACGGTTTTGTTGATCCACGCTAAATAAGTTTTAGAAAGGTCCCCGGCAGCTGATACGACCTCCCAGTAGTAAACAATGATAGAGTTCCGGTTTTGCTCTGGCGATGTTGTTGGAGATATGAGAATTCCACAAGGCCTAGAGGTATTTTTCCAAACTGTAGTGCAACGTGGAACTCACTTAGGCTTATGAGGTTGCGATAAACTTTCTGCGCGGCAACAATTGCATTTCTCTATAATAAATCTACAAGCAATTTTGGTACAAAACCGGTATGTCACTAAAATCAATTTGCTTACCTACATACTTTGCTCCGTCTCCAGCTCTGAATGAAATTTGAGTACGTTTAATGTATTTTGTTTTAATCTGGAAGGTGGCAATGAAAGATATAGGATTTTATGATTTATAATAGAAAATATCAATTAATTTTTATAATTAACCTTGAAAAATATAAGAATTTATTAAGCTCGTGTAAGAATTGTGAAAACACTGATTATTTAAAAAAACTTAAGCGCAAAGTGAACTAGATTGTCTTTAAGTTCGGTAAAATTACGTGAAATAAAACCCTTGCCAGATTATTAAATGTATGGTTAGATGTACTGATAAGAGTCTATCAACAATTAATTTAGAAGTAAAATGATTAGCTGGTATGTTTGACTTTGAAAGGAAGACGACCGTTAGCAATAATATAAGGAGGTGAGGTCTTAGTCTCAGATTAGTCTTCACGTCGAGTAGAGCAGAGATTGAATCTGACTTTCGTCGAAAAGGAAAAGTAGATTATGAAAATCCTTATCTGTATAATCAGAGATAAATGTCGCTTTGATCTCTCACACTCCTCAGCTCGAGCCGGAATCGCGAGTGGAATTTCCTTCTTTTTGCACGGATAGGCTCGTGTACGTTGGTGTAGGTCATTTTGGTAAGCTGAGGATCGGTTTTCCCCAAATAGTGAATATCATTTATAATTTGCGAGATATAATATAGCTGGTGACATTTGGCGATCCAAAAGTGAAGTGAATCAGGCATAAAAGTGCTCGGTGGACTTAATATGTTGTGAAAGATTCTGTAAAGTCTTTAAGAAGGTCTCAGCATCTTGAAAAACTACTTCATAGGATTTCACGCTCTCCCTTTCCTCTGCTGCAACGTGCCTGCAACGCCCACCTCGTTGCTCCCGTTTTGAGGGGAAGATCACCTAAAAAGGACCATTGCTAAACTCGTGTGGGCACTTAAACTGCTTTTGACCTCCGTAAAAAGCCTTATATGCCTTATATATCCACGTGAGTGGCGATGATTTCTTCTCTTCCACCTGTGTAACGCTTATTTTGTGGACTTAAAAGTTACGCAGAGTTTGGAATGAATTGACGATCCCTGGGAAGTTTTTCATCTGTGAATGAAGGAGGTATTGTAACTTTGTTATGGGTTAATTATATTCATACTGGAAGAGATTCCGTCCTTCGTTCAATAATAACAAATATAGTTAAACTACTGGGCCCCGAAGAAAAACTTGGCAGGGTTTATCGGAATTCTGTACTACTGTTGACCCTTCGGGTGTGCTCATAGTTGTGATTTTCGATCCTCGTGACTCAAACTTGATAGCAAAATGTCAACAAAACGATGTAGAAACTTCAAATAACCGAGTCTAAACCATTAAAATATTCCAACCTACCTTATAGGCAAGATTTCTGGATCAAAACCTAGTTAATGTGGCATTTGTTGGTATGCCTTGAAAAATTATCATTAGAAAATATATATGGATTTACCCTCGAGAATAACACAAAATTCCAATATATTTAGCTCGGGAGAATGGCGGCTTTTGTATCTAGATCAAAGCTCCAAAAGCTACCACAGAATCTTAATCACCTGAAGATTTAGAAAAAAATTGCATATTGATGCTTGCACGCAGCATCGCCTCAAAATGAATTTTGTAGTTGCAACTTTGTGAGGAAGGAAACTTTGCGTGCGAAAATAGGCGGGAGCCCCATGTGTTACAATCTGCTGAAAGACTACATGATTAATTGCCTGAGTTCCTTTAAGGCAGCAGTCTAGGTCATAAAAATTGACTTATAATCTGTACATATGGTGGATCATCCGCAATGGAACTTTCAGGCAAATCAGGTGCGAGTGCAACCTTATTTCTTTCCGTAGGGAGGAAAATTCCGTCTGAGTCATGCCAAGTTTTCACCGCTTGAGATCAACCATTACAGTCTTGCTAAGGGAATTGCCAGAATATTTATTTGATAGTACATAATTATAAAATTATGTATAAATCATATTTATGCATATGTACACTAAAATTACAGTATCTATCTGTTATCGATCGCTCTGAACAATGTGATCGTGGGACGAAATTTCGACATCATTATAATTTTTGGCAATAAAGATTGCTGCCAAAGAACTTTTGCAGTTATCATTTAGTTTTACCAAAGTGGCCTATCGTATCTTGAAATTTGCACTAGGATTAATATGTCTGTAAGAACCGTCTGTCGGAACACTAAGATGTTTAAAGAGAGACAGGTGCACGTGCTTGAAATTAGGGTTTACAACGTCGAAGGTTTATTTACTCAGCATCAGAATCGCCTTTTGCTGTGGGATTAGCTTTAGACTCGTATTGCTACAAGTGTAGTACTTGGTGGCAATCAGCAGATGTGCCTTTTTGTGATATAAGTTGAGACAAATAATTCTCGATAACGAGCTCGTGATACGAAGGAATACAAAAAGGCAACCGCAGGTTATTTACTCTGACGAAGCCCATATTTTACTACTTTAGACTTCTGCAAGATCTGATGTTCTTGGAAGAAAAGGAAACCGGTACCAAGCGTCCTACGTCGTGACAACAGTGGAGCATCCGCAGTCCTCTCATGTTTAGAGACGCTTCACCTCTAAGAGAAATGGCTTCCTCATATTTAAGCCCAAAATACCGCGCTGAGCAGAGAATAGTAAAAATTCCTACAATAACACATCAAAACAACGATCACAGAGCAATTTTGGTAAAAAGCCGTACGCATTTCAACATGATGTAGCAAAGTTTTATACGCGTGGAGTGGTAGCAAAATGCTTTTAACAACCGTGCATTTAAATATTGTGTCCTTGGCCTAAAAACCTCCCAGATTTTAATATAATTTAGAATCTGCCGAAGATTCTTAAAAATCGGGTTGACAAGCAAAAACCACCAAATCTTGACAACTTTCTATCATTAAGAGACAAATGGCACAATCTCAAGGTTGATATCCATCATGTGAAAGCAACACCCGAAACATCTGGAGTAGTAGCCTCTACAATAATGACTCCTAGATCAAATGCTAAATGAATGAGTTTACTCTATCGAAGTCTGGGAGATATTTTCTAATCGATAAATCTTAATATTTGTTTGGGGCATTTAAGTGATAATAATAAGAGGAGAGTATTATTTACCACTAAATTCTGAATCAATTTAGGAGAGTTTTGCGTGCTTCTTATCCCAAATAATGTGAAACTTCCATCCACTTTTACCTCAACCCAATCATTACAAGCCATTGTTAAAAACATTACTGCAGTCATACCATCGTTGGTTCAGACTTTTAAAAATAGCTAAAAGTTAACAGATGTTTATTATTTCTTCCTCTTTAGTAATTATATTTTTATTGGCGCCATCAGATTGTTAACTATTTCAAGGATTATATTAATTGCATCTTTTTACGTTACGATATTTTCTTACTGCATTTTACAGCCACATTTTTAATAATTTTACAAAGAATATTTTCCTCTATTTACTTATCATTATTAATTTTTTGATTGCATTAGTTTGAAAAAATAAATCTGGTTATTTTGATTAGTCCTCAGCAAATCCTGCATAAAATTAAATTGTTTTTCAGTTTGGAAACTATTTTTTATTTTGAAAATCAATAGTTCTCTCAAAATATTTTATACCTATCTTGTTTGAAGATTAGCGACACTTTTAAATCTTATGCAGGAGGGTGGATTATTGTTATAATTATTCCATCTTCTTAAAACGACGTAAAATATATCATATAACAATTTTCAAACGTTCTAGTTCTGCGAAATAAATTTGAATTCATTTTAAATGAATTAATAAATGAATATAAATGAATTACTCATTAACCCAAACTTACCTATTATTTATGCCAGATACTTGCATTTTAGTTTTTCCCCCAAATTCATTTAACTGCAGAAATTAATACGTTGATTTTGATAATATAAAATTTTATTTCTATTTTACTTTAAGCTGACAGCGGTTCAAGTTTTTCTTTCCAATTTAATATTTATCTCCGACTGTAAAAAATTTACTATGAAGGGAATTGTTTGTTTTTATTAAATATTTTCTTTCCGTTTGTACATCGGTAACACTTGAAGGATTTTACAAAACGCAAGATATGTGGCTTTGCTCACTGCTCTATTTAACTTTGATGCTCAGCAGGCACTAAAATATTCTACTTAAATATAATAAACTAATATTAAAATTTTGTATGTAAAAACACATGGAGAGTGCAAAAATAGATAAAATTGGATAATGATTTTTGAATTTGTTTTGTATTAACTAAATTTAAATTTTATGTATATGAATATATCCTACGTTTCTTAAATTTTAAAAAGTTAAGACCCAAGCTAGGCTATGTACACCTAAATTAACTTACAGACTACAAATTTGCTCACTCATTTAGAAATTCTAATTATCAAGAAGCGAGATATAAACACCATTAATATCGTTTTAGTATCAAATTTCAATGTAAAATACAAAGATTAGGGGAAGTTCTCTACATTATTATTTTTGTTGGTTTTCTTTTCTAAATTTTGGAGACATTGATACGAGAGCTTTCTTTTTTTATTAATTTTGAAAATCTCGCGCCCATATTATGTTAGATCATTTTATGCTACCTGCTCTTTCTCGTTAATACATGATTTAAGTTTCTCCTCCGACCATTTTTACTTAGGGGATGTTATATCTTAATTAAGTTAGATCATCTTCATTCACCACACATTAAGGTATATTAAGATTAAAATGTCCAAAATGGATAAGTAACATTATGGATAGAGCAAAATTACGAGAAAATTGAATAAGGGAAATAAAGAATTCATGCTATAATGAAATGATGAAATAGAGATGAAGGGGTGTAAAAGAATGACTAATTTTAAACTTACAATCGAAAGTGGTAAACTGATGAAAATACAGTATTTACTGTAATTTATTTGTTATATTAGTTTCAAATAAATTAAGGAGGGGTCTTAAAATCCTGGGAGATTAGAATGAACTTTGAATTCAATATTAATACACCCGTGAAGTAAATGAATGCTTAAGAATCAATTTTAAAAGTAGAATGTAAATGAGGTAGGTGGATGGGAATAGAGAAGATAATATTGTAGAGAAGACAAAAATTAACAATCATGAATTTTCTTCAATCTATAAACAAAATATTAGTTAATCGGGCGAAAATATATACAAAGAAACCTCGCTGCTAATTAAGGTATTAAAAAACTATGAAACCCGTTATATGAAATGATCCATCAAATGCGTAGACGTTTGTGCTTCGGAAATGAATCTTTTCTACTTCGTTTTTTAACGAAATATAATTCGGCCTTTAAATATTTTTGTCTGTAAGAGACAAATCCCGTGTTATTTTTAGAACTCTTGATAGAAAACAATAATAGAATCATGTTCAATGAGAGATATATAAACCTTTTATTCACTTCTACCCTTCAGATAATTACAGAATGATGCACAAGCTCTGAATTTGCTCCTTGAACAGAAGAAAGGAATACATCTTTTTTAATTATTCGAATGAATTCAATATTCAAGAGGCAGGATTTGTTTCATGGATTTATAAATATCAAGCGGAAATTTGGCCTCAAAGCCGAGATCATCTGAATACAAATGCAGAGGATCAAATTTCTATTAATATCCAATTTATTAAAGTAAACTCAATGATAATATCGACTTGTATGTTTATCTACTCTCATTAATTGTACCGCAGGGAGCCTGTGTGATGGGTTACCCTGAATATCATTCTACTGTGTCAGCATGGATTCTCAATTATCTGAGAGAAATGAAGCATAGGCACCCAAAAGGCTGCAAAGAAAAGAAATAGAAACACTAAATAAGACAAGAAGGGAAATTTGCCTATTGTTGTTGTTTATATTAATATTTGTTAAGGAAAAACAACCCTTTTAAATTCACCTAGTTAATCTTGCAAGGCAGGGGTTCTTGGTGTGCTATTCTTTAACCAGCGAAAATAGAACGCTGTGAAGAAAATATGCTACTCGCCTCTTTGACTAATTTAAAAGAATAGCTGATCTAGCTTCTCCCTAATCAATATTTTTCAAAAGAAAACCACAAATACCAAATTAAAATAAAAATGAATTCAGAAACGCTCTTTATAATAGGGTTCTTAGAATTTTTTATGCGCTATTTGCCAATGAAAAATATTTTACAAATACTTGATTTCCTTCAAATTCAATGAGGTGATATTTTAGTTTGGTGCTTGGGATCTTATTGAGCTAATCTCTCGATTCAAAAGTGTTCCGCATCACGGGAGTGTAAATGTAAAGATTCTATCGGCAGGTTCCAGGACCGAAAAGGGATGTGTTACGTGTGCAAAAAGAGAAACGAGAAAGAGACAGTGGTCATTTGATTGACCTGAATTAATTTTAATAGGATTGCTGAGTTCAATATACCGGACTTTCTTCTAAATTTTTTATCAATTCTCATTTATCTTGTCTGCATAATGGCATGTTTCTATGATATTCTATGTTTGGGTTAGGTGAGCTTCTTTTCGTGGCACAAAAAGATTTGTTTTAAGAAGGGTTTGAACTAAATGGTATGTAGATTCCGTAGGAGTAGATTTTTGTGAATACGGAAATAGAACTTCAAAGCAGTTAATTAATTTGAAATGAAACTTACAAGAGTAATAAAATGAAGATGAGTATAGTGTGCAGAAAATTAGAGAGATTAGAATTCAAATGATGGAATGAATCTAGAACAAAACAGGGTATGTCTTACAAGAATAATGTGTAGAGTACAGAGAGTACTTTTGGATTTAGTATAAGTATAAAAAAAACAAAGGCTAAATAATGAAGAGAATCTAAGAATAGAAGTTTAAAAATTGTGGACAAATATTGTTAGATAAACTTTATATTTAAAATAACAGAGATGCAAATGAGATTTTATTTTGAAAGTGGAGGGGTCTGTTCCTTGATAAGTGAGTGAAGAAAAAATTTAAAATGGGATTGAGAAAAACGAAATTATAATTGAAGTTGTGTTTTCTAAACCACGCTAACTATAGAGTTCCTATGAGAAAATATGATACTGAGGTTGTATAAGTAATGTGTCATAAATGCATGCGAGAGCTGTGCTAAAATGGTGATGAACCAAGATAGAGAAATTACCTGAGTGTAAAGTTGTGTATAGAGCAAACTTTGTATTTTGTAAGTTGTTCAATAGAAGATTTGGTAGAAAAGATTAATCCATATTAATATCGATTATTTGTAATAATGCATATGAAACTCATCTCAAACTCATCTCTTTGAGTGTTTATGACATATTTCGGTAGCACCCCACGAATTGAATCATTTTAGTTGGCATCAGACAAAATAAGATAATCAAAAGATTATTCATGATGAGGCCGAAAAAGAAAATCTCATGGTGCCTGGATATTAAAATTTCTATTTTAAGTTTATATACCATTAGGATTCATTTATTAAATAAAATCAGGCCGACGTGTCTGTTGATGTATTATTGAAGTCTCTCTCAGAAGTTTTCCATTGACCTGGTGATTATGTCGCGGTGAATCGTGGCCATTTCCGGCGTGTCAAATTTGCTGGCCCTTGTTTGTATACTCATAATTTTAAATGGTCCTACAGTAAAATATTACAAGTGGAAAATTTCGACGAACGTAAGGGCCACCCAATATCACTTCGTAAAGAGACAAGATGACCCGGCAACAATTTTCGAAGAATTCGACAGAATATTAAGACGTACATATGCGATGTAGCAAAATCTTGCTGGAACCAAACATCTTCCGAATCATGATCGTCGAGTAAATCTTTAACCTTAAGGCAGATAAAATTCTTGATTTGTTTATATTAACGATATAACATTGGGGTCACGATAATTCCCTATGGCACACCAGAGAGTAAGTTTCAGACTGTGAAGTGGTTGCCAGTGGAGTTCCCGAGGGCTTGTATTGGACCAATACCTAAAGTTCTGTTTGTTGACAACCACCGGTAAATTGAAAAAAGCTTCATCACTGCAGGTCAGAATAGCTGTTATGGCAACGCTTTGGAGAAGCTCCCCACAATTTTTTACGCGTTTCATAATCTCCCTCACTCAATTCAAGCATGGCCAGCATTTTCTAGGTATGCATTTGAGGTGCCCTCTATAAAATTCTTCGGGCACTTCAATCGGACTTGTGTAGGAAAGAGATGTGTTTCCATGCATAAAAGCAAGAAGAATGCTGTTTAAAAGCTCTCACAGCTGCCACATCTTTTTTACAGCTCTGTTGAGATTCTAGATAGGCAAGGAATTTTCCTTTCAAAGCTGACCCTGTTCTTAAAACGTTGGAAACCGAATAATGATTTTTCCTTCCGAAACGATATCATGATGCTTAGGCGAAACGTGTATCAGGAAGGCACGCTGCGTCCCTATGACGGATTGACAATTCTTTTCATAATTCCACATTTCAAACAATGTAGTAGCTAAACCTGCATGATCCCCCAACCTAAGAGGAAACAAGGCTACTGCTGCATCTCCAACAAAAGCCTTGTAATGTCCATCCAAATCAAGTAGGTTTTATTTCCGCACACATTATATTTAGAGGAGAAAAATTAATATAAAGTAATGAATCGGAATAATAGATAAATAGTATTACTCAAAGAAAACCTTATCACAGATAAAGGGAATAGATTACAATAGTCAAAATTGAATAAGAGATAATAAAAGGAATCAAAGCAAAGCTTAAAAAGAGATTAAAACATTACTAAATTAATGTAGTAAACCTTACTAAACATAAATAGAGGAGATGGCGAGGTTATACAAGGTGAGTGAAAATAAAGTCTCGAGTGGAAATTCTCACCAAATATTTATGATCTCTATTAAGAGCATAAATAATCCTAAACGTAAAGTAATTAAAGTTTGGCTCCCCCAACTAACTATTTCCCACTTTCCAATCTACTTACATCATTTTGTCAAAATATAAAATTTAAATCACGTTAGGGCTGTTATTTTATGCATTGTTGATCGGCTGTTCTTTTTTACCTACCTAGTGGTGCAATGGAGATATAAAAATTATCACCAAATTCATTTACTTAATAAATAAATCATTATTTCCGCCAAAAATTATTACTTACATCACCAAACTGTTTAACATACTTTTTGATCAAATTGGCCTCAGAAGAGTAAATTTGATGTTGAGATTGTGGCAAAGAATTCCCTAATGTATGATAAAAATTTAACACAGTTTCTGCCTCATTGGGTAATCTATGCAATCGCATTTCAGTTTTAGAATATCAAAATTAAATGCGAATGAGTTAAAACTTTAGTCATTAAGCTTAGTTGCGTTAGATAAAAAGCCTTGAACATGTAATGAGCGATGAATGATGAACTCAGATAGGAAGACTTTCAAGCGCTAATTTCTCTAGAAAAATTTGTTTATTTTTTGGTAAAAATTAAACTATAGTAGACTAGAGATACTATAGCATTTGTAACTTCATAGTATAACTGTGAACATGATCGTATAATTTAAAAATGTTAAGTAATTCTGGCATGCCCCTACTTTTGGGCAAAATTGATTGCTTGTACCGGCATGAGTAAATGTTAAAAGAACAAATGGAAACAGCTGGTTTTAGGTTCTTAGATCAGTCCAATGGACACAGCCACTTGCTTTGCCTGGATGAGGATCGTTCTCTAGCGGTGACAGTTTTAGGATCCAGGAGGCTAACCATTCCTATCGTAACCGTTTCTATTAATAGCTGCCACCAAAGGTGTCATCCGTTTACATATCAATAATTATAGAAAAGCTTAACCATTAGAGAGAGAGAAAGACTTAATGAAATTTATCAAATTTCTAGAAATATATTTTTAATCCTTTGGCTTTAATGTGACATTAAGTTTCAATTAGGAATTTTATTTTTTATTATGTAGAGTAGATAAAGTTTCTTTTCTGGACCCAGCATTAGGGTTTATTATGTACTTCTTAGCTATATAAATAATAGCTAGAGACTTATTTTAGAGCTGATCACTCAGAGAGAGTAATTAGTTACATAAAATTTCATTTAGGAGTCGGTGATAAACTTCTCATTCTTAGATCTAGTCTTTATAGAAAACCTCTTATATGCCCTAACTAACCAATCATTGAATTCAAATTTATATGCATATACCTAAACATAATGAGTTGACTCTTTATACAATGTAAATTTATAAGTTGTTTTATTAAGTTACCAAATGCTTTTAAATATTAATACTAATAATGTTTTAAAATAAATATTCCTTCCCTATTTAATCCTCCATCATGTGCAATACTCTACTAAGTGCTTTCAATGCACTTATGGGATTATTATACAAAAGGCAGCGAACCCAATCGTCTTTCTAAATTTAAGCAAGCATAATGTTTGATTAATTCGTCATCTGTTATGTAAAACGAACAAAAGATGAAGATGATAGGTGAAGCCATAAAGAGAATTTGGAATCTTTATAAGGGATAGAATAGATTTGGGGTTGCTAATAGTTTTAGTGTCCCTAGGTACTAAGCCGCATTTCTTCCCTAAGAAACTCTGGTAGGTGAGCAGTTAAAAATAATGACTCCAAGCGCTAAAGATGACTACAGACACCAAGATGAGCTTTAAATGACTTGCGTGGAAATAAAAGGAGATAATTAGAAACGAATTAAAGAAAATGCCACTATTCATTATCATTCAAAAAATAAGAAGAATAAATCACTTTATCTTAGCTACCACATGCAAAGTAGGATGATCAACTTCGTTTAGTGAATTACCACAGAGAAATATATGGGAAGATCTTCCCACCCAACTGCAAAACTGTCTAATTTTCAACTAGAGTTAACACCAAAAATAATATTTCTCACTCATAAATAATCAGGTAGATGACATGAAAATGTACGAAAGGGATAGAGTCTAAAAGGCAGAGTGAGGAAACTATTGTCGATTAAATTTTGCGTCACTCTTTGCCAAATCACTAATAAATTGATGGTTAATTTTATTATTAAAATTTTATTTTAGACGGTTTTTCTCTCATTTTGCATACATTTAAAAGCGGAGATTTGTAAAATACGAGTGGCTTACGTGGCTTAATTTTATTGATTGATAAAAACTTTTTAAAAATTATTGAATTCTTCGGCCAAACAAATTATGTATTGAAGACGAGATATCTTAGTAACCTATTAAATGATTTATTTTCCAATATTGAATAATCGAACACAGCTCTTTACCACATCGATTTTCCAACAATAATTGAATAGACATTAAAAGCTCTCTTATAATACGATTATAACCTTGGAGAAAGAAGAGGAAAAACTTCTTTCAAGTCATTAAATATCCGTTGATAAATCAATGTGGTCAGCTGTGGAGGAATCCTTCGAAGGACTCGAGCTATGATTTTATTAATTATTCAAATAAATTACAAGGTTCATGACTAAGTAGCCATAGATAAATATAAGGTGTCTAGCGTTGGGGATATAACTGAAAATGCTGTTACTGAACATGGAAAGAATAAAGAAAACGAGGGAAGCGAGAAAGCAAAAAGGAATAAAGAAAAAAGTATAAAGAAAGATGTTAAATAGAAGAGAAACAGAGAAAAGCCATCGTAGAAAGAATTCAAGTAAAGGAGAAATAAATGAAGATAAGGCAATGAAGATAAAAAATTGATGAAAAAGAAAGAGAACAGAAGGTAAAAAATAAAAAGAAACAAAAGGAAATAATATGAAGGAAAAGGAATAAAGGACATGAAAATCAAGAATTAGAAAAGAAAGGAGCAAAATAAGAGATATAAATGAAAAAAGGTTATATGTAAAGGGAAAAAAGGAAAGAATCGTAAATCCTTAAAAAAAATGAGGGAAGGAAGAAACAAAAAAGAAATTAGAAAGAAGGAAGTAAATAAAAGGAAGAAAGGACAGAATAAAGAACAAAATAATTAGCAAGATAGAAGAAAAAGAAAGTATAAAAAAAGATACGAATTAAAATAGTACCTCGGATATTTTCTATCTCAAGTCAAGCTTATTTTTGCGCTATATTCCGATGACGCTATGCCGCTCAATAAACAAAACAAACTATGTTATTTATTTCCTCAGAATCCGCTAATAGGAAAATTTCTTCCTTAGTCTCCTACCCTTGATGTTGTAGAAGGAACCTTCACCTGCTGTATTGAGACCAACTGATGATTAAAAATTACTTCAAAATTTTGGTTTAAATGTGACAGCCGTCGTGAACGGCTCAATTTAAATCTCTTGATTCAGTTAGTCTAGAGGCAGCTAGAGACAGCCAATTTTATCTTCCTTCTCTTTTCTTTGCCATTTTCATTTAACATTCTCCATGTTCAGTCCTTATATTAATTTCCTTCTGATAAAAAACGTAAAGATCATGCCTTGGAAGAGACATTTAAAATCCCTGCAAAGAAAGTGTAGCAATAAAATTCAATTTTGGGCCTCAAAAATCCTGAAAAGATTTAATAGAATAAGATAAGTCACTCAGAGAAAAAACACACGACTGCTAATGTGTTAATCCTCACATTAAACGTATATTAAAATCTTTCCATAGTAAAAGAATTCAATATATACACCACACAAATTTACGCCATTGGATTATTTTAATCATTTCCTTGATTTTGTACATTTTTAGGAATTTGATGGTAACGTGCTTAAAAATATCTAGATAAATTTTAAGTGTTGAAAACATGAACCTCAGAGACAGTTGATCTCAGAAACTCTCACTTATAATCTTCAGGGCCAAGAAAAGAAAAGTCAAATTTTTTTCGAAACTAAATTAATTTTAATAACGGAGTGAAAGATATAATTAAAATTTCTATGTATCACTATTTCTAATGATAGGTAACTCTTTCAAATATTTAAGCGAAGCACTATAAGTTAGTTCTTAAGAAAGTCTTGCCGAGTAAATCAGATTTACATTGTATTCAATGGGAAATAGGGGATGAAGTATATAATTCCAAATTTCAGTATATCAGAATTTGTTCTATAATAACTTTACAAGTAAAGTTCTTATGCCTAGGATCAAATCTTATTTAAATGTATTGCTTGCTAATGTGAAGTGTATGAAGTGTAAATCTAATCATTTAACTATTTCTAGCAATTTCCTAAATTCCGTGAATTTACCTTTTATGCCTTCTATCAAAGACATTCCTCTTCGCAGAAAGACTTTTGATATCAGAGAAAATATATATTTTTCTCTTTCTACATATATATATATATATATATATATATATATATATACTCAGAAAAAGAAGATAACCAGGAGAATACCAAAATTCATTCATCAAATGATTTATTTTCAGGGTTCAAGCTAACAATCTTATCTTTGGGAAATATTCTAAAATGAGAAAAAGAAACAAAGTTGTTATAAAATTTAAAAGCAACTTGAAAATTGCATAATAAATAGTCATTAAAATTATGAATATTTAAATGAAGAGTAACGAAGTTCGATATGATAAGGTATGCCTTTTAAAACACAAACAAAAATTAACCAATATTTTAATCGGGACGCTAACTAACGTTTACAGAACTATATAGTAGCGCGTACTCTTTATCAGGAGTGTGCCTCTCTTTTCATTCCCAAATATTTTGTTTTTTAGCTTAAGTAATCTGAAAACTAATTTCTATCTGAACAAAATGTAATTTCATCTTAACTTCTGCAACTCACCTGGAATACTACATATCAATAATTGTGGAGAATATTCTGATTGATTTTGTTACAGTTTTTTTTAACAATGATAAGAGGTTGCCAACGGATGAATGCTTTTGATTCTCAAACAGAGTTTTAAGGATTAACGTACTAGTTCTCAATGGATTATTATCCGGGGAATCCAGCCAAAGAATCCAATGTGTTATGGTGCGTTTGCTTAAGCCATTTGGTTAACACTTCATCTCTAACACACGGTAACTCATCATGCTAAATATATCGTCAACAAAGTTGCTCTTAGATCGTTGGTAGAATGTGTTCTTAGCGTATATTTAGATATCAATTTGAGTTCATCGTGCTAGTTTAGCAAAATAATATTGGTGGGCCAGTTCCTTTTGGCGAAAATCATCTCCTACATCAATTGTCTGAGAATACTTCAATGTTGGAACGATATAAAAATTATAGTAGCATTCTTCTTTTTTCTCCTTAAGTTGATCTTCCAGATGCCTTAAAGAGAGAAAAAATGGCTTCATTAGAGAAAATAACCTTGGATCAGCCTTCGATCCTCCAATCATTGTACTTTGCGCTTAATGAATACCTATTCTCGAAATTTTCCTTCTGGCCAGTGGCTTCTTTACTGCTATCTTTTACGAGCTATTGTCGAGGATTCTTTGTCTCAACA
The DNA here is from genome assembly GCA_963969495.1 of Ceratothoa steindachneri. Classification (NCBI taxonomy): domain Eukaryota; kingdom Metazoa; phylum Arthropoda; class Malacostraca; order Isopoda; family Cymothoidae; genus Ceratothoa; species Ceratothoa steindachneri. Next base: position 56,936,840 of record OZ018331.1, on the reverse strand, counting down.
TGCGTGCAAATTCCGATGCACACTCGCCTATTGCTGATTTTGAAGTTTAGTCAGCAATGATATATATATATACTATAGATATTTATATTATAATATTTCAGCGAAACACATCTCTTCCCAAACTTATTTTCATGATTGTACACTTTTGGTTTGCGTGAATGTCATATACTGGACCGCTAAGCCATCAAAAACCATGACGCTTCTGGTATTTATTACTTGTCGTCCACAAGTAGATTATATATATGTATATATATATATATATATATATATATATATATATATATATATATATATATATATATATACATACACACATATATATATATATATATATATATGTATAATCATCGAAAGATCTAAATTATCCGAGTGTATTCTCATAGATGCCGATTGAGTTTTAATTATAGTCACAGAAATCCACAAATCGACGAAAACACCATCCTTATGGTGTTACACACAAATCAAATTATATGAGTATATTTATATCATTATTTTTAGGCTTATCACTTAGGAGAGGCATAGTCTTAGGCTAGAGCAATTTGCCAAAATCAAATCTATTTGTTTTTCATGTTAGCTGCTGATCACTTGAGTTTGTAGCGAGTCAAAATACCATGTTAATGAGTAAATTATTAAAGTGTTTATCATCATAAAACTTCATTTCTCCGAGATATATTCTTTTTTATAATAGATGTTATTTTTTTTTTTGTTAAATCAAAATCTATTAATTATTTTATACAAATAAATCATTCCTTGACTGGCAAATGCTCTTTGGAAAGTAGAGTTGCAGCTCTGTAATTATGATAAAAGTGGATTTCACATAAGTGAACAAAAGTTCTCAATTAAGAAGAACAATGGAACACCTCTCTCAGTGATATCTCAGGGTTCTTTTTATCCATTAGCTGTAATAGGTGACAAGTGGACATATTAAATTATTAGGGATAGTAGTGACCACAGCAGCATGAATCTCTCACGCATTGAAATTACGGGCACAATTCCTTGCCTCTAAATCACAGAAAAAGAAAATCTATCTCAATGTCCCTCAACAAACATAATTTAATACCCACTGCCCTAGAATTTACGCAGAGGGGATCAGTTACTTTACCCACGTTCTAGGTATCCTAGTCGAGATCCTAACAATAGCTACTGAATACAAGTTCTTCTGTGAAAATGTCAGAAAGGTTCATTTTTTGCTGATAATGAGTTTTATAATGGAAGCTTTAGCTTAGTGTAAGCTCTGGTAATTGTTTTCATTTTCCCAACAGGGGGTTAAGATGCGGTCTCAAACCGGCCTCTTCTTCACCAACCAGACGCTCGTGATTCAAATAGTGAATATTTCTCATAGCGGAAATTACTCCTGTTATGTCGTTAATACGGAGGGGGTCGCTGAGTCTAACCAGGTGCATCTCAATGTGAAATGTAAGTATAAGTTTTAATAGTTTCGTGGATTCTAATTATGTTACGAAATGCTTGATCCATATAAACATATCTATTTTGTGCCGATGAAATGAATTAGACTGTTTTCTCCTTATATTCTTATAATTGCCACATAATAAGGTAAGTTGGTAATTCATATTTTAATTTTGTTTCTTTTTCTCTTTGACTTTGAAAAATATTTTCTGTTCTATCAATTCTCTTCCATTTTCTGAGGTTTTAAAGGTTTAATACATCGTTTTATAAATGCATTTTTTATGTAAAGAATGATCAATTGATATTAATCTATTTTAATAATTTACTATGTTACAGACATCTTTAGGGGCGAGTAGGTTCGAAAAGTTGTCAGAAAAAGGTATAATTAACAAACAGAATCAATTTCGTCCTAGTCTATTTATATATATATATATATATATATATATATATATATATATATATATATATATATATATATATATATTATATATATATATATATATATATATATTTATATATATATATATATATATATATATTTATATTTATATAGGTAAATCTAATAAAATCCAGATTCTAGGTCATTGTTGGGGTACTTACCAAGAATGCGAAGCATTTTGTGAATATTAATGAAAGCGCTAGAAATCATCACATCTTTGAAAATGCAACGATGCATAAATCTTGTCACTTTAAAGAAAAATTAATAATGCATAATATAAGGATCGACTCCTATTTATTTCCCCTTAAGTTTCATTCCTCTCTGTTCACCTCTTTATTTACAGATCTCTCATTACACAAGTTCTGAGGGAAAAATCTTAGAGTGATATTGGATTTCAATTAAAAATATCATTCCCTACTTAGGCCCTCTGTAGAAATTGTAAGCACCAGAAAATTTGGTTCTAGCAGTTTTGTGTCTAATAACTCCGCATTATCACTTTACACCCTTTATCCCTCTAACTGCTTGGGAGAATAAGGGAGAGAGAAGGATTTGATCTTACAGCCGGCGTTGTAGGCCCCACATATACATATTACACAATTAAGTGGGGCCGCTTCATTGTAGACCTTTTATTTCCTCAACATTTCTATGTATAACTTGAGATTATCATGAATAGTTATTAATATTTATTTCCAGACAAATGTTCGTATTAGAAACTTCTTAGATGCTTTAAATAAAATTAAAAACAAATTTTCCGATATTTCAAAACAAGGCTAAAAATAGCGACCTATTTTTCTTTTCTTAATCTTGATTAAAAAATATAGATTATTAGAGCGCATAGATTAACTTGGGAAACCAAGAACTATCGCGTTTCAGAAAAAAAAGGTTTTTGACCTTACAATTATTGTCCCTTTTCTTTCGTTATCTTATTTTACTTCTGATGGTGCTAAAGGCAGTTGCTCTGCTAGATAGCGGATGTTAGCAAATAAAATTAAGAACGCAAAACTCCTCGCAAAACAATCCACTGTTCTACTGTCAGTTCGGAGTTATGTGACGTCAATCCCCTTAAAGCTAAATTCGGGCTTATTTCTTGGCTCCACAAGCGAATAAATTTCTCAAAGAAAACTGTTGGAATATTTGTTCAATATCCCATCCTTTCATTAACTACTGCAAACACCAGTAAGTGGATCTTACCGTTTATTCCCTTCTAAAATGGCCAAGAGTTTCTTTCTTTTAAAATATTGATCACATAAAAGCGGGTTGCATGATCAGTTTGTTTAAAAAGAAAATCAAATTGAGTATATTGTTTCTTTACCCAAATTTCAGTCACTAACAAGCAATGAACTAACTAAAAACTAAAAACAAACATAAATTGGATATTGCTTGGCAAATCTATCATTATTGTATGTTTTATTGTTGGTGGAACTAGAAATCCATTTGTGTCCAGACATTGGATACAATTTGTGAAATTATTGCTGGAATTGATATTTTTCTTTGCGTTACAAAATTCGTGGTTGTTTGTTTATAATCTTAAGGATTTATATACTCTTTTATTTCTCACTTTAAAGGTTTTTTCTAATCGTCCAAATGTTTATTATTATTATCTATATAATCGAGGATAAGCCCGTAAATAAGGAAGGTTGAATTACAAAAGGAATGTGGGTTCTTTAGATACAGGTAGGTAGGGTTGGAACATCGGCGTTTTTGGTACTTGTGAGGACGAGACCAGAGGCAGGAAGACTCTAAGGCGAGAAGGTATATCCCTGAGAAAGAGCGAACTAGGGATGCATTTGAATAGAGTTTCAAATGATTTTTACTACGAAAAAAAATCATTAATGGATTTAGAGATTATTGTCATAGTGTAACCTTATACAGGGTGTTCGGAAAGTCACTGTGCACTTTTCTAATAATTTTTTTTTATATTTTAGATTTCGACTCCAAACCATTTATGTTAATAAATATGTAAGTGCAACTGATAGCGGTGTTTAGAAACAAAATAAGAAGGGTCCAAGCCTGTATTGATGCCAAGGGGGTCACTTTCAACATAATTTATAATTGTCATTCATATTTACCTCCTGCATTCTATATTGAAACATTTATGTTAATAAATATGTAAGTGCACAGTGACTTTCCGAACACCCTGTATTATATCAATACCATATTATCTCTATGGGGAAAGGACTAATAACTTAAAGGTGAACCGACAAAGAGGCGGAACGCCACGAGCTTCGACGCACGGAGACCGAGAATAAAGTGCAAAACGAGGTCAGGTATAATTTGGGCAATGGCACAGCTCAAGGTTATTTAAAGAGGGGACAAAAATATAATTTTATTTACATAAAAGAAGAGAATCAATGGGCAAAATTATATTGGTAAATGAGAGGGGATGGGGGGGGACTTGCAGAGTTATGCATCAGACTCTGAAGTTAGAAATTAATGCGTTACAGAAGGAGACTTTTCCAATGGGGAGAATTAACTCAAATGGGTTGCTGAAGGATGGGGGAGGGGGAGGCTTATGGAGGATTCCGTGTAACGGCCTTCGTTGGCAGCTTATAATGAGAAAGTTCTGGAAGTGGGGAGCCAAAGACACTCTGACTTGTTGAATTTATATTCTTTTACTACTCTTAACCCTGAAAATGAATAATTAAGAGACCCGTTAGTATAAAAACAGAAATAATACATATGATGAGTGAATCTATAACATACGTCCAAAAAGGTGAAACAATATCCTTCCATAAGAAATACTCGGTAAATTTTTCGTAAATTCGTCATACATCTATTAATTTATAGTGCCCTCCTAGTAGTTTACACTAAAGGATTCCTCAATCTCAAATTGCCTAAGCCTTAGATACAAAAGAAGTTAAAGTGCAGATTTTCTTCCTGTACAAAAATTAACCATTTCTACATTCAGAGACGAGAACTATAATAACTGAATACAACCAGCCTCACCTTACAAAAAAGATCATTTTTAAGCAAAATTTGGCTATAAAAATGTTAGTGTTACGATTTTTTCAGATTTTATCGTATTCATTTCCAAATTTTAGATGGTCTGCTCTACAAAACCTGAAATGTGTCTTAAAATTGTTTGTGATACTACGCCCAAATATGCACTTATTATAATATATCATTATAAGATTAAATAAAAACCAGCCATGGCGACTGCAATAGGCTCGGCAGACTTAAAAAAACACTCTTAACTCCCGTTCATCCTCTCTAAAGTCATTTGAAAGGATGGTCTTAGGTAGTTTTTAAGTCTCGTCTCTTCCGTTAATGTCTATGAGACTTTTTACTCTTATGGTAAGACAGAGTAGATCACTACATCATCTCTCCCACATACGAGGGGCGGTCAATAAGTTTTTTCAATTAGGATATAAGAAAACGAGATATGAGAAAAAGTGTTTTATTATTTTTCAATATAACTACCCTCGACTTCAATGCACTTGTGCCACTTGTCCCTGAGGCTTCGAATTCCTGACAACCATAAATCTCCCGGCTACTGTTCAATCCACTCGTAGACGGCGAGGTGGACATCTTCATCGTCCCCAAACCGGCGTCTACGCAGTGCAGCCTTGAGCTGGCGGAAAAAAGTAGTCGCTAGGGATCAGATCTGAACTGTAGGAGATGATGGTTGAGCTCCTCGAATCCGCACTCGCGCAGGACAGCTTGTGCAACTCTGGCCTTGTGGACTTTGACGACGTTGAAGTCGATCATGGAGCGTGAGGTTTCGTGAGGTTTCTAGGGACCCAACCTGCACAAACCTTGGTCATGGACAAATTATCGTAGATGATCTTCATAACACTTCCATGTGATATTCCAAGTTCTCGCTCGCTTTCTTTGACCTTCACCCGTCGATTTTCGAGGATCATCCTCTCCATACGGGCCACATTGTCCTCGTTAGTCACGTCTGACGGGCGTCCTGGACGGGGGTCATCTTCAAGGGACTTACGACCATGGCGAAACTCCATATTCCAGCGAGAAATGGTTGCATAGGAAGGGGCGGTGTCAGTGTACACTGCAACCATGCATTCATGGAGCTCTTTTGCATTCTTGCTTTCCTTGGTCAAAAATTTGATCACTGCGCCGTGCTCAACCTTCTCCATTGTTTAAAAATTTGTGACTATCGATCTGCGATCAGCTACTTCTTCTTAAATAGACGATGCAGTAGCGTGCGGCTCTAGGTCCTGACTTGTCATAACTTGTCCAAATACCCCCACAAACAGCCATCCCCCTTTCTCTGTTTTGCCCTACCGAGTCGCAAAACATATTGACCGCCCCTCGTAAGTGACCATCTTATGCCTGTGGCAGACGCTAATTAACTTTCCATTCTGGTACCTATAGACTTTTCACCAGCATTTTTCACTGTTTCTCTCACTCTGCCGTCTCCGTTGCCTCACTAAATTCCTCGTATATCTGAAAAATGATCTTAGCTTATCCACTTCAAATCTTTCCTATCGTACTCACTCTATTCATATTGAAAATGATATATATCTCTCGAAATCTCTTCGTACTGCTGTTCCTCATGTGTCAGTTCTTGATACCATTCTCTTTTCACCTTTCTTCTTTCCTTTGTTTCATCATGGTCAATCATTCATTTGTATACTGATGAGACGCAAATATATATCTAGTTTTACCAACTATCATTTGCTGAAAATCTTAGTAACTTACTAATTGCTTATAAATTTATTAAGGAATGGCTCCGGGAAGACTTTCGGAAACTCAACCAGCAGAAAAACATGCATTACTGATATACACTCCTATGGTTGTTACTCGCTGCAAAAAAAATTACTCCCTATCTATCACCCCCATTGTTATGATACATTAGAAAATCTGTGCGGCACCTTTGAAAGTTATTTCTAAGCATCCTTTTCCCTGCAATCTCACATGCATCCGTGCCAACTCTGACGACCATAGCTCTTAGATTCCCATTGACTCCTTCTATAAATCAGACATTCTTAATATTTTGTGGTTATGAATTCATTAGTAAATAAAAATACGTTCGAATTTTCTCCAATATTATCATAGCCTTATCATGAAAGGTTAGGCTAAAAAGTAAAATAAATTTCAGTGTAGTCCCGATGTCTATTCCTCCCCAAACCTACAGCAATTAGTTAAATTTCCCGCCGAAAAGAAATATGTCAAATTTGAGGACAACTTTAAGAAACACACATTTACTATGAGCATTAAAAAAAACTTACGATTTCACCACATTTTTAATCATCATTTTATCAACAATCTTAAAAGAAACAAATCTATCCTCTTGACAATTAAACTAGCTTATAAAATTAAAGCCATCCATAGTCCCATCCTGCTAAAAAAAATTAAAATCATACTAGCTCATTCTACCATGATATTCCAATCAATATAACATGAATAATTTTATCAGGTATATTTTACCCAAAGTATATATATGTATATATATATATATATATATATATATATATATATATATATATATATATATATATATATATATATATACAAATATATATATATATATATATATATATATATATATATATATATATATATATATATATATATATATATATATGCAACCAAAGCAGATCACCATCTAGACTCGCTCAATGAACACCGAGTGCCCTAATGGTCGTAAATTAGATTTTGGCAGATTGTCACTTCCAAACTCAGAACGCTGAGCTATTCCCTAGCCCCTCTGCCACATTTTCGAGATAACAATTAAGTTTTTAAATCTAAACCACTAATTACTTTTATATACTTTTCTTCTGGCTTCTAATTAACCCTTTAGTCTCAACCTTGGTCTATTTATCTTTTATCTTAACTTGACAGGCATTTATTTCTTTACCATCCGCACCTCGGAGACACGAAAGCCCCCTACCAGTATAGAAACAAAACGTAGTATTTTGGTTTCCTAGACAAGTGTTACTTTTCCTGGTGGCTTCCTTTTGTATAAGCGAAAACATTGCCTGGTTTATATATAAAAATCACTCTTTGAATGGTTTGGCTGAGGATAAATAAATTTCCAATGGTGTAGTTACTCACAAGAAATAAAGCTGATGACCACCAAATTTATTTATATCCATGACAAAACTATGGCTCGAAAACATAACACGATAAAGAATTGGTGCTTATTACTCGTACATTACTTCTCTTAGCTTCTTAATATTTTAACAAAGGAGGAATCCTCCTACCTACAGTTCTACAATACCCAATCGATAAATATCTAAGTATTATGTTAAACGAGGTATTTAAATTGATCATCTGACTATTTATTTGAATTCGACTTTTTCCTCATCATTATCATTATCATTATCACTAACTCTATAATTTAAGACGGGGGAATTTTTTTAGTATTTGAATAATAATTTCATCTTAGTTTGGTTATGACCTATGTTTTTTATCAAAGTTATTTCTAATAATTCTTTTATAATATCCCCCCCAAAAATTGGAGAAGTTCAGAAATAAATATAAGTACCGAAATTTTGGGATTTTTTTTAAAACCAAAGGAATTACAAATGGTGAATTTAGGAAATTTATTTTTATATATCTTCTTCTATAACTATATTTTATCAACGTGATATTTTGAAAGAGGTAAAATTTAGTTTATAGTTCCTTTTTAACATTATTTTAATTGGCGTAGTTCAGAAAATTTCTAAAAATTTAAACATGGCTTCTTATTTTTAGATTTTAAATTTTAATCTTAGTTGCGAAGCCATTGCCTGGTTCATTTGAAATGGCAAAATGGTACTAAAACATACCCATTTCTGTTTTGCTTAGCCAATTTATCCTCAGATTCATCAGCAGCAATATGTTTTCTTCAAAATCCAGCCAATTCTTTGCATTCTTTTGGTAAAGACCATTCTAGTCATCCTAAATAGAAGAAATGAACATTTTTCATAACCACAACTAATTTAGAAGTTTAAATTTGGCTACAGATTTAGATAATACTCTATGTATTACTTTTGGTTTATCCCTCCTAGATATAGATTCATAATCGGTCTGAAACAGACATAAATTGATGATAAAAAATAGTGATCTCTAGAATGAGGAGGAAAACAAGGTCTGCTGACCAAAAGGTCGCGTGCTTTCACTTATGAACTTACGAACTTCAAAACTTTCAATAATTGCCGGACAAACCTTGGGAGGACATTGGCCAAATAGTTATGATGTTATTGCCAAAACAAAATAATCCAGGGCTAACCTTGGGAGGACTTTGGCACTTATATCATTCGAAAGAGAATGTTAAACAACTTGTCTGTTTGAGATTTCGTTAGAATCAACAGAATAGTTACAATGTTATTACAAAAACAAAACAAAAAGCAAAACGGGGACCTATCAACTGACATAGTGAGATGTAGAGTCGTTCGTGACTAGACTCTCACGTGACTAAATAAATTAATTTGAGTTTCGTTTTTGCAACCAGGGCAGCCAAATTCACAGCAAAAAGCAATTTTATATTTGCGCCTGAGGATATCAACAGGTTTTCTAGTAACTGTCTTCTCCCAAGAGTTATGTTTTTGGTCTGTTCCCAGTTCTTTTAGATCTGTTTAAGATTGTGTCTCTTGAATTTACAACGGGAGCTAGAATAGAACTTTTTCCGTCGTTCCCACGTTTCAAACACTTTAGGGTAAATATCCTTTGCAAGATTGGCTACTGGGTAGTTTCTCACATCCTTATTTCGGAAAGTCAACCAGAGTTTGGAATTGAGATGGTAACAACTTTGCTGTTTTCAATTTAGGTGTTCAAATGTGTGAATGTTGCCAGTCTCATCTTAATTTAATAGCAATTGTAGGTCAAATCCCACTTGTAGGATGGTAGTACTGAAGCCCACGTAATTTTTAGCAAATTGATGAATATGTTTCACACAGAGAAATAAGAAAAAAAAGTAAAATAGATATAATTATTAATATAATAATAGTCATTTAATTCTCCAAAATGACAAAAAAAGGTCAAAACTTTTAAGTAGCTATCAAGTAGAACTAAAATTACTGTGCTAATAGCACAGTATTGCATAGTATAGCATAATATATATATATATACCATAGCAGATTAGAGCATAGTATATTATAGAATATTATTGCATATCATATTATAGCATAGCACAGCATTGCATAATATAGCATAACATAAAATAACAGAACATATTATAACATAGCATAATATATTATAGTAGAGTATAGCATAGCATTGCACAGAATTGCATAGTCTAGCCCAGCCTAAAATAGCGTAGTCGAGCCACATACTTTACCATAGCATAGTAGAGAATAGCCTAGCCTAGACTAGTCTAGCCAAAAAAACCTAGCCCAAACGTGCCTAGTATAGCATAGAATATCATAGCTATGCATAGCATAGTATATCCTACCCTGGTTTAGCCTAGTGTCGAGGTATGCCTGTGACGACTCGCTCGGCGCAAGGGCACATATACAAGCACGGGCAGATAGCCGACCCTAGGCAGCCTGCGATATGCTTTGTGGCAATTAAAGGAGTGGGAGACCGCCTCCTTGATTTTTATACCGAATGCGATTTAGGGTTTACCGGGATTTATCTAATGGCCTGCCAAGTTGCAGTTCAAAGCATATATAAATAACAAGACCCCCAAATATAACTTATATATATATATAATAAAGGGGGAACAAATTACTTGATAAAGAAAGTTATTTGTGACAATTTATAATAAGAGAGAGTTAAGCGGGAGGAGAAAAAGTAATGTTAACTAGAACAAGAGATATTAACTACGATTGAAAGGGGAGTCAATTCCAAAGTGGGCGACGATGGACGGGGTTTAATCAGGGGATTACAACACAAGATCACTTTACCTTGAAGCGTGGTGGTGATATGAGGGGGGAGGGGGACCAACGGCACAGGTCTTCGAGAAGGTTTATTTATTTATCTATATCATTCTTCATCTTGTGATTTTCTATATTCGAATATATTTATTTCTTCTAGACTGAAGTTGCCCCTTGAAACATTGTCTTCCATTTATCTGACTCTTGGTATTCTTGTTGGCGGAGATTCCTTCTTGTTTAAGTTAGCTGGGTTAATTCTTGATCTTCGTATCCTTACTTTGTTTATGCTTTTTCTTTATTTACTTCCAATTTTCTTGAGATGATTTCTTCTTGATTCTCGATGATAGGATGAGTTCTTCTTGCTGCTTGACGATTTGATGAGTACTTCTTTCTTCCGTATGAGTTATGATTTCTTGGATTCTGGACGATTTTTGATGAGTTAGCCCTTGAGTTGTTTTCCTTGAGTTCCGTTTTCTTCGTAAAAATTGTGGACTAAGTTTCGAACGCAGTATCTTTAGATCTAGATGCCAGCACTCTAGCCATCACGCTACGGAGGAGTCCGTGTTGAGGTGGTAATTTAATGGGCTATTTATATTATCGATTCAGAAGGAATTTTTCTCTGATACATTTTCGCACCCCTACAAGTCCTAACGAGGAGGACTCGTAGATGGGGGTTTTGAGTACTTCTTGTTGAAGAACTAAATTTTCGCTGCTCCAGAGAGATGGAATATTAAACACGAGATTGTTCTGCGGTTCGTCATGGAGTCTCAGACAAGAAGGAACAGGAGTCTTGAAGCGGTTCCGAGATGAGTGGAGCTGCACAGTTTTCTGGGAAGAAGGTGGCTCGATAGCTTTTCTCTGAACAGGGGCTAAAGCTTCACGAAAAGAGATCTGCTGGTTTAATCTTCACGCCGAGATACGACTCGAACAGAGTTTGGGGGACATCGCGGGGTAACAGACACAAACGGCCTGGACGGAGGAACATGCAGACTCTCAATCTCCTCGAGGAATGGCGGACTCAGGGTTAAATTGCCAGATGGCTGGTCCTATAGATAGCCCCAGGGCATGGCCGGCCCTAGAGAATTCTCGACGTCAGTCTATTTAAAGTTACTTCGAGATAACCAGTCGGATCGGACAGCGAAGTTTTCCTCATGATAATGGGAAAGAGTTAGTACTGCTGCACTCATGGGGGAATAGACATGCCTGGAAAGCATGGGGTGGGAGCTCGCAGTTATCACGGAAGAGGGGCAGTAAGGAGCGTCCGAACGCAAATAGAGCTGGATCGGGTTACTCAGCCTGCTTCCTTTTCGAGGATTATAAACTTCCCACAACAGGAGCACGTGGTTTTGAAAGAAGGGACTGAAAAGCGTATTTCGAATGGGTTTTTCCTTTCACACTGGTCTTTCGAGGGCATCCCTTCACACCTAGTATACCCAAGCCTAGCAAAATATAGGATATCCGAGCCTAACCTAGCCTCACTTAGGATAATCTAGCGAACCTAGTATAACCTAACATAATATAGCCAACTTTATCCTACCTTAGCTTAGTATATCCTAGCCTATCGTATCTTAGTATAGTTTAGCCTAGCTTAGTAGACCCTAGTCTACCCTAGCATATTATAGTATAGCCTAGCTTAACTTAGCCTAGTATAGCCTTGCCTAGCGTAGCATTGCCTAATGTAGCCTAGCTTATTATAGCTTAGCCTAGCCTAACCAGATATGGCTTGGCATTGCATGCCGAAGCCTAGTCTAGCGTCGCGTAGAGTAGCCTAGCCTACTATAACCATGCAAGAATAGGCTACTATAGCCTAACCAATATATCCTTGCATACGATAGCCTAGCCTAGCTTAGCATACTATAGACTACCTTGGAATAGACTATCCTAGCATAACTACACCTAACATAATACAGCCAAGCGCATCATATTATAGCCTAGCTTAGTATGTCCTAGATTATTATAGCCTTCCATACTTTAGACTAGAATAACCTTTCATAGCTTAACTTATCATAGCCTTGGTTAGCTAGCCTATCGTAGCCTAACATAGTATTACCTAGCATAGCTTAACATAACCCAGTATAGCAGAGCATAGCCATCTCTAGCCTATTATACTTTAGCCTACCCTAGAAGAGCAGAGTATAGCCCTGTCTAGCCTAGTATATTTTTGCATAGCTAAGCCTAGCTTAGCATAATATAACATAGCCTAGCATTAACTATCCTAGACAAGTATAGCCCATACTATCCTATTATACCCTAGTCAAGAATAGCTTAGTATTATCTAGCATAGCATTTTATAGCCTAAATTAGTATATTATATCTTTCCCTTGTTCATTATATTTTAGCAAAGCTTAGCATAGTATAGCATATTTTAGGCCTGCCTAGCAGATTATAGCATATTATAGCTTAGTCTAGGCTATTTTATATATATATATTTTTTTTTTAGGGGTATATCTGGCGACTGCCCACTTGGGCATAAGTCGCCGCAAACAAACAGCCCAGTTCTAGGCTACTTTAAAATAAAAATTTGAAAATAAAAACAATAAAAAGAGATAAAAATTAGGAAGCAAGCTCCGGCATCGGAGGGAGGTCCCCCTCCACCCGGCGCAGGAGCGTGTGACCTTGAAAAAAAAACAATAACAATAACGATAACAAAAACAACAAAAAACCTATTAAATAAAAGAAGGAAGGCGGGCCTCCCCCCAAAAATCAACAAGTCCACAAGTCAATGTGTACACACTCGTCCCGAGTACAAAGGACAGGCGGTAGGGACCCCACCCATTGCGGTACCGGGACAGGTAACGTGCGCGATGATCACCCAGACTAGGGCATTCGACAAGAATGTGCCAAACAGTTTGGGGGACGACGCAATCGTCGCAATAGGGTGGAGGGCGAGCGCTCCATCAAATATTGATGCACCACACGAGTGTGTCCGATTTAGAGACGACAAAAGCGACCTGAAGGCGCCGCGGACTTGAGAGATAGGTACATGGGAACAGTCGCGGCACAATGGCACGCAACTTTAAGTTCCCTTTGACCGTTTCCTATCTTCTTTGTCAAGCAGTCCGAAGAGCTGCCTGTATTCCTGCCATGTAGTCGGTGTGAGGAAGAACGAAACGCTGATCCGGTCGCAGAGCTAACCTTGGAAGGACTTTGGTAATTATATGATTCGAAAGATAATGTATAACAACATAAAGGTTTCAAATTTCGTTAGAATCAGCTGAATGGTTACGATGTCATTGTCAGATAGTTTTCCGGCTAATCTTGGGAAGACTTTGGCAATTATATCATTCGAAAGAGAATGTAAAACAACATTACAGTTTGAATTTCGTTAAAATTGGCCGAATAGTTATGATGTTATTGCTAAAACAAAATAATTCCTGGGGTAACCTTGAGAGGACTTTGACAATTATAGAATTCGAAATAAAATGTAAAATAACATAAGCTTTTCAAATTTGTTAGAAATGGCTAAATAGTTATGATGTTATTACAAATACAAAAAAAGCCAAACGTGTACCGACCGACCGAGTCACCGACCATCCGACATTGTGAAATGTAGAGTGGCTCGCGACTAGACTCACACGCGACTAAAAACTGCAAAAAAAGACGTTAACTATAAGAACTGTGATCGGATTAAAAATTTCCATGTTCTGATTATCCTGAAAATGCAAATTCGTCAACATATGAGTTTTGTTAAAAAAAATAAATTAAACTCGTCAGTATATTTCTTCATGTTTTTGGAAAAAGAGGTTTAGAAAAAAATTATGATATTAAAAATTTACTGACCAAAAATATGACCATGTTTGCATGGATAAGACAGGAACGGGGCAAAGTAAGAGAAAAAGTACAGAAAATGGAAGAAAGTGCACCAATGACTCGCTTTTTTATGAATAGCCAAAATTAATAAAACTCCCTTCTGTATAGTCACAAACTTAAGAAGCCTTTAATAACTTTCTCAAATAAATGAAAATTAAACGACTAAAGTATTGATGAATAGAAAGACAAATAGACAAATAAACTTAACTAAAAAGGACAATCATACTAAAAAAACAGAGATAAATAGACTTAATATGTGAACTGAGAAGGACACATAATAAAATTCTAGTCTCTCTTTCAGTATTAAATATCTGCTTGAGTTGGCAAATGAATAGGAATAAATTTGTGATTCCATTTTAAGCCTTTTGTACATACTTATGGAAAATTCTAATATTTTAATTTCGAAGAGAAAGAAAACAGCATTAACCAGTAAGGATAAGTTTTGTGGGAAAGGATAGGAAAATTAAGAGCAATCATATTTTCCTCATATAATTAACATTAAATCCTTCCTCTTCTTATGCTAAAAAGTGTGATGTTAATCTGGAAAGTTTAGATTCAAATTTAGCTTTGAAAATCGAATATGAAGTAGTCAGATTTCAGAGGGTGTCGAGACGAATGGCTAATTCCAATTGCTCATTAATTTCTTCATACCTCTATTTAATTCAATTTATAATATCCATAAACCGTTTATTGCAGCGTAATAGACATTAGAAGCTTTAGGAAGAATGTATTATTCGAAACACTCAAAAGTATAAGTCACTTTTAAAAAACATAAAAGGCTCTCTAATATTTTTTATAAAATTTAGCAAGCAAAAGCTATCTAGATTTTTACTACCATATGTTTATTTTAATGGTTAAAGTGATTATACAGATGACCAGGTTATGGCTTGGCCACTCCTCCCTACGGGGGAAGCTTGCGCTTCGTTACTGAGATTAATTTAAAAAGAGAAATCTAAACTAAATTTCCCCCCTTTAAAAATATCACGTTGCTAAAATATAGTTATAGAAGAAAATATATAAAAATATTTTATGAACTTCACCATTTGTAATTCTTTGGGTTTTAAAATTTCACAAAATTTCCATACATATATTTATTTCTGAACTTCACCATTTTTTTTTATATTATAAAAGAATTATTAGAAATTTCTTTGATAAAAAGCATAAGTCATAACCAAACTAAGATGAACTTATTATTCAAATACTCAAAAAAATCCCCTTCTTAAATTATAGAGTTAGTGGAGTGATAATGATAAGTAACGTGATTAATTTCTATGAGATCCCTTTTGTAATGTTCACTAGTAAGGAATACTATAGAGCTTTATAACAACCTTTGCTTTCGGAATCGCAATCAACTTGTCGAAAGATACTGAAATATCTTCTGATAAAATAGGAAATAATTATGAAATTCAAATATATGATGAACTATAAGAAGATTTTTGAAAGACTAAATGTCGATGAATTGATAGTCACATCAGAAATAATAAACCATTATAAAAAGAATCGAAAAATCTAAATTATTGGCATTTGGGTCGTCTTTAGAAAATTTCCCTCTGCAAGGATGGGAGGATCCTTCCCGAAGAATCTAAAAAGTTCATTACGCCTCTATTTCTATCGCAACATCTGAATGTGATTTCCCAGCAGAACAATCACCTATGTCACAAGCCTGAGCTCACTATACAGTAATTCCAGGAAAATACGTGATGGCGATGCGCTTGCAACAGCAGTCTCCGGATTTGAATTGAATCCACGGAAAACCTATGGCATAGCATGGAAGTGGTCGTAAGACGTCGTCAGCCCACATCTAATGAGAAACTGAAAGCAGTCATCACCGAAAACTGGGCCAGCATTACAACCTTCAGGTGTCGCCCCCGCATGGAGAGCATTTCTTCGAAATATTTTATTATCCCATTAATGCCACGAGACTCTCGACATCCTACTAAACTTCATTTATCAGCTTGTTACCTGTTTTGTGACTTTTATTTTATTATTTTTTATTGTTTTGGTCATAAAAATTTATTGCTATTTATTCTTATTTATATCACTGTTCTATTCATTTTGATATTTCCAAATTTAAACTTTATTAAGGCTGTCCGAAATCTATTAGGCACAGCAGTATATATTATCTTCCACGCATTAACCAAAGAGATCCAACACCTGTAGGGAGAGCTTCGTATTTCCTAAAAACAAAGCAGAAGCAAATAAATTAGGTCACTTAAGGCGGAGGCTTGCAGTCTCATCAGTTATCTTCCTTCGAAGCGCCTTATAATTCCCACTTAAAGATACTCATATCCTACGTCAATAAAGAGATTACTCCGAGACGTCGCTTTAGAATTAAAGCAGATACCGAACGAAGAATTAGCCAGAAGCCGTGTTTCTAATCTAATCGTGGTAAATTCAATTTCGTCATGATTTCTCCCTTCCCACCCTCTCCAAATCGAAAGAAATAAAGCCCGGAGAGCCACTTATCTAGTTGGAATAATTATTGTCGCGTGTACCAACACGATTTATGTTTTACCTTCTGTTTGCTTTGGTAAGAAACCATTATGTTCCTCTAATTATTCTAGGGGATGGTATCGTGACATTGATAACACGCACTATTTAGGGGAAATATACAGATATCCCCTATGCTGTAGTAATCATAGAATGCACGCAATAATATACCAAACAGCTTAGTGCGGCATTAGTATCAATGTTTCATAAACAGACACAAAAATGTAGAACGGAGTTTGCCTTAATATAATAATTAGAGATCTGTGACAGGAGTTATAAATGAGAATATGTAAATCAAAGAGAAATAATGAATAAATTAAAACAAGCAATAGAAAGTAGAAGAAATTGAAAATGAAACAACGGTTTAGTACAAAAGGGAGGAATCTATGCATAAAGTTTTTAATTACATTGTACCTAAAAGGAAAAATTGTTTGTTACTCTCGATTTAAAGTTGATAAACCAATATTAGTTATAATGGTGTGCAGGGTACAACTTAAAATGGCACAAATAAGTTTGTTGAAAATCACTGAATTTGTCAGAAATACGAATTTACTGCGTCTAGCTTAATATTTCCATTTTCTTCTTGGCGTCATTAATTAATTAACCTTTTTCTATCTTCTACGAAAGACAACTCAATCTCCTGAATCATTAGTCTTAGAGTTTGATTCCTCTAATAGATTTTGTTAATTAAGGTAGAGTGGATTTCACGGGAGCTAATTGCCATTATATGTGTAATAATACTATTGTAAATGAGATTGTTTGCTTGATCCTAAGTCTCAATTTTTTGGACAAAAGCGTGAGATTTAAAAGAACCAGGTAGAAATAATTTTGATAATATCAAAAGTAAAAAACAGGTTTCGTAAATCCATGCCACTGATTATCCAATTAGTCTATTTTAGTATCAAATCAAAGCTAATTTATGTACACAATTTATTATCTTGCTGTCTATTATCTTGCTATCTTATTATCTTGATATCTATTGAAAAAGCTTTTCTCTTTATAATAAATACAAAGGATCTTTAAAAATCAAATATAAAGAACTCTACTTTAAATATGAATTGAAACTAAATCAGTTAATACTGGCTATCCCCAGTGTAGGTATAGGGTTTATATTTATTCGTATCACTATTTACTTTTCTACAGAGTAGGCATACAATTACTCCTAATCACATTTTTAAGAACTTAAGTGCAAGAAAAAGCCTTAATCAACGGTGATGCATTCTTGCAATCTTTCCCCTAAAGTGTGTTTTATATGTCCATAAATGCTTTAGATATGATTTTTTTATATTTTCACTGTTACAGGATTCTTCTCAAAAATCCTGTTTTATCTGAGCCCTTCAAAAAGAAATCTATATGTGAAAGCCCAAGAAATCCTGCTGGCTAAATAGTTCTACCCTCCATCTGTCCACTACTATGTGAAGGAGTCTTATACCAATTTTCGTACTGTTAAAGAGAAATAATTAAGTGCTTTCATCTTTGTGAAGAAGTTTTAGGGAAATATAGGTATAGTTATGAGTTGTGGCACCATCACGTCGCGTAACATGTTTAGTTATTTTTTAGAATGCACACTTTAATAAAAGAAGAGTTCAATAGCACCATCGACGTACAATTACTCATAAACTTTGAATCCTGGCTCCTTCCGAGTGGTTTTGCAAACAATATGAGGATTTTCTTCTGCCCAGTACACACAATTATGCCTGTTTTCATCGTGAGAAAACGTAAATAACTTTTCATCTAAGCAGAAGATTTTATCAACTAAATCTGTTTGGTAAAAGATATAGTTAGGTATTATCACATAGAATTGCAGCCGACATTTTTAGTAGTCAGCTTGGTAAATATCGAAAAGTCACTGACCTTTATTTTGCGGATAATTCACAATTAATTTTGCTTCAAACATTTGTTTAATTTCTAGATTTTTTTTCGTGAATAAAATAAAAATGTGTTTCTTTTTATAGGTAAAACCAGGCAATGGCTTCGCGTATCCACCCTACAGGGGGAGCTTGCCTTTCACTACTAAAAATAAAATTTAAAATCTAAAAAAAAGCAGCCATGGTTAAATTTTTAGAACTTTTCTGAACTTTGCCAATTATAATAATTTTAGAAAGGAATTCTAAACTAACTTTCCCCCCTTTCAAAATATCACATTGCTAAAATATAGTTATAGAAGGAGATATATAAAGATAAATTTTCTGAACTTAACCATTTGTAATTCTTTGAGTTTTAAAAATTCACAAAATTTAGATACTTATACTTATTTCTGAGCTTCAGCAGTTTGTATTTTGATATTATAAAAGAGTTATTAAAAATAACTTTGATAAAAACATAAGTCATAACTAAACTAAGATGAAATTATTATTCAAGTACTCAAAAGAACCCCTTGGTAAATTATAGAGTTAATGATGATGATGATGATAACTTCATTACAATACAGGACTTCCCGAACAAGTTGACTATCGGTAGTCATTGTATTAATGTTTTAGTTTTAATTAATATTTAATTTTGCTTAAAAACAATTTTTATTTTTATTTTAGAGACTGTTTTTCTTGGGGTGGACTGGATCATTAAGAGCTTGGGAAAAGAAAAACTAGTGACTAGAGCTTGGAACGATATTATGATCCGTTTTGATCGACTCTTCGTTCAGGAAGCGGTGAAGCTGTAGGGCATGGCTAGTAAGCGGATTAATGTACATCATAGCGTGAAAAAATTTTTCTCAATGTTTGGAAGCTCAGCTAAAGCAAATTTCAGGTTGTTTATTAAAAATATATAAACTGTAAATTGCTTTGGCTTAGCCGGTCATTTAACGAACATTTACTGTCCTCTTAACGAGAGCATTATAACGAGTCTTTAGCAATAAGGTTTCATTCAATTTATGCATTCAGTGTTGTTAGGACGTTCTCAATATGAATAGCTCCTGAGAAGTAGATGGTGTGATCTTTCACGGACATAGCACGTATGTCAGAATAACACACATCTAATTATATTTGGGTAAAGATATTCGAGGATGTCCACATTTCGATGCATTTATCACTGAAATCATTGCATTAAATTGATTTCTGATATGATAAAATTTTCGAACTGTTGGTCTAATATCAAATGCCTCATTTTTAGCAGTCTAACAACAGCTTCAAAACTAAACTCGTTTGTGCTTTGGTCAGATTTCTTTTAATATTATCTACGATAAACAAAAATAGAAATAATAAATATGATGGAAATAAATACAATACTGTTTAAATACTTTCGGGCCAACATCTCCCTTATACTTTTTTATTGAAACTAGTAAAGTTAAAATGGGGTAAACTTGATTTATGAGTAACACAAATGCATTGAATTATTTAAATTAATTATCACTAAAAATCTTCTCATTTAATTAAAGTTTGAAATAACTTCAAATAATAATTGGCTATGGAATAGTAAGCGAAATAACAGGATCAACTCTAAGTTAGTTTCATTACTATGCTTCTTTATTTGTTTTTTTTTATATTTTTCTCCTTGTTCTATACCACATTTTATTTCTTTTAGGTAAAAAGGCCTCGGTTGAATATGCTGTCACTACTTTTCAACCTCAATCAATATTCTTCACATGTGTCATGAATTAAATTCAGGGGAACATCTTGAGAAGAAATATCTAAATATTGTCCGCTGGATGAGCAGTGTAATTTTTACTCTTGGGTGGCTTTAAAGGTATCGTATCGGCTGCTCCGCTAACAGTTGCAGAGATTGGCTATTTCAAGTATTTTATTCTCTATCTTACTAAGTAATCTGCAGATATTTATTCATTATTCGTGATCAGTTAGTCTTGTTACTCATTATTTTTGCCCCTTTTTTTGGATAGTTTTCTTCAAGAATTAATGTAATATGTACTCAACCGTTGAAATCTGTCAATCGTGACCAAAGAATTCTTTAAAATTCCTTTTCTTCTAAAAGGAGAACTACGAGTACATTAATTACATATTTATATGTTTTAGAAATCGACTACCCTATTCCACGTGGAGTAAAATTCTTCATGGCATCACTCGTGGACGAGTATCGCTTGTATCTGGTTTCTATCTTCAAATTGTCTCCTTGTGGCTTATCAGCCCGATTCTATCCCCAAAGATTTTATCACACACGGGACATGAATTATCAGGTGTATTAGTTTGCTGCGGACGATCTCATTGGGCTAATCTTACAGCTTTGTGGACATCCAGACGTTGCCTTTGATTTGCGACAAACGTTCCAACTTTGCTCTTCAGCTTCCGTCTGCATGTGTTTGCTGCCAGAGCTTCTGTTGATCAAGTTTTGGAATTTATCCGACATAGTCGTACTTTTAGGTTGTCTTCGAAAGAGAATTTATGCCATTTCTTTTATCTACCTTTCTTCCTATCTCACAAACTGAGTTCTAAGTAAAGTATCTGCTTCAGGAGACGTTAGTTCGACATTCTGCTCACATGGCCAGACCACATCAACTTCTTTTTATTTTTATGAATTCAATGCTTGTGCTGTTTGCTTCGTCCAGTCCAATCAGGTTGTTGCGATGGTCATTCCCGGTTAACTTCCGTATACTGCGCAAAGAATGTTGGTGAAATATTTCCAGGGCTTTGATGGTCTTCCTGGAGGTGGTCCAAGTTTCTGATCCATATAATAGTGAGGAGAAAACTATAGCTTTTGAAACTTTAACTTTCATTTCTAGACGTAGGTCTCAGTCATAAAAAACGCACTTTGGTAATTTAACAAACGCAGAGTTGGCGGGTTTGCTGACAAATGGTTATCCAAGTAAGCAAATTTCTCAACACATTTTAGAGTTTCCCCATTAGTTTGAATATTAATAGCTGGCAAATGAGGATTACCTGGAATATTTGGTGCGTGTGCTAATTGTGGATTACCTGGAATATTTGGTGCGTGTGCTAATTGTGGATTACCTAAGTTTATTGGTACTGGTTGGTACAAGATGAGTTTCCGCACATTAATTAACAGCTAAATTGTGTTTGGAAAGAAAAGAAGGGAATGTGGAGGAAAATAGTGCTTAGGAATAAATTTTGTTAAGTGCAAAAGAATTTAATTATTATTTAATATTCATCAATTTATGATTTCTATTTAAAAGATAAGACGTCATTATTTTCCTTGCCTTGCCCAAATGTACTTAGTTTTAGATAGCTTCACTGGCATCAAAGCAGCTTCACAATTATTAAAATATATTAAACAAAAGTTTTACCATTCATTACTAAGTATACCAATTCTATTTTCTAGTACTTTCGAACTTTATTCAGTTAAGTATCAAGGAATATAGTAATAATATTAACAAGAATCAGTATAAATGGAGAGAAATATTAAACAAAGCTATGCTTACGAAGGCCAAAACTGAAGAAGAAGGAGTAACAGCAGGTACACGAAGGGTAAAATCATATAAACCAAATCTCCACTAAAATAGCAGAAAGAGGGAAAGACAAATTTAAATTGGGAAGCCACATCAAGTATGAATATAAATATGCATATAATAACATACGTTATTAAATACACACGAAATAATGAAAATAAAGAAAATACTATGGGTTAGAATGCATTATTTCATTTAAAATTAGTTTTAAATGATGGAATTAAGTTTAAAGAGACCGGGAGAAATATTAAAATTAGGAGTAGTAGTAGTGACTGAGCATTCAAACAATATTGCGTTCAACATAAAAAAATATATATATATATATATATATATATATATATATATATATATATATATATATATATATATATAAGTGTGCTGTCTACCTCGTTTACAGCAGTTAAACTTCCTTCATAAAATTAAAAGCAGCTGCACCAATATTAAACCAATTATAATGAAAATTTTCCTCGAGGCCACGATAGAGTTTAGGATATCCTAGTTTATTTAGGTCATCTGTCAAAAACTGTTTGCTCGCAGGCCCTCTTAGAGTATTACATGCTTTCGGAAGACTTTAATAGGGAGATGAATGTGAATGAAGAAAAAGGAATTTTTATATTTATTACAACATGACATTATAAAGTTACTCCACAATGTGTATCCTTTCCACATATGTGGAAGAGCAATGCAAACGAAAGAGGGATCAAATTAGAGAATTCAAGATTGTTTTAAGATGTGGTGGGAAAAGATATCAAACCTTTGGCTTGGAGAGCGTAAGTAATTTCCTCTTATTACACATATTTTAATAATCGTGGAAACGGATATCTAAACTTATGTAGGTGAAGGTTCGAAAAATGACCGGCCAACCCTTCACAATTTTCAGTTATATATTATTAATCATCTACCTCGAATTAACTTGATACAAGCTCCGAAAACTTTGGAAAATGCTTCTTTACGCTATAATGTTGTATATAATTCTTCTTACAGGTCATGGCGTCCACCATGACTGCTTACTGAACAAAGCGTCAATGAAAAGGAAGCTAATATTTTTCTAAGCTGTAGTCACTAGATTTTCTGGTCCCAAGCCCTTCAAATTTAAATATGAAATTAAATAATTTGTGCGAGCTGCTCCTCTACTTTTACTGAAGCTATTTTATTTTTTGAAAAAATATATTTTGGATTTTTCCAAGGAAAAAAGTCTCTAAATTAAAAGATTATTTTAAGCAAAAACAGGCAATGGCTTCGCTACTAAGATTAATTTCAAAATACCGCGTTGCTAAAATGTAGTTATAGAAGAAGATATATCAAAGTAAATTTTCTGAACTTCACCATTTGTAATTCTTTGGGTTTTTAAATATTTACAAAATTTCAATACTTATATTTATTTCTGAACTTTGATAGAAAAGACCCAAATCATAAACAAACTAAGATAAAATTATTATTCAAATAGTTATAAATCCCCTTCTTAAATTATAGAGTTAGTGATGATGATGATGATTAGATATGAATTGAAACTAAATCCTGCCCTACATCCGAAGATAGCCAGGTTAACAATGTAAATTTATGAAAGCCCAGTTCAAAAATCTAAGGTTCCTATGTTTTCGAAATAAAATGGGATTGGAAGGCAGATACTTTACTACCAATTGACGTGAAATCGACATGTTAAGACCGATTACACTGGCCAACAAATTTCAACTTCTTTTAATCATCAGAGACCTGAGAAAACTTTTCTCATGGCATTTTTCTCGCTGATTTTAAATCTGACTTTAGGTTTTATTTAGCACATCAGGGTTTTGAGATATTTGAAAATGCAATATGACCGCTGTCGCGGATAGAATGTAGCGTTTGACTCTGATTTCTTTGCCGAAACTGGTGAAAAATGGTTGCATAGCGCCATTGCAAGAAACAAATTGCCTTCTGTATATCTTCATGTGTATTGAGAAGTTGAACTGACACAAAATGATGCATTTAACATATAGAAACTCTAAAATTTATCATTTTCTTTAGGCGTAAACATATGATAAAGATAAATAGCAATGTTTTGTTTATTTCACAGGCATCATAAAGTTAATATTACTTATATTGCATGTATAAGAATGGTGAACAATGATTCAAAGGCTAATAAGTCAAAACTCGAATTCATAAACGTTGTACATTGGATTTGAAATTAAATTTTTTATCGGGATTATCACGATAAAAAATCCAACAATGATCTCCCATCATGCTCTCATTCCAAAATCGTTGATAGCGAGTTTTCCTGGTCTTGATATCCTAGGTTAAACGTTCACCTTGCTCGTCACTTACGGCTCCAAGATATTCTGGAAAAAAGTCTAGGTGAGAATGCAGGAAGTGTGTTTTAAGTAACATACGGCATCCCATTTTTATATAATATTGAAGAAGATTTTCCACACCAAATCTGCATGTAGGTGACTTGTTGATGCCCAGAAAGTTTGCACATAAACACTTGAAGGCTAGCCATGCATTTATTTCATTCGGACTGAAGGTTTTTTCGAAGTCAGGGTCTGATAAAACCTCCTTGATTTGTAGTCCCACAAATATATCTTCTTTTAGTTTTGCCGATCTCAGTTGCGGAACTTTTGCACAGATATTGGAAGGCCTGAGAATTGTCCTTAGCTATTGCTTTGACGGAATTTTTCATTATACCTAGTTTCAAATAAAGAATGCCAGATATATTTTCTGAGGCTCTACCAGGGAGACAGACTAAACACTTCTTATTTCAGGCTCATACGTAGATCGAAGTAACCAGTCACGGCTATACCATAGACAGAAGAAGCAACAATACTTCATGAATCCTCCTTGCATATCCATATGCATATCTATGACTTATAGATAACCACAGATGTACTCCTGATGGGTTGTATAGTTTATGGCTTTAAGAAGAATATCTACATTGTCATATGTTCCTTAAGGTGGACAGAATGGCCAATAGGAATGGAAGTCTTTACATTGCCATTGTGCAAGAGGACAGCTTTCAGACTTGTCTTAGAAGCATCAATAAAGAGACGCCAGTCAGACGCCTCATATGTCTGTGACAAAACCTTGAACAATCCATTTATATCATCAGAGTAGCAGAGAGGTACATTAACTGCGAATAATTAAGTTAAATCACGATTACGCGTTCTGAAGTAACTAACATACACATTTTTCTCGAGTAAGTATTTTTCCGGTAGTCGAGATGTTAGAAGTTCTGCTTTCTCCTTTGACAGTGACAAATCTCTCACGAGATCATTCAAATCTTCCTGAGTAAATAACTTTAGCTCAGATTTAGCATCCTCATATTTAATATTCATATCTAATGTGCATGCACCTTCATTCTGCTATCATCACTGATATCATCAGGTACGTGGCCATCATGAGGTGCAACTGGAATCGGCAAAGATACGAGTACATTATGTGGAACTGGTTTGCACGCCGAATCAATGGGTGTATAAACAGTTTGGTGCTTGTTCTTTACAGAGAACCCTTTTGTGGTCACACTGCAGAAATAGCAATCTTCGAGATGATCTCTGGGCTCTCTCCATATCATAGGAACAGCAGAGGGCATTGAAGCTTTCTTTTTGTTAATCCATTCACGTAATCCTTAAGAGCAGGGAGTACAAATTTGGTGTCATGCCCATGCTTTATCTTGGTCACCCAAAGGGCAACCGAAGTAGAGTTTGTACATTTTCTTTATATCATTTCTGATAGTACGCTGCTGAGATTTTGTTGTAAAATTCCCCCATACATAATAGAATTTATCTGGATGATTTTTGCACTCTCAAGGCATTGTTACTGCTTTGTGGAAATATTTGGAAGCTTCTTATGATCAACGCAGAAGGGGTAACTTAGAAGATGCACATCACATGAGGAACCTGAAAGCATAAAACAGAATTATAAATAATTGCACAAAATATGCATGCGGGTTACAAATATAAATGAATTCTTCTCTATACCCCATTAACCAGCAAAAACTCACGAAGCATCTAGTTTTCTCATTTTAGCAGTACAATAATGATGCATGCAATAGACAAATACCAGTAATATACTACATTTTATAATCGCAGGCGGCCATTTTAAAATTTTGGCATATCTTAAAAACGGTACGTGCTAGAGCAAACCGAATGCAGAACCGGATTCAGCATGGAAAATGCATTTTGAAAAGTATAGTAAGGACTCTGATGAAAAAGGTGTGTTGACCAGTGTTATTCATTTTCTATGCAAGTCTGGGTAAATTATCCATTCGAATGAGTGGAATACTTAGGGTCGAATGAATACCTTATATTAATCAGACACTTAATCAATAGATATAATCTATTGATCCTGCCATAAGCACACATGCAAGTATAGGTAGTTTCCTAGGCTAGATACAAACTAAATATTTTAGATAAGAAAAGAGGAATTCTTTTGCAAATGATACGATATCATTTAAACTATTTGTTTGAAAAAATGCTAAGAAAGGAAAAGGTGAATCATTTTGCAGTCTATTATGAAAGCAGCACTGGAAAAACCCGCTAATAAATGCTGTGTTTCAAAAAATGTTTCTAAATAAACAAAATTAGAGGCTTCGCCACTCCTTCTTGCAGGAAGAGCTTGTGCTTCGAAAGCAATCTTTCTGTATTATTCAAATACTCCCAAAGATCCCCTTCTTAGATTGTAGAGATAGTGATGAAGATGATGATGGTGATATGTAGTGGAAAGATTTTAATTGTTTTCAGACAAAACCCGGTTGCTTGAGCCAGATTCACAGGGAACTGGTGAAGCCATTGCCTGGTTTCATAATAATTTACTCTTCGTGTAAGTTTATCAGATCCTTCCTTAGTTTCTAGGCCTAAAGGCAAGACAAAACTTACATTTAAATTCTTCTGATATAGGAATAAAATACTACTCAAGCTTTTTTTTCATCTAAATTTGCTTTTCCACAAGAAAAAATACAAAACTAACATCTATGCTGCGCTTCACGATTTGCATTTATTTTAATTCCAAAACATTCGATAATCATGTTTATTTTTTCTGAACTCTGAGAAAGAACTCTGATAAAAGGGCAAAATAGATGAGAACCCAGCCTTAATTTGTTAGGGCTAAGTTTTCCATTACACTATATTTTTAATCGGGAATTTTTCTTCCTTTTTTTAAAAAAGGTATGTTCAAAATGACCAGGAGCAAATTTCGGGATATGGATATAGTCCTAGCTAATTTTTTTATATTAGTCTATCGATATGCACATTTTTTAAATTTGGCGTTATTTATAACAAAATGATGAAGTTAAAAAAAATGTATATGATTATCGAAAGTTTTAAATGGTTTAATATGCCTTACTCTATGGTCAACAATAACCTGTAATCTTAACTTCCATTAATTAAAATTTAAATTTAGTTTAAGATTTTTTGCTTTTTTCAAGGTTACAATTTAGAAAATAAAAACCATGTTTTACACATTCTTTATTTAAAGGCTAATTGATTCATCAAACGACTTTAGGACAATTTTTCCATTAAATAAAATTTATAGATAAAGTGTTTATCTTTAATTTTTCATATCATTTTCCTCGGTGCAATGGTTATTGAGGCATTGCTTATCAAACAAGGTGTAATTTTGGAGGGGAGGAGGCACCTTTAATATATGTATATACAGGGTGCGTAAGCTATTTGAGGACAAACATATATTTTTTTACTATAGCAGCATATTATTTGACTTTATATTTTCTCTATTTAAAAATTATCAATAGCAGACCATATTCTTACATAAGACCTGAGTTAGAGGCCTAAGAGGGTTAAGCCATAGATCAAAAATGTACTCAACGGAAGACCTTATGTGTTTCAACAAGACTCGGCACCATCACACAGGCTCAAGCAACGCTGGAATAAATGGCGTAAAATTTTCATGATCACATAACCCTTAACATTTAGCCTCCTAGCTCCCAGATCTCAATCAAATGGACTACTTTGTATGTAATATAGTTGAGAAAGAGGTTAACCAGCATCCTCATAACACTAAAGGAGCCGTAAAAACCTCCATAGTCAAAGTAATCTTCAATATAATCAAGATCCACTTGATCCAAACATGTAGGCGATTCGGGCATCGCATAGAAGCCGTTATCAAAGCTGAAGGAGACTTTATTGAATGAAAACCCCAAACAATGTGTTTATTCTTATACACACCCAGAAATAAACAATATGTTTAGTAAATTTAACTGTTGTTTTGACAAACAATGAGTCAAAGTGATCCGATTTTCCTGCATATTTCCGTATTAATGGAGTCTCTTCCTCTATTCACTCAAGGTTTATTATATTTTATTAGAAAATGTTCAAAATTTAACAAAGATATCTTAGATTGAAATGAATATTAAATGAACATAGTCAAGAAATTTTCAAGATATTTATTGCTGAGTTCTCTATTATTTCTTGTTTTCAATCTTTAAAATACATTTAAATTTAATGCGTATAGAACTTGTGATTTTGTGTTCGATTTTCGCTCAACTTATCAGTGCCTAAATCATATGGCTTCGTTATACAGCTATATTTCCCACGTACTGTAACTCAGACTAGGGCAGAGTCATAACTCAAGCTAATTAATTTTGATTGAGAAATATTACATGATGAATTTTTTTACTTTAGCAATGGTTACTAGAATGAACCACACAATCAAATCAAAGCGCTATGGATTTATTGACTCCATTTATATGAAAATGCTGTTGAAACCCACATAATAAGAGCATAAACAACTGGATCATGCAATCTGGTTAAAGATATTACTTATTGGGTGGGCATGCCTATTGTGTAAAATTTTCTGTAGATTAATAAGTAGATATCCCTCTGGATTAATTGATAACAATGTTTGCTTTTGCAGTTTAGATAATTTCATACATATACATACATTATTTTAGTTCTTTATATTTTTCTACACTTTCTTCCAAGAGATAATGAGCTTGTTAGTTATAACAATTTATTCGATTTATCCGTGAAAACATTACTTGCTTTTGCAGCAATTTTTTAACCTTTCTTGGTCTCATCATGGTAAAATGCGTGCAGTTTATTCTTTGTACTTAAACTAAAGGCTAGCTATATTATGGCTAAAATATTAGGTAAAATATAATATTATGTATAACCTTGATGGTCTAATAGGAAATGGTAAAACTACTTGCGTAGCACTTAAGAGAAACATAACCCTAAATGTAAATGTACTTAAGAGCAATAAACCCGAAAACAGAAACTATTCCTTCCTACTATATTGCTCAAAATGGAACTTACTATTTAACAAGTAAATTGCAACAAGGGATTCCTTTGGTTCCTGCATAGTTGTTTCTAGACTACCAAGGGCGTCTTTTGGCTCTTTAAACAAAAGCAGATTACACTTGGAGAGTGAGAGCCAGTCTCCATAGTCAACTATTTTGTAATCAATTAGGTCCCGCACAAGAAGCGCCATTTCGTTAATGACAGGAGCTATTGCAGAGCCAATCCATTAAATCAAGTTTCAACCAACGGGGAGAATAGAATGAGAAGGATATAAGTCATGAAAGAAACGATAGCAAGACTAGAGATTTCCAAAAGAAGAGGGGTAGAAGATGCTTTCGTAACGTGATACAAACACGAAAGTAAATCTGAATTTCATGTGGAATAGAATGAATGGAACTAACTTTGCAAGTGAAACAGCGTAACTTGATTCAAAGGTTGACTTAGAATGTGTATTTGGGAGAATCACACCATTGAGGGTTAGAAGCGCATTATGGATTATAATCGAAACAAATCTAGTTGTTTTTGGTATATTCATATTTTTCTACTTTACTTATTCTAAAAGAATGAAGAACAACCGTTTGTTTAATTTAATTTTTAGGTAGGTTTTTAAAATTAAATGGATCATGTGGAAAATTTCCATTATATCAACCATTTTTGGTGCTCATTTTCTCTAAAAGATGCCCATATTTAGCGCAATGGGTGTGGTTATTCACAGGGGAACCTGTCATTAGAGTCAAAGGCCGTAAAATATGCCCCTACAGAACCCAATCCTGTTTTTGCGTTGAGTGAATAAGACAACTCCTATTTTACCGATTTTCGTGGAGTTTATAGCTGCTCATGTTCCTCGAGTAAATAGCTCCCGAACAACCCACGTAAGAAATACATCTATCGGAGACCGTAATGACAGCAAGATTAATATGAATGAGGATAGCACTAATGTCTATTCAGTGTTTGCCCGTAACATTAAATATGGAGCCACAATCTATATCAAGTACGAGTAACAAATAAAAATTGTTCCTAGTCATCTATACGTTTGGCAGATCAAGATACACCAAGGATATATAGCCAGTTGTTATCCGAGAGTTTGTAAATCCCGAAGAACCCGCATACATTATACAACCCTGGTTACCAGAAATCCCAAATAAGAAGTGGACACTAATCCCTATTGGTTGAATACAGACAACCTTAATATTTGTTTTTCCCAAGATTGGGGCCCTATAAAGCGTACAGTAAAGTTGGAATACACACATTTCCAGGAACTACAATGATTTCACTTTTAGTCTTTCCCCAAAGGAGCAAGCACTGCATGAAAATAATGAACATTGGATTACCTGGATTACCTAATAATGTCTGGTAACCGCATTTGAACTAAAAATAATAATGTGATAATTTGAAAAGGAGGTGTATCGCCCATGTATTCCTTTAAATAATGGAGTTTTACCCTCCACTTTACTAATTCTAATCATCTAGTAGTATGCACAAATTGAAAACAGATCATTAGGTTTGAAATCAAAAGCAATTGCCAAACGTCGTTATGCGCTTTAATGTTCATTGTTTCTCTACCGTACAGAATTCTTGACTTGAGGAATATAAGCCACGCACCCGAAAGATCATTAAATCAATCATATTTTTTAAATATTGAATAATATACAAATTACATATCATATTTTAATTCATAAAAATACCTTCAATTTATATTAGGTAAATTCTAATACAAAGCCACTAATTTGAAGAATATTTAATGACTTCATTTCTAACTAAGCTCATTTGATAAGACTGTATAACAAAATAAACATTACCCTCCTTAAAACGTTGGCAACCGCATTGAATTTGAACCCTAAGGTGATTATTTTGAAATGGGGGCTTAGCCCCCTATACCTCCCCTTAATTGTAGGTGTTGAACCTCAACCTTCCGCTATTTTTAATCAGCTAGTAGTATTTACAATTCGAATGCCTAGAACTAGTTTGGAATTTGAATGCAATTGCCAGACGTCGTTAGACTCTTTAATCTTCATTAATCTTATACCATGTTTTTTTATTTCAGACATATAACTCCATCCCCCATAAGATTTTATTTAATATTGAGTAATATAAAATGTCCATACCATATTTTGTTCAGAAAAAAATCCTGATCAAAATTGATATAAATACAATATGATGAGATTCCAATTGACAATGTAGCAGTGTACTCCATATTAATCAAGATATACAATTAAATTATCAAAGTTGCGTAACTTAAGTTATGTCAAATCTTAAGATTTCCAGCCTGGACACACTGTGACGATCAAATTAAAGAGGCCCTTATCTGAATAAAGAATATGAATGCAGTATCTGAGGTTTATTACCTTAAAGAATATTTACCCAAATAGAATTTAGTAGAAGTCCGAAAGTGCAGTAACTTCAGAAAATAAACTAAATAAGAACATTAATAAAAGTTCACACTACAGGATGAATAGAATAGAAGAAAAGGTGTGAGAGAGTGTAAAAGGCTAGTGCGTCCAGAACTATCCCGCCCCATCTCTTCTCTTCTGGCCCACTGTCAGCGCCAGAAGTAAGGAGAAGGGGCAAGATAGCCCCGATCCCTACTATTCCCGCTTTTCCCAATCCCTGTGCCTTGCAGCACCGGTGAGAGGGTAACAGGGAAAAAAGAAGGAGGACAGAGAGAGAAAGAGGAAAGGGAGTGATAGTATAGCAAGAAAGTTATAGAAAATCAAGCAGATGACCTAGGTGGTCTTGACCCTACATCTGATACGCGTTGCTAATACCACGGTGTGTATCACTCACCCACGTATATTTGTGAGCCGGTTAAGAAAGACAGTAACCAAGAGTTAGTGAGGAAGGGAAAGAAGTTAGAGGTGTGCGGTGAGCCACAAGATGCTTGGAGGTAAAGCTAATCTCTGTCCATTTTAATTAGTTAGAAGTTGGGATTATATTTAGAGAGGAAGTACCTGAGATCCAGGTGTCTGTGCTTTCAGTTTTTGTTACCTAGTACTTATAGTTTGCGTTCAAACCATTATTAGTGTGTCTTTGTTTTTCAGTAGAATTTGTTTGCGTTTCTTGCATGTTATGTTGTATTTTAACTGACTATTCTTGCAGGTATGTTTTCCTTTTTATCTTTTCGCGTTCATATTTGCTGTTCCTCAAGGGTTTTTGTTACCCTTTCTTTCGTCACATTGCTGTATCTCGTTATCTGTTGTCAAATCCGGTGATCCATCCTTCCCGCTACGTGTAGATATCTTCTTTTTCTTCGTCCTCATTTCCGATCCTCGCCCTGCTTGGGAAGAGTCGTTGAGGCCTCCAGTCTACTCCTAGTTCTCTTTGCGTTGAAAGTTCCTCTCCGATTTCGTCATGTGTCCTCTCGATGACTCCTTTTGCTCTTTTCATGATTATCCTGTTTAAGGGCTCGACGTTGGCTTCTTTGTGTAGTTCTTCTATCCTTCTCCTCTGCCCTTCTTGCATTTGTTACTAGGTGCATTGCTTTGTTCTGGATTCTTTGTAGTTCGAACAGTTTAGTTCGTGAAAATGTACACATTGTGATTGCTGAATAGATCAAAGTTGGTTGGATAATCGCTTTGTAAGTCCTTGACTTAAATTTCTTTAATTTATACAGGAGTACTAGTCCTCACTTCCCTTTCTGTATTCTGTCAGCTACGTATTTCGTGTAACCGGATTTCGTTATTATCAAACCTAGTACTTTACAGTCGTTACTGTATTCATATCTTACATTGCTCACGTTGATGTTTGCTACTTTTCTTTTGTATATGGGAACTATTTTAAATTTGTCTCTGTTCGTACTGATTTTCCATCTGCGTTCGTATCCGTTAATTCTTTGAATTTTTTCGCCCGTCGCTCTTACTTGAAATTAAACATGCCTGTATGGAGAAACCTCACCTTGGCTGATATCATCCGCAAATTGTATGTTCATACATACCACCATTATTGGAGGGATGATGTAACCGGATTTCGTTATTATCAAACCTAGTACTTTACAGTCGTTACTGTATTCATATCTTACATT
The DNA here is from genome assembly GCA_963969495.1 of Ceratothoa steindachneri. Lineage (NCBI taxonomy): Eukaryota > Metazoa > Arthropoda > Malacostraca > Isopoda > Cymothoidae > Ceratothoa > Ceratothoa steindachneri. The sequence continues at coordinate 56,903,335 of OZ018331.1, read as the reverse complement.
GCTCACGTTGATGTCTGCTACTTTTCTTCTGTATATGGGAACTATTTTAAATTTGTCTCTGTTCGTACTGATTTTCCATCTGCGTTCGTATCCGTTAATTCTTTGAATTTTTTCGCCCGTCGCTCTTACTTGAAATTAAACATGCCTGTATGGAGAAACCTCACCTTGGCTGATATCATCCGCAAATTGTATGTTCATACATACCACCATTATTGGAGGGGGGATGTCCGCCTTATAAACAGCATATAATAAAGGACTCAGGCAACCGTCCTGGGGAACTTCAGCCTCCAGCTTAAATGGTTTCCCTTGGTGATTACCCATGTTTATATATGCGCATCTATCAGCTATACAGTTGCATAGCAACCTTTTAATTCTCTACCCTTTTAATTTCTTCTCTGATCCTATCCAACTCCCCGTCGATTTCCTCTAGAGTGGCCTCCCAGAGCGGGCTGGGCACGTTCGTCTGAAGTAATTCTTTTTACTTTTCCCAATCCGCTCTCTGGTATGCCTTCCATTTCTTCGGAGAGATTTGTACATGATTCTTGTTTATGTGCATTAGAGTCGCAGTGTGGTCACTGCAAGGAACATCCACTGGTTCTATAAAATAGTTAAATGGCAGATTGAAGTTAGCTAGGCAGATGTCTGGTTTTGTTGCGTGATCTCTTCGTAAATATGTAGGGAAAATGGGTCCAAATCTTTGAACTATATGTCTATTGGTAAACGTGTTAAGTTGTTTTCCAGCTCTGTTAGTATTTCTGTACCAAGAAGCCCCGCAATAAGCGTTTAAATCGGCCATCAAAATGACCGGTATCCTATAGTTGGAGAGTTTAGTAAAGTTTTGTACCGGTAATTGGAGGCGCCCGGGTGGCTGGCCAGTTATAACTTTAAAGAAAAGCTAATACAGGTGTCTGTATCTGTACAAAGTTAATATACGAGTATATGCCAAAGGGACGGAAACTTCAGGCTACTATCTAACCATAATAAATATATACCTCTAATGCATCGGAAGTACAAATGAATTTTAAATTCAAGGTTAAACATTAAGAACCAAAGACTGGAGATAAATTTAAAGAGAAGACTACTGCGCTCTCCTCACATCAGGGACAAACTTTTAATAATTAACCAAACATCGTTCCTGCAGATATATCCTACCATATAGCATATGTACCATAATATTTTTTACATAATTCTAATAGTCTTTATTAATTAAAGCGATTAATATGGATTTTGACAAGGCATATCATGTGCGTTTTACTGGATAATGCAGTAGACTTTTCAAAACTGAGATTGAAGCAATTATTGTATGTGTCAAATGTACATATGAAGTTCTAAATCCTTCACTTACTTGAGACACAGCCAGAAAGAGTGAAAGAAGCTACCATTAACAAAAATAGCAAACTTTTCAACGCGCTCCAAACCCGATACAGCCATTTCAGAAGAAACGCAGAAGAAAGTCTACTCTCAAAAAAAGAGAAAATAAAGATTCGTAAAATCACTCTAAATTAAACTATAATAATTGTGATCTCCCTAAAAGAGATACACCACATGCAATTTCGCCGAATAAACAGCATACTCCGAAAGTAGAGATGTTTAGTTAGTGTAACTCGCAAACAAGCTTCTTAGAATGAAACCATTTGAAACCCGAACATCTTATATAAAAGTGTACACGGAAAATGTCTCCCCATTTCATTGGGTTCACCTGGAACCAGTTTAATATATAATATTTAACCTTATGTAAAAATTTATGTAAATCGATGATTCGTCAACAGGTTTCACCACCCTTGAGACTGATTATTCACCAATTCACAGGTGTTCATAAACTTTGAGAAAATCGTACTTACGTACCTTGATAATTACTCCAATCTTCATCTTAAAATTCCAAATTGATGGGAAAATTCTAATTTACCTTAGATAATCCTCACTGGAGTATCAAAGCAGAATATGCAGTATAGTAAGAAGCAGTTTTTAAAGTAATAAACGTATATAAATACGAATTCGCTCGGACAAAAGGGAGCGCCTTTTCAATAATCTTTCCGCTCTGAAATTTGTACTTTATATTTTCCCTTTTTATGGGGAATATTTTCGACACTACTCGACCTTTTTACAGGTTAATAAAAGTGTGGTTAGTATTTTTATGTTTTTAGTTAGAAAATATGCTTTTTCTCTGTGATTAATCACTTTTCATTTCTTAAAGTATGATATTACATGATATCATCCTATGTTGTCAAACCCTAAAAAATACCTTAGAAAGGTGACGAAAAATTCTGATACTCTTCATATAGTTATAAAAAATAGTTTAGTCGTTAATTTAATAGGCTTTCTGAGTATACTTTTCATATAACTGCCTGTTGCATGTAACCGAGGGTTTTGTGGGCGCCTTTATGTTAATTCATCAAATATAGCGGAGGGGTTTAAACAAGTGTACAAGTATAATTTTTTCATTATTTCTGTTTTTTTTCTAAATTTGTTTGTTTTTTTTCATATTTATTTTATTTCAGGAGAAACCAATGCATGAATAAAATAGCTTAAGATAAAAACCCCCCAAAGGTCTACAAATAGGAATTAATGCCAAAAAATTGCTTTAGGAATCAAAAGTCAAATTTACATCTCCCTTTATCCCAAATATTATTCCCATTTGTTCTTTATTACCTCTCTCTTTAAACGTAATAGGACTTATGTAAATATCTATCATTTACCTACTGGAAGTATAATGCTGATGGTCGAGGGTTAGTGAGTGGGTAATCGTAGTCCTACTTCCTTGGCATATATCATAATCCTGCACCAAGGTTAAGTGGAGGTGAAGTGCAGCCAATAGGCCTACCGCAGCCACTTCCGGTGCATAAGAATAGCCCCGGTGCTTCCCTTTTGATCAAAGTTGAAATAATGATCCCCTGAGTGCGTTCTCACTTAGTAAAAGCCAGTAATGGGTGGACTTATGTAATAATAAGAATTAGGCCGAGCGGATTGCTTTTCAATTGCCAAAGGATCGTCCAAAATAGTTAAACTCACATATAAAAAAAAAATCTTTAATATACATGAATTAGAAATATGAAGTAGCATATGTAGGTATAAATAGGATCAATCTTTACACTGATTAAGTAAGTCTATATAATTTCGTGGGGATTACACTTGAAATCTCCGTACTAGGATGCTTGCGTCTTAATTGCACCCGACAGAATGAATTGAATAATATTATGAAATTAAGCACTGAACTAATCACTTATAATAATCAAGGTTATGAGCTCGGGATGAAAATTCTAGTTAAGGGTTAAACTAATGAAGTTAGATGAGGGGATAATTCAATTTAACGATACCTTTTTGTTCGTTAGTATTTGGAGGATGACGATGAATGTCTTCTTCTGATGATGATGTTTGCACTTAGCCCGGTCGTCCGAGTTTACCAAATGTTCTGATGTAATAATCCTAGGCCGGATCGCGAAGGTGACTCAAACGGTCACTCAAATAGGAATTCTTCTCTTCGATGTGTCTGTTCTGTTTATTGGCACCTGGAGTGAGTAGCCAAAATGATTACCTAGCTGCATCTAGGGTAATCCGCAGAGGGAAATCCTGTGTAAACTCTGACTCTGAAGGATGGGGGGTCTGCGAGAAGTTTGGCACCTACAAGTACCGTGACGGCAACAACCAATTCCCCAAAGTTTCCTCCTTGCAACGGGCGAACTGTTTCCTTTGTGAGACTAGCTCCACACACAACGTAGGTCCAAGATCTTCTGCCTGACTTCAGCGAGAATTTTCACTTTTATTTCCCTCAAAGAGCTAAAATCGAGAAAGAGCACCGAATTCTCATAAAATCCTTATCGTCGCGCAAAAGACCTTTTGTCTTCTGCCAGGACATGCGAAATATTTACGCCTCGCCGCCATCCGAGCTTTCCTTGTTTCTAACCGTGGGTTTATGAAGCCGTGAAAAGGTGTGAAGGAGATTCGATGCAAAAAGGCGAATTTAGAATAAGGGAGGGGGACACGCAGCTGTGTCAGTGTATTTATGTATTTACTAATGCATGTACTTAGACTTCTACACTGATGAAAGGAATACAAGGAGGAAAAATGAGGAGAAAAATGAGTCGCTAGTCAGAGAACGAGAGCGCAAATGAAGCATTCTGAAGGAAAACCAGGATACAAGCATGAGCTTTTTTATCAAGAATTGCAAAGTGAGAGGGAAAATGAGCTGAAAAGCTGTGTTTTTATCAAGAATTGCAAAGTGAGAGGGAAAATGAGCTGAAAAGCTGTGTTAATATCAAAGAGAAGCATGTAAACGTACTTATAAACGACGAGATAGTCCAAAGTAGATGGCCAGAGTAATGTGATTTACTTTATATTCTGTATGCTACCTAACATTCTAGATATGGTGTCGGAATGTTCACGTCCACGCCGAGGTTCAATCACAGCAAGCGCGGACAGAAATCTATGACTCCGTCACTAGCTTGAAGTCTATTGGGCAGATACGCTGATACTCAACCAGGAGAGGTTAAGTAGCTATACACTAGGGCTGATCGTTTTTACACTTTTTTTCGATTTTCCATTATGGATAGTGCGGAAAAGTTGCAAATGCACATATAAATATACGATAAAATGTTGTAGCAAGAAAGAATAATATTTAGACCCGGTTCCGGCACTTTGAAATTCACATAATTTTAATATATACCAAAGTTGCCGAATTACTTTGGGATAGTGATATATACACTCCATAATACGTGTATATCATGTAGAAATATATATATATATATATATATATATATATATATATACATATATTTATGCATGTTATTTGTATATATATATATATATATATATATATATATATATATATATATATATATATATATATATATATATATATTTATAGCATGAAAGACTCGACGTATAGGTGAGAATGGATGGGAAGAAAGAAAAGTCCAGACACTACACAGAGCTCTTTATTGATGTTTCGCCTCTTGGCTTCCTCAGAATGGAACTGACAAGAGAGATGGACGATTGCCGCTCGACCATTCGTAGAGTTAGTCTGGGTCGCGGTCACTTGCTCTCCCCCGGCCGTTTCCCCCTCGTCTCGACCCTTTCGCCTCTTCATTAATTAGCCTTGCCGCACCTGTCGCCAGCTTGAAGAAACCGCCCGGTGATTTGTCGACCTATGGGAGAGAATATATGTAGCTTTAATAATCCTACGCTCACGTTTAGATTAACCTTTTTGAACTATACTCACCCCATCTCATTTGGGTAAATGCCCACATTCATCTATATGCACCACTAACGAGTTTGAAGTTCTATGTGCCCGGAAGTCCCTCTTGTGCTCACTAAGTCTAGTTTTAATGTCCCTACCAGTCTCTCCGTAATAACTCTTGTCGGACCCTTCACACGGAATCTGATAGATTATGCCCCTATCCGTTTGGGCCCTAAACTTTTTGTGCGAAACCAATTCCTTGATCTTCGTCCCAGCATGATCGGCAACTAGCAAACCCGTTTTCCTGAGGGCCACATTTATGCTCTGCGCAGCATTGCAGTAAGGCACTGAAAGGTACCTGACCCCATCCAATGTGCCTGTCAAAGCCTCATTATCCGCGGTCCCATTTGTCGTGCTACTCATTTTGCCTCTTTCCGATATCCCGACTGCTTTATACCTCAACTTTATTAAGAGACCCTCTGGATATTTTAGTTTCATGAAAGCATTCTTAATGTAGTTATACTCATCAGTTAAAAACTGTTGGCTACAAATCCGGATGGCCCTGAGGTAGAATCCTATCACTACCCCAGTCTTCGTTCTATCGCTGTGTCCCGATAAATAATGGATGAAGTCATCCTTATTAGTGGGTTTCCTGTAAACGGAAAACTCAGTTACACTCCCAACCCTATGTATAAGTGTGTCCAGAAAAGGAATCTTGTTATTAACTTCTTCCTCTACAGTAAACTGTATGCTACCGTTTATCTCATTCAACCGCTCTAATTTCTCATTGACGTCAGTATTTTCAGGAATTATGGCCAGAACATCGTCTACATATCTCAACCACTAGGAGTCTCCCTCCCCTAAAAACCCTCATCAATTTCTCTGTTTTAAGGACCTCCATGAATAGGCATGCCATGACAGCACTAAGTGGAGATCCCATCGCCAGTCCTCTGTATTGTCGAAATTCTTTTCCTTCAAAGGTGAACGCACCAAAGCTCACGCATAGCGAAACTAACTTTATATAGTCCCTTTTACTAACGGGTAGGCCAGCGTCATTCAAGACGAGTAGCAATTTTGCCACTGCCTCCAAAGCACCATCAACAGGGACATTAGTGAACAGCGATTTTACATCAAAGCTTACCATTTTCTTTCCCTGTAAGATGACCCCATTTAACCTCTCCTTTAAATCGGTCGAATTCTTTAAATGCGCTTTGCTAATTTTTCCCAGTCCCTGAGACAATGGTCTGGCCAGTGCCTTTGCAATTCTGTGGGGAGCGCTTCCCACTCCCGATGTTATAGGTCTAAGAGGAACCCCTTGTTTGTGGGTTTTTGAAGGCCCCCTCATTTTGGGGGGTCTGGGGATTTCCTCAATGAGGTGGGTCATTTTCTTACCCCTTTCCGTTCTCCTGAGTATTTTTCGCACCTGTTGTTCGAAAGCTGCGGCCTCTTTTGCCGCGCTTCCATAGGGAAATTTCTCATACGTATCCCCATCTCTAAGCAAATCATTCATTTTGTCAATGTAGGTTACTTTATCGAATAGTACCACCCATCCCCCCTTGTCTGCTTGTGTTATAATAATGTCCTCACACCGACCTAGCTGCTCTAACGCGTGCTTAAATCTTTTCGGTAGGGAAACCTCACGTTCCTTGGCTAAGGCATTGTAACAAAAGAGGACCCCCTGGATGAAACCCTTGTCAACATCACTGTCACCATGCCTATAGTTTTTGGATATATGATTCAAATAACCTCGTCCAACTACACCTATGTCAAATTTTAAGCCCAATGAAAGAGCAATGGTCTCATTATGCGGAAGTTCTCTGCTTGACAAATTATTAACCAGCCCTGGGGTTCCCATTTCGTTCCACATGCTATTGTCCCAAAGTGTTTCCAATTGCTTTTCATGGTCCATCCTTTGTTTGAAGCTTGCCTTCAGTAACTCAGTGATCACGGGCCTTGGCAATGATACTGGCTTCTCAGTCTCATCTACTAACACGTCTATCTCATTAGTCAAAACTTGACAACTCTCTATTAAAAATTTCCTAGCAAAATCACTAAAAGGTTTATCTTGGATACTTAGCTGTTTGGGGACGATCTAGGTAGAACCTGCTCCTCCAAGCACTCCCGGAGAAACCATCTACGAGAGGTACGGCTAGCGATCTTCATCCTCCTGTGGAATTCCGCTTGCATAGGGTCTAGTCCTCCTCCACCATCCGACATATTGCATGAAAGACTCAACGTATAGGTGAGAATGGATGGGGAGAAAGAAAAGTCCAGACACTACACAGAGCACTTTATTGACGTTTCGCCTCTTGGCTTCCTCAGAATGGAACTGACAAGACGAATGGTCGAGCGGCGATCGTCCATCTCTCTTTTAATCATTCCGTAAAGATGTCGAGCTCCATCAGTTATAGAAGATTTTCTGTTGATATGAAACCATGTTGGAACATACACATTCATGACGTATAGAACAATAATCCGAAGATTTTCCAAAGCCAGATATGGGCGGAGAATTCTGTTAGCTGTAGTAAGCCGTCTTGAATGAGCCATTTTGCCAGGGCTTCTATTAGCTAAAGTTTCGGTGCATTCACCACTTGAGACTGCTTTGAATATATCACCCAGGTATCTTTGATCTGTACTTAGGTCATCACTGTTAACTTCAATATCCTCTACTTCAATAGGTTCATAAGCAACAACAGTATGTTTTTCACAATCGACAAGTTCTTTTCCTATTGTCCTAGTGAAGCCTCGCGAACCACTTGTTTCGCCATCAAGCTCAGTGAAGACATGTCTCAACGGGAGCTCATTTGCGTACAGAAGACATATTAACCACTGCAACGGTCTCTTTAGGTGTGCTTCAATCAGTTTAATAGCTTCTCCTTTTCTACTTGTATTTCCCTCTGGCACATCACATCCAATTACAGCAATGTGTTTTGTATCCGTTCCGTTTTTATCAAGATAATCCAACATTGACTTTACAATGTTTCAGGCAGAGCTGTAATCAGGCGCAACATATGAACTGAGATCCAGGCTCTTTAATCATGACTATGTGTTTTCTGAAACAGTTTTCTGGAAATTTTTATTATTAATGTTTTCCTGGTATAGTGTTTTATCTTTGCGATCAAAGTATCTACTTTCCAAGAAAGTGCTGGTGTTTTATTCTTTAACAATATTACGCCTTTCTTTTTTTCTCGCTCTTCTAACTTTATCTATTATTGCAGAAGACTTTCCCTCCTCTATGATGCATGGGTCGTATAATACTAACAGCAACTATTGAAGCTGCTCTATCAGATATGCCTGTTCTCTCACAAGCAATAGCTAGAGAAGGCAATTTCTTTTGAATAGGAGTTTTCAGTTTTTTCATTGGAGGTTCATATTCAGATTCAGAGGTTTTGCAGCTGCTGCTTTCAGGATTACCTTCCCCTGATGATGATGACGTGATACTAACGGTTATGCCACCTTTACTAGTGGATAAAAATGGCTCATATATGTTAATTAATGAATATTGTTTTTTTTTCAGTTGGGCCTCATTCTTCAAAGTTATTCTTGTATCAGGCATTCCTATTACCATTTTCCTCTCAGTTCATTGATCTTCAAGAAATTCGCGCTCTATTGGTGGAACCTTTCCTACTTTCCTGCAGGAACATTGCTGAAATGAAGTGCACTTGCAAAAGCTTATGTCAAACAGTTTGCTCTTGTTTGTCTTTTTGAAAGTTTCTAATTTTTCATTCAATGAAGCTCGCTGTTGTTTTCCTACGAGAGATTTACGTTTGCTTATGTATGTGCTATGTAAATTTTTCAACATTTCACAAACGCATCCGTGTGATACTGTAGTAATTGAAGCTTTTGACCACAATTCTTATAGACTGTCACTGATCGTTTACAGGGTTTTAGAAACGGGAGTGTTTACTTGGATCATCTATGAATTATTTTTTACGTAAAGAAAATTTTTAATTAGATCTTCATGCGTCGGGAGACGCGTGTAACAGTTCCGTGCCATGCCCAAAGATGGGGCAGCTGGAGGTAGCAGACACACTTTTCGTAGATCTTCTAGAAGACATCTTGGCCTGAAAATTAAAAAAAATATTTATACTAATTAGTATCTAAGTAATATACTTCACTTACAGTAAGAGCAAAACATATTAAAATATTTACCTTCATATAAAATACATGAAATGATAAACATAATACGCAAGACTGCATGGCACGGCAGTCGACACTCGGCAGCAGCACAGTAATATATTTTACCTTAAAGACAGCGCACAACAAACTGAATTAGGGATACAAACTGCTGCGCTTTAGATAAAGGAAGAGGGAGTAAGCATTGGGGTGGAGGGAGGGGGGAGAAAGGGGTTTGGGAGGTAGTAGAGCACTGCATGAAGCACCACAATTAATTGTTGTGACTGCTTATAAGTGCATTAAAAATCAAAAAAGTTCTACTGGTTTGTGATACATAATGTAATTTATATCATTAGTGCAGGTATTTAATTATTTTATATATATATATCAATATTTATATATATATATATATATATATATATATATATATATATATATATATATATATATATATATATATATATATATATTTGTCGATAGGTATATATATCATATATGTTAATAATTTATAAAGGGTATTTCAACAAGGACGCTCAAGCTTTGTCAGGTGATAGTGGCCATGTTGTTAAAGAAACATCTGGCAACTTCACTGTAAACTATTCAGTAGTACGTGGCAAACCAGGAGGGGAAGTTATAGCGTTGAACAGTAGGTGAAAATCCTCAAATGTTATTATCCATATCAGTGCTCCGTTCGACAAACATTCCGCGCATTACGGGATTTCTATCCTCGCCCTATCGTCCTGCCGAGTCCACTGTTCGACGCTTGGTAGCCAAATTCGAGGCAAAGGAGTCGATCAACAAACAGCCAACACCTATACGTTGCCAAGAACTTAGCCTTTCTGCCACTTAAGTTTGGCGAATTATGCGTAGGGACTTGGGTCTGCACCCGTACAAAATCCAACTTAGCCAAAATCTTAAGGTAAACGACCATAGATAACACCGTCTGTTCGCTAATTGGGCTCTCCAGCAGTTGGAAGTTGCCCCGAAATTCTCCCCAAAAATCATCTTCAGCGACGAGGCCTATTTTTAGATGAATGGATTTGTGAACAAGCGAAATTGTCGAATTTGGGACGAAAACAATCCACATGAGATACATCAGCACCAATTGCATTCCAACAAAGTCACTGTTTGGTGCGGATTTTCGTCTAACGGAATCATCGGTCCGTATATTTTGAGAACGAAGATGAGATTGCCATAACCCTCAACGGCGAGACCTAAAGATAGATGATCAGCAGCTTCTTGTGGCCTCAACTGGATTATATGCCTGATATGGATACTAAAGACATGTGGTTCCAACAGGACGGCGCTACGTGCCACACTGCGCATGTCACGATAGACATTTTGCAACAGCGATTTCAGGGTAGGCTCATCTTGCGCGGCGGCGAGGTCAACTGGCTACCAAAACCATGCAATTTAACGCCATTAGACTACTTTCTTTGGGGCTACCTTAAATCGCAGGTCTATGCGAATAATCTGAAAACAGTTGATGGCCTCAAAGTCAACATAACGAACACCATCCAGCAAATTTAGCTAGATGTATGCGACAAACTCTTAGAAATTTGGGCCTCCCTAATACGTTCCACAAAGCGAAGCTGCGGCAGACATTTAAACGACGTCATATTCCATACTTAATCCCATCAAATTTATTTTCAAATTTAAAATAAATTCAGTCTATATATTACACACATCTTGTTTTATTTACATTTAAAAATCGAGCGACCTTATTGAAAGAGCCTTTACATCATATTTCTAATCTGCAAAGGATAATAATGAGCTCAGATACGTTTCTAATCGAACGTCATAATAATAGAAAATATTTGATTTTTAAGGAAGTTCAACATATCAGCGCCGAGTGGAGATATTAGTACAGAGCTATGAGATATTTCTACATAATATACACGTATTATAGAGTATTTTTATCAATATCCCAATGTAATTCCGTAAATTTTATATATATTAAAATTATGTGAATATGACCTAAAAATTCCGTGTTTGGCCTATTTTTCGGAATTTCAAAGTGCTGGCGCTGGGTCTAAATATTATTTTTTCCTGCTGCAACTTTGTATAGTATATTTTTGTGTAAATTCGCAACTTTTCCGCACTATCCGCAATGAAAAATCAAAAAAAGTGGAAAAACGATCCGCCCTACTCTACACGCAACATAATGGAAATAGCTAATCATATCACCGCTATCATTTTCCTTCCCTCTTTTCCGGAATCGTGCCGATCGCGTATTTATGAACGTTTAGAGGGGTACTCATATCCTCATACCATTGATGTGTAAATGGTGCCATCGCACACTGGTTTCACGAAAAGTTCCATTATCGGTGAATGTTATAAAAAAAACACCAAACAACCCGGCCACCTCTGCCTCCTTCAACAGGAAAACGCCCTGTTGCCTTTCGGATCACTAGTAATTGTTGTTCTGATTTTTTGCAGAAATTTCAATTTGAAGTTTTGTATCTAAAAGGCTCAGAGAATGGTATAGCGGATAGCCTTAGTCGCAACTACCTTCATTCTTGTGCGATTATTTCATGTACATAAGTATAACTAACTCTCGGTCCTTGTTAGGAACCTTATTGTAAATATACGGCCCTATCTGGTGTAACCGAGGCCCGATGTCCCCCTGCTAAAATTTTGGCGGCGGGGGGGATGGGGGTGGTGGTGTAATTTTTAAGTTGTTGAATAATTTACCTTGGCCATTTTTACCATGAACTTTATTTTTAAGCACTATAAATTTTTTTCTTTGTGAATGTGCTTATATCTTATTTATTACCCTTGGTATCGTAGAAACGGGTGAACAAGTTTTCTAAAAATCTAGAGTGTATTTATTATAAAACCATTGTATATATGTATTTCTTTTTTTTGTATTTGGCACGTCTCTCGGGGGTGTACTCAGGGTAGACCTTTAATAACTATTAGTTGTGATGTCACTTCCATTGTGCATTCCATCTTAAGGATGGAAGTGTGGCAAAGAAAGAGAGATCGATTAAGATTTTGTTTAGGGGAGACGTGTGAAACGAAAGTTATTCGGAAGAGCAATGCCTGACCCCCGTCGGCTAACTTCCGGCGAGATTAGCCTAAAATTTCGTCGGTTCACTTAGGCCATAAAATCCCCGCCGTTGAGCTATAAACGCCGAGGTGGTGAGGGAGGGCTTACTCGCTTCCGTTAGCAAATATAGAAGTTCCGGCGAACGCATATATATTCCCCTTCACACAATTAATCTTGGAAGTATTACCACAGAATCCGCCCAAGAATCCAGGTGGCGGTGGTAGGCTATCTCTACGTTGCATCCTTGTGAGCCAAACCCGGAAAATACAGAAGATCTTCGGCGGCCTCTTTTAAGACGTCTGTATAAATCATCCACTGACGGCGCATATCCTCGAGCGATAGAACACGGTGTCAGGATCGAAGAACCCGTCCAGAAGAAGCGCACAGCTTCAGCCCCACAGGAGTTTTCCCCCTCACCCGTCTACAGGAGAATCTTCCCCCTTTGAGCATCTACTTGGTGAATCTTCCCCGAGCGTCTACTTGTGGTAGCCCCCGCCCCAAAATATTAAGATATTTACACGTTTCATTTCCTCGTCGAGGCGTTGGAACGCCATCCGCCCTAAACTGGTCACGTAGTCTCGTCTCGAGTCATCTCGGGTAACTATAGTGAATTATTGTGTCCCTATGGCTAGGATTCTATTCGTAGTTTCTTCCTAAAGCCTATCCGGATAGTACTCGGAGTATTGAGCCCTTGCGGCATGAGTAATTATTGATAATTATTAATAATTCTCCCATTGCTGAATTATTTAACAACATTAGAGTGTAATTATTTGTATTATATGTTTTGTTGTGTAATTAAAGATTATTTTTGCAATTCTCGTTTAAGTCCTGCAACCACCAAAGCCTAATTAAATAAAACCAATCCAGGCCAGCCATATTTAAAGTATTGTAATAAACAAAACCCCGCGCACTCAACGAAATTCAATTCCAATCATTATTTTGGGCTGTCGTAGTCTTTCCCTGAACAAACGAAGCAATCGAGAAATAGGCGATAACTGCCTAATTCTACGACGCGCATTCATAGTCCTTTTCAAGACTATTCTATAAATCATCCTCATACTTAATATAACCTAACAGTGAAAATTTATTAGTGATTATTAGCGGAATTACAAACTCTGTATGCCTCGGGGAAGCTCCTAGGAAAACCGGGTGGGAGCGTCCTATTCGGTTGCAGAATGCCTGAATAGCAAGCTTTTTCGAGTCGCGGTTGAGGTTCCTCAGTTATCCTCGCCGTTGACGCCAATTACGCACCTAGTTAATGAACTGCCTCGTTAAAGTCACTTCATCTAAGAACGGCATCTGCAATTCCTTTTGGAGGAAACATCGATTCTTGGAACTAGGATAGCACCAATTAGCCACTACAAAGATAACGCTAAGGCAAAACGCTTTTACATCAATAGTTCATTTGTTTAATAAATATTGAAAAGTAATAATTGAAGAGCGCCTGGAAATGCAGACTTTCAGTAATTTGACAGGCCAGAGAATATTTTAAAAGGTATCTCATTTGATGTCCTAAATTTAGAAAGAGTAAATTGTTTACTATATTGGGCTTCAACTTGAGCACTGTTCTGTTAGTGATTAGACAGAAATAAGTAAAGATAACCTTTAATTCAGGATGGAAAAAATGGATTCAATTTTCTCTTTCTGTACCATTTGAGGAATATATCGGATCCAAACACTATTGATCTCTTTTTAAGTGTAAGAAGTGAACTACGTAAAAGCTTTTATTCTCTTGAAAAGTTTGCTATGTTAGGAAATTACCACCATGGTTCTTGAAGTGGGAAGAGGCTTTTTGTTGGCAAGCCATTATTTTGTATACCAATCCTATGATCAATCGTAATAGCTGGATTAAGGTCGGAAATCGCTAGCAAATTTTTGACTTGCAGTTATGCAATCTAATATATCTATATCATACTCTTTTCCATCCTATAATACCAAATCTTAGCAATGCCACTTCATATAGCATCATGTCTATGTAATAGACGCTCGCATAGATCTAATTCCTTGCCTTATAATTATACTAATCTTACAGCCATGGCTTATCTTAATGAATGTGTAAATCACATCTAAGTTGTAAAACTGTGCATTCTTAGTTCTTAGTTTTGGAATTCTTTAGTGTGGCATCAGAGATGTAAATATTTTTTCATAATTGTTCTTTCTATCATATCTTCTTTGGCATTATTAATCATTAAAATTTACATTAGGGAGAGCATTTCAGTATTTGTTATTATTTCCATTTTAAATCAAGTGTTCATTTAATTACCCTTAATATCTTTTCTTCTCTCTGTGTTTAATACTATACTCGAGAGAGCTTTGCCAACGATAAAATACTATTAAGTTGGAATAATTGTTGTTATTACCTCCAGTTCTTACGAATAGACTTATACATATGAGTAAACGTACTTCAGACATTCAAATTAGAAGAGAATATTTGTGAAGCCTGTAATTCTCAATGGGAACATCATAATTAAAAGAAGACTTTAGATAGTGAGGAAATTAACTAGTAGGAACAACCGATACAGGAATTATAAGAGCGGAGTAGGAGAATAAAGAAGTAAAGAGGAAATAATTAAATAACTAATTTGGAAAGAAGAATATAAAGAACATGCATAGTAATTACATAAATATTTGACAGGAAATAGATAATAAATTTCTTAGCAGGAAGATAACCAAAAAGGATTTGAAGCAAAAATTTAAATACAAGGAATAACTATCAAGGAAAAATTCTCCCAATGACATTAGATAGCAATTTCTATGACATAAACAATGAAAGGCCACTTGTACTAAAAAATTCCAGTTTTATATAATAAAGATTCCGATAGATTCGGTACCCGATCTTACACATCACTTGCGTGTTATTTTACCATAAGAGACGGAAAGTCATGGCTTGAATCTTTACAAACGTGGGTTAAGATAGGGAAAAAACAAATAAGGTATAGCTATTAAAGATTAATACGCACTGGAACCTACAAGAAAAAATGGATCCAAGCAGCAGAACACTTCAATGCACGAATTATATGCCATTTTGGGTAAGTATTGCTTTTGTTTATGAATCTGTGGTACCTAAATCCTCTGTTGGTAATCACAAACAGCTTACTTCATAAATGAAAACCATTAACCACCAAAATTTAGAGTTCCTTAAGAAATAAATCCCCCAAATAATGCAAAACAAAGAAAATAAATAAAATAAAAGAAGGCAAGTAAAGTGTGTGTCAAAATTCAGAAAGTCGGTGGAAATGATAAATTGACAAATTTATTTGAGTGATCTCATAAAGAAAGCTTCTTTTCCGACAAAAGAATCCTAAGAAATAATAATGAATTCACTCATAAATAAGAGAAAAAAGATTCAACGAGATTAGAGGCAATGCTATCGAATGCTAAGAAGTATGATGTAGGAATATATGAAAAGTCATAGAAATGGTGATTAGGTCATTAGCCACAAGAATCTTTTCAATAGAATTGTTTTTCTTTGTCTCTTCATCCTGTCACACAATGCAACTAACTATACGTATGCAAAATAACGATGTAAAATGGCATTTTAGGGGGAATTACAATGTTGATTTAAAATAAATCTCACATTTTCAATCTAAAAATAAAAGATAAGGAATTAAAGCAGTATCGAGCCGTATAGTACGATTTCAGGGTTTACAAAGACGTTAGAATAAATACGTAGAATGAATCGTGGATTCAGCAAATATTGTTTTTTTTGCTCAGTCGAAATTTTAGAGGGAAATTTGTTTGTTCGGGCAAATTGAAGCGGCTTTTAAAGAATCTGTATTTATTTTTCCGTGCAATGAGTATTGCAGTAACTATATTTATCTCAAGAAATGTCATTTGAAAGAAAAATAAATACAGATTCGTTATAGTTTTATGTTCAAATTTAAAGAGCAAAATATCGCAGAATGTTCGGAAGGAGAGATCATTAAAAATGTAGCAAAGAAAGAGGAAGAGACGATATTCCAAAGATAATAGGCTGCATGGGCTCCATCAATCATTGTCATGAGATTAATTTATCGCGACATAAATCACTCGTGTCCTCTCGTACAGAGCATTGCCTTAAAAACTTTGCCCAATTGAATGCTATTAGCTGTACAGCGTTTTATTGCAAAAACACGTTATTTATAATAATTTTTTCCAGTTTTATTATTTTTTGGGGGGGAAGGTCGTTGCTTAAAATAGATTTCGCAGCGATCACACACGGTATCACTATGGAAACCAAACCAGAAAAAAGAGGAGTTGGGGGCACCCAAACATTCAATGTGTGGCGTCATGAAAATAAAAAATATAAAAAACAAAGCCAGACCCCAAGATGCGTTGATCATTAATACAAAGAGAGTAAGTCAAGGACAAATCTATGGGAAATGCAGTAATAAATTATATATAATACATGCTGGTTTTGAATTGGGTAAAATGGAAAATTCTCCATTTTCTGTATTATATTAGATGTAGAAGTCTAAATACATCCATGCATTAGTGCATATATAAATACTCTGACACAGCTGCGTGTCCCCCTCCCTTATTCCAAATTCGCCTATTCGCATCAAATTTCCTTCACCCCTTTTCGCGCAGTCATAAAACCGCGGTTGAAGTCGAGGAAAGCTCTGATAGCAGCGAGGCGTAAATATTTCGCATGTCCTGGCAGCAGACAAAAGGTCTTTTGCGCGACGATAAGGATTTTGTGAGAATCCGGTGCTCTCTCTTGGCTTTAGCTCTTGAGGAAAATAAAAGGGAAAATTCTCCCTGGAGTCAGGCAGAAGATCTTGGACCTACGTTGTGTGTGGAGCAAGTCTCACAAAGGAAACAGTTCGCTCTTTGCAAGGATTGGTTGTTGCCGTCACGGTACTTGCAGGTATGAAACTTCTCGTAGACCCCCTACCCCTTCAGAGTCAGAGGTTACACAGGACCTCCCTCTGCGGACTACCCTAGACGCAGCTATGTAATTATTTTGGCTACCCACTCCAGGCGCCAATAATCTGAACGGACATTTTGATGGGGGAATAATTCCGATTTGAGTCACCATTTGACTCGCCTTTGCGATCCGGCCTAGGATAATTACATCAGGACACCGGTCTAGGAATACCTCGATTTTCAATAACGTCGGACTACCGGGCTAAGTGCCTACATCGTCAGAATAAGAAGACATTCATCTCCATCTTCCAAATACTTACGAACTCCAAGTTATCGTTAAAGTGAATTACATCCTCCCCTAACTTCACCAGTTTAACCCTTAACTAGAATTTTCATCCCGAGCTACCGGGATGAAAATCCCGGTAGCTAGATTATTACAAGTGATTAATTCAGTGCTTACTTCTATAATTTTATTCAATTCATTCTGTCGGGTGCAATTAAGACGCAGGCATCTTATTGCGTAGATTTCAAGTGTAATCCCCACTAAATTATATAAATTTACCTATTTAGTGCAAAGACTAATCCTATTTATACCTACATATGCTATTTCATATTTCTATTCCATGTATATTAAAGATTATTATTGTATTTGTGTGTTTAACTATTTTGGACGATCCTTTGGCAATTGTAAAGCAATCCGCTCGGCCTAATTCTTATTATTACATAAGTCCACCCATTACAGGCTTATACTAAGTGAGAACGCACTCAGGGGATCATTATTTTAACTTTGATCAAAAGGGAAGCACCGGGGCTATTCTTATTCACCGGAAGTAGCTACAGTAGGTGTATTGGCTGCACTTCACCCCCACTTTACCTTGGTACAGGATTATGATATATGCCAAGGAAGTAGGACTACGATTACCCACTCACTAACCCTCGACATATTAGCTGTTCTCAAGTTACTTCAATAATAAAATAAAAAAGTTAGGCACTAAAATAATAAATTTCCCCCCAAATTTATTAAATTATACCCTAAAATGACTATTGACTTGAAATGTTTGCACAATCCATGCCTTGCATGGTTTAATGCCCCTGTTAACGATAATAGGCTCGTCTTATCGAATTATATTTACGCATGATTAATTTAATTTTTATTATTGTTTATGTTTTTAATGACCATACATACTCTTTCATGACTTCTTTCCCTATTTTAGTGATGAATTCGCTTGGAATAAAATATCGAAAAGATTTTCCGTGCCTAATAAATCGACGTTTGAGTATAAAAAGACTTTTTAGAGTTGAAACAAGTTTGCAAGGAACACATCAAATTAGTAAGGTGATATAGAAATACAGATTAAAACGACAGATTAAACATTAGAATTTAAAGTCCCTATGAGACTCAAGAAGCAAGTTTTAATTAAACCCCGTAGAGTTGAAAATTTGCAAAGAGGTTTGTAAGTTCTTAATGTATATATTTATCTAAAATTATTTGTTTGAATTATTATTACTATCCTGCGTACACTCACTTATTACATTTTTAGAAGCTAACAAACAAAGGAATAAATAGAATTAAATGAAAAAATGGAACTCAGATAAAAAAGCTAAATACAATAGCTAGCAGTGATATGAAAAAATTGATTATCATTAATATTAGGAAAAAAAATGACATTTGGGAAATTAATTGTTAACCGAAGTACAAGGAACCTTACAAAGAAATACTAATGCAAAACAGATGTAGTTAGACAATTTTAGACAAAATACCACACACATATATTGGCATATGTCCTATTCTGTGTAACTTTTTCCTGAAATACTTTCAAACTCCTTTACTTATCTTTATCCAAATTAACACAAATTTTGTAAGTTATCGAGACGTAAGTATATGAGGTGAATTTAACATTGCAATTAAACTACTTAGACTATTTTAATAATTTTTTAACCAGCTTAACAAACTCAATTCCACCATAATGAACAAATTAATGTACAAATAATAAAAATTCACTATTTTATAATAAAAAATATAGCAATAGTCTAAGATTTTAAGTGCTTTTCGACTTTGTGACCAATCATTTTTACAACTTGAAATGATTTTCAAAACCCGCAATGCTTATAGAATTGAAATATCTAATATATTTTATTCGTGAAAGCTTATCCAAAGTTAGATCAAATCTTTTTAGTAGCTATTCCGTATTTCCCCTCGCTTAAAGGATTAAACACGATTGTGTAAACAAACCTGATAGTTTTCCAATACCTTTCAACCATTAGGAAATCATTCCATCCTACAAATGTCCAATCACTAAATAAATATGCGAATTTATATTTAAACCCGTGCAAAGCCAATAACTGCCAATTAATTAAGCTAGGAGAGAAGAAGAGCGCATATATGAAGAGTGGATGGAAATTGCATGCAATGCAATTTCCACCCAGTCTTCAGATTACTTTAGATAGTGGTAAAAACGCCACCACTGTAATAAATTACTCTCTTGGCTAAATAATTTACCATTCTAACGATTTTAATAAAATAGGGAGTCCATATTAATTAAAAAAAATCTAAATTTAAGTTTTAAGAAGAAAAAGTCTAATATAGCCCCATAGCTTAAGTCTACTCCTAATAGATAATGTCATGACCCCATGATAATGCTCCTGATTATTGTCAACGATCAGTCGCTTGGGTGTTATTAGGATTTCAGTTTATGGCATTTTTTCTCAATTTACTACTGAAGTTTACATGTCGTAGTTTGGAGTATAAGTTGATAAATATTATTTATTCAATATCGTTCTAAACAATTACTATGACTAAAACTCAAAATAATACGGAAATAAAGAGAGGAGAAATCCATTTTATTTTTAACTTAAAAATAAAATGGATTTCTCCTCTCTTTATTTCCGTATTATTTTGAGTTTTAGTCATAGTAATTGTTTAGAACGATATTGAATAAATAATATTTATCAACTTATACTCCAAACTACGACATGTAAACTTCAGTAGTAAATTGAGAAAAAATGCCAATCCTGGCCATAACACTATAAAAAGAATTAAGAGACTAAAATCTTTATATCAAAGACGCAAAGTTACAGAAAACGTCTTACCTACAGTAGCCCAGAAAATTCACCACTCTACGCACTTTGTTAACCAATGTAGATTGAATATAAAAATATTACCTAGAACAGTTAGATAAAGACGTAAAAATCAATGGTTAAAATGATACAAGGCCAGAAAGAAACCATAGATATATTAGGTCAACAGAATAGGCGTCAGATAAAAGTAATTTTGGGTATATATGAAAAAGTAATGCAATGTTGTTTTACATGTAATTTATATAATTCTGTTTAGATATACCCTAGAAAAAGTTTGAAATGTTTAAAGTTGTAGCAACAATTTGGCACTTTGTCTGCAATTTGAGAGTACCTTCAATTTGAGAAGAAGAGTTCATGAGCCATTTCTTCCCACTTGTATAGTATCAACCGAGAAGCATGGAGGTAGTTTTATTATTTTATAGGGATGCCTGTGGTTATTAGGGGCAGAAAAGTTGTTTTTATGCCAGTTAAGTATAAACTTCACAACTTATAACACATTGTTGTCACAAGTTTAAGAGATATATATCGACAAATTCAATCGCAGAACACGAATAAATGAGGTTATATTTTAGCAAGACATGAAACCCAGAAATGCTATATATGAATGGGGATCACATCAGTGGAGTGTGCACTACAGAGCCCAACTTAAATCCAAATGAGCACTTGGGGAATGCTTAATTAGGCAATAAGAAATACTATAATGACACATGAAACAAAAATATATGCCATGAATAATTGCAGCTGTAGGTAAAGCAAAGGGTGGTCCAACTAAAGATTAAAATAATTAAAAATAAATCAATATATAAAAATATACTGAAATAATTTGCCACATATGCCTAATAACATTATATGAATAAATCCATAGGGTGCGTTACCCTTTCGACCATATATATAAATATATATATATATATATATATATATATATATATATATATATATATATATATATATATATATATATGTGTGTGATGCGAACAGCATTCGGTCGTACTTTCCAACTGTTAATTTTATGCATAATCTTTTACCTTCATTTGGTTATTTTTCTTCTATAAAACAATATCAATATTTGCACATTTGCGGGAGAATAATTGAAGCAAATTTTTAGCTACCCGAAATTGTGAAAGAAGAATGGAATCTTCGCCGTGCCATACCATACGGAAGACCATTCTTGGCTGTCGGATAATTTTCTATCACACAACTTGATACATTTAGCCTCTCAACTCGTCTGAGTGCAACCCCCCTCGACTGTTTTGTGTGGAACGTGGTGGAAAAAAGAGGCCATCAAATCTACCTCCAAGAGGAAGCACGAGATGAGTGCCAGAATTATCAGAGTCTTAAGGGGCCTAATACTGGAAAGGGTGACGAAGGCTTGTGGTCGTTCCCGTGTTCGCTTAGAGGATGAGATCTAAGCCACAGGTGGATTCATCGAGGATGAATAAATCTAAAGAAATAGAAACACTGTCTTATTTTTCCATGAGAGAGTCATCATGGAAAAAAAAATATATATATATATATATATATATATATATATATATATATATATATATATATATATATATATATATATATATATATATATATACATATATATATATATATATATATATATATATATATACATATAAATATATATATATATATATATATATATATATATATATATATATATATATATATATATATATATATATATATATATATATATATTTATATGATATAGGGGTGGTGGTATGGGAGAGCAGTGGCATTTTTGAGTAGATGAAGGACAAATCTCCTGCTGATCAAGGTAGTAGTGTTGAATTGCTAATTAGAGGTATTAAACTTTGGAATTTCCTTTATACCTGCTGATTTTATATTGTGAGAATAATAAATTTTTTTAGCATTATCAATGTCAATTGAATCGTTTTCTTTTGATATGTGAAGAAACAAACTATAAAAAAGTCTTCCACGGCGTATGTCGCATTTGTGTTTCTTCATTCTCCTGGAGAATCTGCTGCTTTCGCCAATGTGTACTTGGTTGCAAAATTTAAATGGATTTCCATTGTTCTTTTCCAGTGGAGCTATTTTGAGACACACTATTTCGGATCGTTTTTTTCGTATTTAGAGGAAACATTGATATTGTTGGCCGGTGACATCTTTTTAAAATTACTTAATTGGGGCAAGTATGGGATACTGCAGCCGAATCAATGTTTGGATAATCGTGTTGATTTCATCCTGCAGGAAACAAGGATCATATGTGCAATTTACTGTCAGAAATAAGGAAGAAACTACGCACCTTTTAACTGATTCATCGTGGCAAGAGAAATAAGAAATGTAGGCATTAGATTTGGCTTTTTTTTCAGTAAACAGAACAATATGCTGCGTTGTTTACTTTAGATATTTTGACATCAAGAAATTTATGACCATGTAAGACACGCTCCGTACGCCCTTGAGTTAATTTATTTGTAAATTATTTTTTTGATATGCCACAACTAAAACTAAAGGATCAAAAATCGGTAGAATTGTTATTTTCTAACATTTTTACATATGTAGATATAAAAAATAATATACGAGTAAATAATAATAAATTTATTAATTTTATATAATATTTTTGAGAGTAATGCACAACCCTCATTGTTTATCATTGCATAAATTTATTAATGACCTCATTAGGCAATGTAAAATCCTATTCTTACAGCCATAATACAATGAAAAATGAAATTTACAGAGGCCGAATGAATTTCAATTTTTCTAAATTAATTTAAAAATATAAACACTTATTCTATTAATTAGTACACTTAGCACATAACTATATATCTGCAGTTAAATCTTGCATCTAACATAAAATAATGTTAGATAATAACACAAATAGCATCATTTAACGCGTAGTCTTAAAACTAAATGAAACAGCTTAACAGCTCATGCCTAACTTAACTAAACTCACGGTGATATTTGACAGCAGAACAGCCATTGTTTAGATTCTTGATATCTTTAACAACTTACATAAATGACTATTCCTTAAAAAAAGGATCATAAATCATTATTTACTATTGACCCGAGACACCTTTAAACCATACTGGTCATCTTCAGGGACTGCAATGAAGATGAAGAAATTTAGCTATATAAATACAAAATATATGTAGACATTTTACATGTTTCAGAGGAGTAGCATTGAATGTATTATTTATTATTGAAATTAAAAAAAACATATTAAAATGAAAAGTTTTGAGTTTAAAATGCAACTTTTTTTACCACACATATTGTAGAAAAAAAAAACATCAGAAAAAGACGGCAAAATTAACGCATCTTTGTCAGAAATATTACTCGATGTTCCGCCTATCTATAAAAAGTTGCAATACTTGCCGTCACCGATAGAAAATAAATGTTGGTAAAAAGACGTAGACTTCTAGTAGTTATTTTATTCATGAGGCTCGCATTATCCATGAAGAAAATAATTTACTGTTCAAGCTTCTCAGAATTAGAAAATGAAGGCATGAACGCTTCAGTGAGGCGTATAATATTCCATAAAGGCCCTAAGTCGAGAATGGCTAGGTCGTAGCCTCAACTCACCATGCATAAACTTAAGAAGAGGCTTCAATTTTATGGGAAATATAAATATGAAGCTTGTACCTTCTGGATAATCACTCTTTAAAAGGAGAAAAGGGAGCGCTTTCACTAATACTATGCCCTGCACACAGTGAAGCATCCGCACCTGATTTTACAAGAAAATATCGAGATTACATAAAAAACTGATAGCAACGTATTTACTAATCCTTACTAGGCTACCAGAAAGATGATGAATTAATAGGTCTATGTAATAACTGATTGCGGAGAAAAAGCAAAGTAAAGCTGAAGTCAAGAATTTATCTACAAAAGTAGATTAGAGATTTATCAGTGTGATGGCAAACGAGGAACTCGGTTCTTGCGGCACCAAAATACATACTAAAGAAAAGTTACCTAAAAAGGTTACCAGCACGGTGCTCAACTATCCGCAAGGGTAAAATAAATACATAGGAAAATTCAACCGTATTATTTACAAAAAGAAAAAATAACCTGTCAATGGAGTACAAAGAGGTTGCCAAAAAGAATAAAAAGTCACAAATTTCTAAACCACCTAACGACAACACGTCGTTATTAAATAAAATTTGAGTATAATAAGGGATATTATAAAAATAAGCACTTTATGCCGAAACGACATGCGTCGATAAAAATAACTAACTATACTACATAGGTAAGAGGTATAAAAGAATAACTCCCCCATCCCCTGTGCTTCGTCCTTCACACAAAAGCAATGAGTCTCGACACGAGCACTCGAGAAATTAAAGGGCATAAGACAAGAGAAATATTCGAAATACCGATACGAAAGCAGTGGAGCGACACCCAGGTGACGAAAATACAAGGGACGAAGAACACACGGGTGATGACGATTGAGATGACCAGGGTGAAGTCGATGATCGAGATGACGCAAGACCCACGGGTGGCGCGATCTAGAGGATGAATGACACACGGGTGAATGAGATCTAGATGACGACGGATTCAAGGGTGGAGGTAGTTGAGGTGGCGGAGTACCCAAGGGCGGAAGTGTTAGAGTGTCGAGGGATACCCTTAACTAGCCCACAGTAATCGGCTTGCCAATAGAGAAAGAATGCAGTACGAGTCTGGAGAAAGCGAAAATCGTTTCAGCGGCGAAATGAATCAGGGTCAAAGCTGGCAAGGTATAATGGCAGAAGGTCCTCGCTGAACGATGGCCAGAACGGTTCTCCTGCGAAAACAGAAGGGGGCCCCTATTTATACAAGCTTGCCAGAGGAGCGTACGTGATGTTGGTTACGCATTCAGGGGCTAGATACACTGCTTTCCGATAGTAGCTAATAGGTTATTCTGGCGCGCGTGCGCGTACTTTTCGCCAGAACTGACACATTTACCAGATGAATCAGTCGTAGGTTGCTCGCAGATTATGGCCTTGAGGTGGGCGCGCGAGCGGAACAGGTCAAATATGAGAGATCATGCGGCTAGGTTCAGTTTCCCTTACGATTAGATATTATTTTCCAGTGCGCTTATTTATTTACCGTTAAACCAACTTAGGATACGATTTGTCATCATAGGTATACCTGTATAGACTAGCTTGGCGCTCAGAGTCTTACACAAGTACGGGTAGACAGCTGGCCACAGGTAGCTAGAGTATGTCTGGGCGATAAATAGAGAGTGCGAATTACGGCTGACCGGGTTTACAGTTCAAAGGCTATATAAAGAGAATACCTCAAAATATAATTTTAATATATATTAAAAAAGGAGCAATATATATATATATATATATATATATATATATATATATATATATATATATATATAAAAAAGGGGGAACAAATCACTTATGGTAGTTTAATGAATTAAGTGAAGATTAACGAGGTAACCTGGGATGACCATACAAGATCACTTTAACTACCTTCGAGTGCGGGAAAATTGGATGGGGAGTGGAAGACAACGGCGCAAGCCTTCAAGAAGATACTTCGGGGAATCCTGACTAGGAGGACTTGAAGATAGGGTTGGATTACATAGTGATGAATGATGAGATTTCCTCTGCTACAGAGAGACGTAATCTCAGCTCGACACTATTTTGCTGATCAGTAGGGAGTCTCAGTCTTGAAAGGCGGGAATCTTGAAGGCGTAGTAAAGATCATAGGGCTGCACAACTCTCCTGGAAGAAGGGGGCTCGATAGCTTTCCTCTGAATAGGGACCAAAGCTTAACGAAGGTAGATCTGCTGACGAGATGTTCGACGACGTACGACGATGCGTTACGGGGGGTCACGGGAAACAGACGGCAGTCCAGACGGAGTGGATTGCGGGCTTTCAAGAGAATATTTGCGCAAGTATAAGCAAACACGATTCACGATAACGTGTCGTTCCAGACGATCAAACTTGCCTCGCGATATGGGGGTAGAGTTAATATGGCCGCGCTCTGTGTTTTTGCAGGGGATAGGGGACAATCGGCAATTTAAACATAACACAGCTGGGACGGGTGATTAAGCAAGTGACGGGTTTTCCTTGACTTTCTAAAATTCTCACGCTGGCTCACGTGGTCTTGAAAAGATAGTGGGCTATCGCCAATGAGCTTTGTCTCACCATGGTTCTTCGAGGGCATTCTCTCAGATAGAGCATCTAGTAGATTATTTCAGATTGTTACATTTTCTTTGGAAAAGATGAATTTAGTTTCGTCTGCCCGAAAGTAACTTCCTTCAAGCTTAAGATTGTGATCATGCTTTGATTCATTCAGGAGTGCTAGTGAAATTTGAAAAAAATATGGTTCAGATTCTCAACTTGTGTCACTTTCTCTGAAAAGAGAGCTCACCGACCTCTACAGCTCTCTTTGCTCTATTCTTCACCTCTTGTAAAGACCCAAATTCTTTCCTTATTTTCTAGTTTACTTCTTCTCCTTATAAAAGCAAGATCATTTTGTCACAAAGGTTAGATCAAGATTTTATTTCCTGAAGAACTTTTTTGCTCTTGTAACATAATGATATATGGGCAAATATGAGTCTATGCCCTCTCTCGATACATTAGTTTAGGATTCTCTCTACCTTTTTTTTTACCTGTCAAATCAAGTATAGTTTTTCCATTCCAATTAAAAAAGCATCTTATTGACCATGGAATATTTAATTTTATATTCATGTAAAATTGCAACTTCTATTCGCTTTTCTTCTCAGGCCCTTAATGCCGTTGAATAATTGATATAAATCTCAGGAGGTTGAATGACCTTTTTTGTATAAATGACGTTATTAGAGGAACGGCCTCCCAATCATTGATAAAAGTTCTCTTTCGATTGGTCTGGATTTATTTTGAACATTTGTTAATTTGCATTTGAATTTCATTTAGTTTTGCCCCAAACAAAAAGAATCATGAACAGAGGATGAAAACTACTTATCTGATTTAGTAGAAACACTTGTTATATTAGAATCCATAGATTTTCTGCTTGCTATGTCTTTCTTGCATCACTATTTTCCATTTTCTTCATTTGCTACCTTTTCGCCATTGTTACATTTTTTATTCCACCCTCTATTTAAACTTAAAAGAAGTAAGGTTCTTGAGGTTCTGCTTCCGTTTGCTATATCATCAAGAGCTATATCAAATATGTTTATGAAAATGTCGATAAAATCTTCTCTATTTTTGTTTTATATTTTGAACTTCTAGTTTTATTATTTGGTAGCTGCGTATATGTGACATGCAGACTTTTAACTTTTGCAATAAGATTTTTTTTTTTTTAGGGAAAGAGGGTCCTGTCTTTGTTCTAGAATAGCAATATTACATCCAAAGTTTGGTTTCGATGTTCTTTTCATTATTTCATTCTCGTCCCGGTCAATTTACTACAATAGCTTCAGGACATCTGTAGTACATGGTAACTTAGATCACCTGATACTGTGAGCGAGACTGAACCCTATAACAAAAACTTGTTACCTAGCGTCCATGCATCGTAAAAAAAGTATTATATGAAAAGTTATTACCAAAGTGTTACTGCTTCATAAATGTCTTTATTTATTTTAAAGAGCAAAAAAGAATTCAAACAAACTAATTTCCAGCTCAGTTAGACATTTCTTTGTACTCAATTAATTAAAATATATAATTAAATTGAATAAACAATATATAATTCATATAAAATATTGCACGCTATACAATTAGTATACCTTTTTTACTATAATATTTTACACACAATTTCTACATTATACCTGTTTAATTAACCTTGTGCAATGACTATATAAATATATACTCTTAAAAGATTAGAGAATGTTCCACAAAAATCATATTTATAAGTCGTGCAAATGTTAAGAGAATTGCATCGGAAATTCAGTTCTATGGAATTTTCGAGAACATTTCTTATACTATACTCACTAAATATTATATCTATAAATAATTGATATGAATATAAATTAGGTAAATAACGGATATTAGAGCCGAAGAAAATAGTTATTAAGTTCTCAATTTTGTACACAATTAATCAAATATATTGAGAGCATGAGGCATAAAAAATAGAACTCATATCATGAATATATAATTATCGAATTATCGAGAAAAAATATGATAAAGGAAGAGGAAAAACAAATATTAAAAAATACCTATTCTCGGTTTTTGTTGAAAATCTCAAACACCGAGTCTATCTTTTTATCTATGAGTTCACTGCTATCAAACGAGATCTATCTCCTCCCCCTGATATCACAGTTAATGGCTGTCTGCATTGCTTGGCTAATTTGTGCAGCTCACCACTTAATTTTTTGGTTCGTCAAATGTAATGCTACCATTAAAGGCTACATCTCAAGTTGCCTAGAATTTATTACCTTCTCATGTCTTCAACGAATTTAAAGATGTTTTTAATACCCTTTCTTCCTGTTGAGGCAGACCTGTGTATCTCAATCGCTAAAACTCATAAGTATAAGGGACATGCATCTAACTCCTATTTTTTACAACGTTAAATAATATTAGTAATTCTAACGAAGCTAGAAATAGCAGCAATAACAGGTCAGAATAATATATGTTTAATTTTAGGTTGCTTTTATGAAATAAGCTCAAATACATATATTATGTATTTTTTAGTAGTTTTTTATAGTTTTATGGTATTTTTATGTCTGTATAGTCTATTTTCTACCTATTTCGAATGGACCGCACTGCTAATTGAGTTGCCGAGTGCCTAAATTATTATTTTTTTAGAAATTTAGGATGCAAAGGGAAGAAATATAATTATATTGATTTTTAATTGAAGGTAAAATAAAACATTTTATTGGAAATAAAACACAAAAAATCCTTTCTAAAAGTAAAAAGAATAAAATTTTCCAAAGTAATAAAAAATAATTTGACAAATTTAAAATAAATTTTAACTTTTCAAAGTAAGAAAAAAATACTTTCTTAAAAATACCCAACATATTTTGTTTACGAGGGATTTCAGTCAATTTTGTGCTTTCCTATTTGTTGTCGTCGCGGAAATGTTTCATTTTTGTCAAGCCAAATTTTGACTAAGTTTGTGGTGCCAGTATCAAAGCTATTGTTTTCGTCTGTGTTGTAAAACTTGTGGTAGGGTATCCACGTATTGAGCATGGGAATATTAAGAAGCTGAGAAATAACTGTACGATATCATTTGATACGATACCCTTGCATGCTGGATTGTAATAATCGATCATTTAATCTAATAGATCTGTGCCTACATTTGTTCTATTATAGTCAACTATAACGGAAGACTTGGAGATGAAATCTCCTGAGTGATTCGTTTTGGTCGATTGCTCAAAATTATTTGACTGGAATGTTGAAATCATACTCACTTCTTTCTTATCTATATATTTGAATTCATGGATCCAAAAATATTTCCTCTAGTCAATTTGGCTTTAGTTAAATCTAGTAGTACTTTTCTATTTATTCTAATTGTACCACAGCAGTCTGTATTTTAATTTTGGAGAAATTTGGCTAAGAAGATATTGCTATACCAGTTATCAGTAACTAGAAATCTTACTTGATTGAGAAGAAGTTCACTAAGATGAATGACTACTGAGCCTGGGCGATCCAATCCTGGTCTAAAGTAAGAAGAACCTGAACCACAATAAATCTTGGCATTCCAGAAAAAAACACTTGTGTCACACAACTTAAACATTTTCAACCCATATTTATGCCTTTTAAGTTGGTTGTACTGCCTAAAACAATTCGTCCTCTATGAGAGATAATACTTTCATTTATTATTTCTTCCTCTTCGATCAAGCGCCAACAACAAGAGCCTCTTTATTATTAGAAAAATGCCACCTTTTTAAAATTATGGAAAATCTGTCATAAGACATGCCAATGTGGTGAAAAATAGGATGAAAAAAACAAATTATGCTTCCAATAGTCTTCTAATTTAGGAAACTTGATTACAAATTTGTAAACCACAAATACCTATAAATCTGAATTTCCTTCTTCTTGAAAAATCACTTTTCCATTCTGAAGATGGAGAATGTCAAGTCCATAGGTTAGATTCTTTATTTTTATCATCTGACTCAGATGATGAGCTAGAGTTAGGGGAAGATTCATTACTACTTGAAATAAGATTAGATGCCACTCGGCGTAACATTTTATTTTGACAAAACTGTAAGCTATTCTGAATCAGAATCTTCAGAACACTCTATAAATAGAGTTTTCTTATAATTTTAATGATTTTTGGGCCATTATAAGTTCGTAGAATAATGAGGCTATCACTTTGACAAATTATTTAGGTTTCGCTACAAAAGAATGCCTTAGAATTAGGCTAAAATATCATTCACTGGCATATATAGGTTGAAAAACCTGATGAAATAGGGTTCTATGTTGCAACATTCACTCTATGTTGCATCATTCACTAAATAGTTGAATACAAAAAAATATTATTGTCATAATGATCGTTATTTTATGTAATTAATTTTTTAAGTTTCTAGAGTCCTTTAAATTTATACTTTAACCTATTCTAATTGAAAATTAATTCTTCATTTTGTTTTATTATAGAAAAAAAATTAAGAAAATAGGCGATGTAATGTATCTAACAATATTACATCATCTATAATATTTTCCATAATTTATTAAAAAAGAAAATGTTTTAGCATGAGTATAAAATACGTTTTCTTTTCCTCTAGATTTCATTGGTAGACTCTGATAAATCTGTAGAAATCCGAAATCACATGATTTCAATTAAAGTATGAAAAAAGGTGAGACGCACATGTGTTCCTTGATACATACAAAGAAAACATTATTCCGGGTAAATGTGAGACTCACATGTGCGCCTCAAAGAGATTAATATTAAAATAAATTATTTTTTATTTCTATAAACATCTACAATAGATGAAATCGGATTTCATAAAAATTAAAAGAGGAAATGGTAACACATACCAGTAGCTTTTTAATTATGTTATTTTTCGAATATTTTCGAATTTTTAATTGATATACTTAAATCAATTAGTTTCTCTAATAAATCACAAAATCTTATCTTTTTTCTTATAACGTTTCCAAAAATTAATCCAAGACTATGTGATTCAAAGAAAGTAAATACCTAGATTCTATTGGTATGCAGTTTACTCTCATAGTGCCTCCATATTTATTGTCTCGCACTGGAGAAATTTGTGTCAAAAATCGGATATATTTGCTGTGAAAAAAGCCGCATTTCTTTGATTGACAGCTTTGCAAAAATATAAGCTTTTTTGCCAATTGCTTGGAATTTAAATTCAATTTACGTCCATCACAAAATACCCTGTTTTCCCATAACCTAAAAATCACTGACAAGGATTCTACTTTATCCTCACTTGAGGGAATTCTTTACACAACTGAACCACCTGAGTTATGGGCAGAGAGGAAAGGCAGTCTTCTTTGAGATAAATAAAGCTGTGAGCGACAAAGAAAATTACGTTTACATGTTTTCTTTAGTACAAAATTCTCCTACACGATCATACGCGATTTTTTATAATCTCCAGCCATAGATTGATACAAAAATCTCAATTTTGCATTATCCTCCTCACGGCTAAAGCACAGTACCAAAAGTCTAATGCAGACCTTGATATAGTAGTGGCTTCCCCATTGTACATAGAACCACGGATTTGGTGCGTATAATGAGGTGTCTGTCTGACTTACATGCGATAATATCAACGAATAATTCCCATAGGAACTCCTTTTGAAATGATTTTGCTTAGACCACTTTTAAAACCAGCCGATATATTCTTTCCTCGGGTTTTCTTTTCCCCTGGTACCAGCAATTATATCTCTCTTTCCTCAAAGTCAGATCAACGTTTTGAGACTTGAATTTTAGACACACTCTTAATCAAATTCAAGTTCTTTTCATCCATGTTCGATACACCAGTGTAAAAGTGAAGGGCACTCCGACTTTCACGATTATTCAGCAGGCGTAGATAGTTGTTCCTCAAAAAAGGTTATGAATATAACTGCGGCTACTGCCACCAATTTAAAAAGAATGTTCGCAAGTCTCTTTGTTACTTTCTACTAAACTCAACACTTCCCTTGACTTAGTGCTGGGCGTATCTAATATTGGGTATAAAGAACGCCTTCTTTTAAGTACTTACCCCATCATCATTAACTGGTTTCTGTTGTACTTTATGGTCTAGGCGACGGGAATATGTAATTTTTTCACTCCAAGGTGGTGAGACTAGTAAGCATGCAGTCGCAAGCAACATTGCAATACATCCTGCTCGCACCCATTTAAGAGCACGACCATTGCTTTCTCACAAGCTTGCACCAGCTAAAAAGGAATTATAGATGATGAGCCACGATATCATCTGGACTTTTATGCGGAAGTTGGTATCGAGCTCTACATATGTTTTTTTATCTAGTGAGGAAAGGAAACCATGCAGCGATATTATTAATCTCAATGTACTCAGCGTTTCCTTTGATCAAATCATACCAGAAAATCTCTTGCTATCCAATATATATCCACCAGAACTGAAACTATATCGCAGCTTTTTTATAATGGGTCAGAATGCTTGCAGGCCTAAAGGAAAGATCAATCTTTCCATCGTTTTATAAAATCTGTAAAGTGACATTTATAACTTATCTTTCTTTTTTATGGACGGCATTTTGGTGGCATCTTTGGATTCACGAGGACCATATCTCCCTACTAAGAACACTTCTTAAGCGTCTTAAATAACGCGGATTTTAAATTAACAGTGTTATATATATGTTTAGTGCCTCAAAGAATTCCTTTTTGGGTCATTAAGATACCAAGGGTAATATATCTTCCAAAAGCGATAAAATCGAATCAATAAAGAAGTTAGCACATTTTCGTGCATATAGCCCACTGCCCAAATTTTCCTTGATGGGCAACGTGCAGAGTAGTTTAGTCTCACATACTGTGTAACTTTAAATCTTTGAAAGGCTCTTTATTGTGGAAAGTGGGAATACTTTCCCACATCAAGGACAATTGAAACAGTCAGGACTTCATGCAGCTTATAATCGCTTGAGATGCACACATACGTTTACTCCATGTGGAATATTTAGGCGAACTTTTCCTCACACTAAAGAAATAGTAGTCTGGCGAGGTTGGTATGTTGCAGCATAAAGTTTAGTAGCGCTGATTCTCATAGCATTCTCCTCTAACATAATAAAACCAGCTTATAGATATTACAATGAATTTAGACAAAAGCACCTGATTGTATTTCCTGCTGTGAAACAGTTTTCTCATCATTGGGATGAGCGAACTTTCAACATATATAAAGAAGACCTATCACAACTATCCGCGAGTCAAACCAATTGGATCATCATTCCAACTCTTTAAAACGATGGCGTTGCACGCACAGGTTATCGGATTAAACGAACGGAATCACAGAATCCTAGCGTGAACTCTGAGCGACGTAGCCCCCATTCCCTAGGTGAAAGCACTTCTCCAAGTCGTTTTTAGCTATATAATTGCTTGTAAGGAAGAACATTTGCCTCTTTGGCTGACTTTTGTGTGCTACTTTGTGTTGTATATGATCGGCAAGCTAATCTTAGTGTAAAGGGTAGGCCTTCGGATTCCCATGCTTCCCCTTTCTCATCATAGTTTATGGTATTTATCGCAGGTCGACCCGTTTCAAGGCTACCATTTTTGGCCAGACTTTTGCAACCTACCAGTCTAATTTGTGCCCCACTTCCCTTTTCCCCTTTCGGACTGAAGGATATAAATGTGGCCGTGAGCCCTTTTAAGTTAATCTGTTATGAAGATTCTGTCTGATTTCTCCGGTGAATCGTTGCTCCGCTGAATCGTTGTCCCTCACTTACCTTGACGTCATTAATTTTTAGAGACCCGTTCTGGATTCCTTCGTGCAGCGAAGATTTTCTGCCATTGATTTCTGCAACCTACCAGTCTAATTTGTGTAGGGGAAGCGACTCATTCCCCCCCTGCCTTTGTGTCCCACTTCCCTTTTTCTTTTTCGGACTGAAAGATATAAATGGGGCCGTGAGCCCTTTTAAGTTAATCTTTTGTGAAGATTCTACCTGATTGCTCCGGTGAATCGTTGTCCCTCACTTACCTTGACGTCATTAATTTTTGGAGACCTGTACTGGATTCCTTCGTGCAGCGAGTATTTTCTGCCATTTATTTCTGCCAACATTGTCGCTGCCCTTCTGACGGCTGCATCGAATTGTTCTCTTCCAATTACGTTTGCTGTGTTTTGCTTGGAAAGCCGTTCACACTAGATACGTTAAAGTTCTACCCTAGTCACTTCGCCATCTCCTCCTTAGGTAATTCTGTCATCTCGAATTCCTTTCCTAGGATCGTTGGGCCTTCTAATCATCGTTGTCCCGACGCCTTTCGCCACGATATCTCCGTCTGTGGATTTCTCCTCACCGAAGACCACCATCGCATTCACCCCTGTCGACTTGGGTCGAATTCCTTGAACATCGTCGCCGAGCCTATTTCGCCTGGGTTCCCGACGTTGGTTATTGCTTCACTGCTCTGGTATCAGGTATTTTGGAGTATCTCTTTCTTCTTACGTCCCCTTTAAATTAATTAGGTGTTATAAATGTTATTCATGTAACTTTGGATCTTCGGGTAAGGGACGTAAGAAAGGGAGGTTATTCCACGGCGCGTGTCGTTTCGGCTTTACCAATATATTCATAGAACACATTTTTGTATACGCGAATATCTTTTTGGTTAAAACGACTTGTGGTCGTTAGATGGTGATAAGCATTTGCGACTTTTCTTATTGTTTATGAACCCCGTATAATTTTTTAACAGTTAATTTATTTTATTTTAATTTTGATGTAAATAATACTGTAAATACTTTTTTGTGTGTATTTATTTAACCCCTTGCGGATACCTCATAATTGGGCATCGTTCTGATTAATTCTGGGGAATTTTTAGTAGGCCTTTAGATCTCTGGTCTTTTATAAATTTTATGGGTGTACTTTCTTTGGGCCGTGTGAACCGGGATCCTCGATAGCCTTTACACCTAGTAAGGTCGAGAAATATCTTATTTTCCGATTTAATTGGCATCTTCAGGATCCCCGTGCGTCATTGACGACTTATGATGACTAAGCACAAAGGAAAAGGGACCCGCAACGTTCTAATTCATCTCCATACTTCATTCGTCTGTAATCAAGTGGATAGCGTCAATAGGCTGTTACATCAAACATATATGAAACTTTTCTATTCATCAGGAGTACTTGCAAGTTAGTAGTAATTCATACTGAAGAAAGTCAAAGAGGAAACGGTTGGTATAAACCGACTTAAATCTACATACAAACCTCTAACAACCGCTAGTAGACAGGGAGCAAATATTTAAGAAGAGCAAGGTGGCCATTAAGGAAAAAGAGCAGTAGACAAAGCTTTTTTCATACCACACTTCCTTCATCTTTCACTATTTGGAACTTGATTACGTTGGGGCATCTTGTGGGACATGTTTCCCTTGGCCTATTTACAGGAATTTATCCACCGTAGAGAGTCATTAGTTTCTAACCAAAAGAAAGTTTCTGTTTGAAAATTTGCCTACCTCAGAGCAAGAGAAAATGCACGACCATTCTCTGCATCTTGCCATATAAGTCAATTCATAACACTGGTCTGCGTTGTTTTCAAGGTCAAATATATAATACATGATTTTACTTCAGTTTTTTGCACTGAATCTGAAAATCATGCTCATTTTACCCAATCAGGTCAGGTTTTTGAAATATGAGCACATACCAAAAACTCCTATATTTCCAAATATTTGTTGTGAATGAAACACATAATAGCAAATATTGGACCGATTTACCTCACAGAAGGTTCACAAAATATTTTCAATAGATAGCATGAATAGTACAATGCACAAAATAAGCTACTCATGAATGAATAGTCTCTACAGTGTTCTCCGATTGTGCCGAGCAGACACCACATCCCTCTTAAGGCACCAACAGTGGTCAGCCAGAAAGTTCACACCCCATTGGCCTCAAAAGCCTTCCGCCATGACACGGATGTCTTGGTGAAAGCGCTCACCCTGTTCTTCACTAAGGTCTCCGCAATTTTGGGGAAAATAGTTCAGATGGGACCGAAGAAAGTGCATTTTCACTGACATACGCGCACCAAGTTTGCGTAAATTCTCCATTAAGACATAAACCATTTTCTGGTACTGAGGACTTCTCTGGTTTCCAAAGATTTTGCAATGACTAACTTAAGGGACAGCCAGGCAGAGATTTCAGGAGGATTTAATGAATCATCAAAACTAGAGTCTTTTATGAGTTCTCTTATCTGACAAACATCAAATATACCTACCTTAGGCTTCTCCATGCTGATTCATCTGAATTTTTGGTGAAGGAAGGCAAATCCTCCACCTTCCCTATCCAGTGATTTTACAAAGTTCTTCATTAGGCCGAGTTTTATGTGTAGGCGTGGAAGTAACACCTTGCTCGGTTCAACCAGAGGGTGGGACAGAACATTGTATGACCCGGGTTCTAATCCTTGTCTTGATGTCCACTCTTGTCTGATATAATGCTCGTCGTCAGCCCAACTCTCTCACAAACACAAAAAGCATGGATACTTTGTGTATCCACCTTGAAGTCCTAGGATGAGTCTAACAACTTTAAGATTTCTAAAAATCAACCATTTATGACCCGGGTAATTGAGACCAGATAACAGACGTTCTATGCTGTTTTGGTATTCTTTCATTTTAGACGAGTGTCGAACAGGGATTGATGAAACCTTATTTTCGTTATTCTGAAGAACTGCCTTGAGACTTCTGTTAGACGAGTCAATAAAAAGTCTCCATTCCCTGGCAACATACTTCATCCCCATTAATTTAATCAGTTCAGCAATATTGTTGCAGTAAATCAGTGAAGATGCTTCATCGAACATAAAGAATTTACTGAATTCGCTCTCGCGTTCCCGATACCAATAGAACGTTGTTCCTGGGGCAAGTAGATGTTTCCCTCGAAGACGAGAATACAACAGCTGGGCAGACTCCTTAGATAAATTCAGGTCTCGTGTCAATTTAAGTTCGGTTTGGGTCAATGGCACCTATCGGCTGTCCTCTTCTGGCTCGTATGCACCACACTCACCTATATCATTCATTTCAGTAGATTCGGAATCAGAACTAGATTCCATAATGACATCTGGCTCAGGAACAGGAACATCTGGTGAATTGGTGATTGGCTTAATGGCAGAAGGAACATCAAGGTATTGAACATGGTGCTTGTTCTTGCGATTGATGCCTTTTAAATTTGTCATGCAGAAGTAGCAGTCGGTAACGTGATCTTTCCCTTCCATCCACACCATTAGGACACTTTTACTATTCCTCCAATCCCGTAAGTTCTCCTTCACACATGTTTTACAGCAGATATGGGGAGCAAATGCCTTATCCTGGTCTCGGGTTTGACTCCAAAATAAGTGTAATAAGCCATCTTCACAAAATCCGTGATTTTCACTTGACGGATGGAAAGAACCATGTGCCTGCAGATGAAACAAAATTTGTTAGGATGGTTCTGTAATGAAAATCGAGTATATCTTAGAAACCAAACCTGATCAAAGAAAATGAATCATATTTTTGAATTCATCACGCAAAAAGGATCTTAAATCAGTTGAAAAACCCTTGACCTTGGAAAAAGGTTTTAAAACGCAGGCCAGTGTAATATTTCCATTTATGCAGAAAGTAAATGGATACGTATCTATACCTTTCACCAAATTTGGGACATGCCAAACTTTCCTGAATTTGAAAAGGAATAAAACCAGTCGGTAGAAATGCAGATACATTTAATCGTGCCATGCTAGTTCATAAGTCAGATTTATCCAACCTCTACATACTTGACGATGATACTTCTGTCAATGAGATCTGTCGTCTTTTTCTGGTATCTATTTTAACGTTCGTCAGTTTTCAAAGGTCATTAGTCCCAATTCACCACTCAAGTCATAAATTGATCTTTTCCTGACATCTTACAAATTCGCCTTCAATCGCAACCTAAAACTCCATTCGCTTATCAATATTTTGCCCTTCGTGTAAATCCCCGAAAATTAAAGACCATTTAATTCACTTTGCACGTTCACTAACTTTTCCCTTAGATATAATGCATAATTTTTTATTTGCATATCTTTAAATCATATTAATTGTGCTTTAGTTTAATTAATAAATTAATAGAAAGGAATTTTAGCTTTTAGGTTTTACTAAATTTTTGACTATATAATTGATATATTTAAATTCCTCATGTTCTGAAATAAAGCAGTGAATCTAATAGCACTAATCTGATATGCATACTAGTGCCAGTGCTCGCACCAAATTCAATTTCCCAAAACTGCCACTTTTTTGTCCAGAATTGTCTATATTTGGTAGCCATAATCGGCTTCTGTGTTTATGTAGGCTTGTACATATACTTGGAGGTGGACCTTGTATACTTGGACTTTTGTTCAATATATGGTGTAAAGCCCAGTAAGATGAGTTTGATGAAGTTATCAGGTTCTGAACGTAAATTTGTATTATAAGTTTAGGAGGCTATAAGGAGTGTACAATTTGAGCTTTACTGATTCTTTCTTTGGGTGGATAAATTTGGTAGATAGAGTGAAATACTAGTGAAAGGGGTATGTAGTAGATGTTGAATAATTACCTTGTTAGCTAGCATGGTTTTCATGCTGATCGGTAGTTAACGTACTCTCACATACCGCACGCTCTTACCTCTTTGGATTCTAACCAAACACAGTATAGGCGTGGAAGGAACACAACAGTGGTTTTATTTTTCTATGGGAAGGGTTGCAGATGTGTGTACAGGCTGGATGAATATTTGGTTATTTTCTATTTATCTATGCTTAACGACTTTGAATTTCCTTTAGTTGGTGCCAGGGGTTGGAGACTGAAGTGACTTTATAGTAATTGGTACCAAGATAAAAATCACTGCTATATGTGATTAATCGTCCCTTTATATGTAATTTGTGTATTCTAGCCTAATGTTGTGAAACGTTGTTTTTTTCCAATGTCAGCCTTATTCTTAAGTTTAGTTTCATGTATGAAAGCCAGATGTATGTTATTAACATATATCATGCATATTGTATTAAAAGGTTTAGTGTGCGTTTTGGTGGTGTTTTCAGGTGCTTGCTATGTGCTGGTGGAAACGAGGGGGATATTTAGCAAAAATTAGTAAGACTGTGGGGCCAGCACAGGATGGAAAACGGGATGGGTACTAGTGAGCTATGATTAAAAAATATTTTGCCACGGGCATGGTTGCTTTGTGTCAAAAAAATGGAGGGAGTGTTATGAAGGGTTTTATTAAATGTGCATGTAGCACAAATTGAAGAACATTTGTATGAATGATTTTGGTCTTGGAAACCTTTGTAATGTTGTCGAACCAGCTTTTGCTATGTCTCGTTTCTAGCACAGGATGCAGATGTACGAGGGGGAGTCAAAAAGTTCTCAGATAAATGGCATAAAATTTTTATTTGTAATAATACTGTAATCATTTTTCTACATAAGCTCCATTAACATCTATACACTTTCTTAATCTATGAATCCAACGGTAGAGACCATCTTTGTAGAATTCACGGGGTTGTCTCTGGCACCAAGTAATGACCTGCTTTTTTGCTTCATCTAATGATTGAAACCGGGTTCCTTTTAGGTGTCCCTTTAAATTTGGAAACAGAAAAAAGTCAGAGGGTGCTAAATCAGGGCTATAAGGGGGATGAGCAAGAGTTTCCCATCGAAATTCCCGTAGCTGAGATCTCACAGCTTTGGACGAATGTGCAGGGGCATTGTCATGGTGGAACAAGATTTGCTTGTGGAGCTTTCCTCGTCGTTTTTTGGCTATTGAAGTTTTCAGCTTCCTTAAAACTCCTTCGTAATAGCTGGATGTAACAGTTTTTTGTCCTTCTAAGAAGTCTATTAAAATAATTCCCTCCGAATCCCCAAAAACTGTAGCCATTATCTTCTTAACGGACCTCTCTGTCTTGAACTTGATAGGCCCTGCTGCCCCCCTTGGGTGCCACTCTTTTGATTGATTTTTACTTTCAGGATCAAACTGATACACCCAAGTTTCATCTCCTTTTACGAGGCGCTCAAAAAAACTATCCTCGTTTGCTTCAATCTTGATCAAAATAGCCAAAGAAAGGTTGGCCCTATGATTCAGCTGGTCTTCTCGCAACGCTTTTGGGACCCAACGTGCTGAAAGCTTGCTCAGGCCAAGATTTTCAGTTAGAATTCCAAATGCTGAGCCATGAGAGATTTCACATGCATTGGCAACTTCATCAATAGTAATACGGCGATCTTTATCCACTAGATTCCTCACAAGCTCGACATTTTCTGGGTTAATGGAGGTGGAGGGTCTCCCTTCACGTGGATCATCTTCAACTTCTTCTCTGCCCCCCTTGAAGCGCCTAATCCAGTCGTAAACTACCGCTCTACATGGCGAAGAGTCACCATAAACCTGTTGTAGAGCGTCAATAATCTTAACAGGCTTCCAATCAAGTTTAGTCAGGAATTTAATGTTCGCTCTTATCTCAAAATTTGCCATTTTATGGGTTCAAAAAAGTAACCTTTTTGAAGCACATCTAATACAAAGAGTCTCGACAAATTGAATGACGAATTTTGTAGGAATTGTTCAGAAAACATGAAAGTCGTGTTTGACCCTGTATTTACTTGTACAAAATCGAACATTTCAATAATCTGCCATTTGTCTGAGAACTTTTTGACTCACCTACGTATAGCATTCCCAGTCAACCTTTGCCCGTACACCTTTTTTGAGTGATCCAGGATGATCAGTGATAGATGGATTGGATTTAGTAATGCTCAATCTAACCGAAGATTTTCGGGCTGCTTCTCTGAGTTCCTCATATTCAGAATAGAGATGCACAAGGTTTCACCTGGCACATTTGTTTTGTTTGATCGAGACTCTATTCTAGGGAGCTAATCCCGAAGTTTAAGCGTGTTAATTTAGATAGAACAAGTAAAACTCTCAATCATAAAGAATATTTAGACAGCTGTGTTCTGATTATTAAATGTCAAATTATTCCTCATTTGAGAACTGGAAAATTATACATAGATCATCAGATGAAGTAGCACTTCGGATGCTTGAATCGATAAATTTATGTCCTTAAATAAAACAGTAAACAATAACTTCTCTGATCTAAATTCCTAGCAAAATTTAACAATGTTTCACCAAACAAATCACTAGCTAAACAATATTTTCCTTCATCCTTCTTTTTCCTAATTTTATT
This sequence comes from Ceratothoa steindachneri, assembly GCA_963969495.1. Taxonomy (NCBI): domain Eukaryota; kingdom Metazoa; phylum Arthropoda; class Malacostraca; order Isopoda; family Cymothoidae; genus Ceratothoa; species Ceratothoa steindachneri. The sequence continues at coordinate 56,861,969 of OZ018331.1, read as the reverse complement.
TTTATTTCAATCTCATAAATGACACAATAGCAAGGAAGTTTTATTCTCGTGTTTCATCTAATAAATCATTGAAGATAACACCTTAATGCAGCCATTTATTTATTTTGACATTCATTTCAAACGTCAAAAGTCGAAGGGTTTTTCGTAGGATTCTTTAAAAAAAGTTATTGTCGAATACTTATATAAGTGAAGTGGAAATGCTTAAAAATATATAGCAGGAAAGGTCAAATTAGGTAGTATTTGGCAGGATAGCTATCTGCGATCATCACGACTGTCTTGATGCTTCCATTGTTTGGTAATGAACACACTTCTATCTACCAAAGTTATCTACCACTTTTGCTGGTCACTCGATCATCATGTCCATATGAAAATCAGTCCCAGCCTTTGAGCCAAACAAGCTTTTTCCATAAGCTTGCAGGAGACCGAATAGAATCTATTGTATTTATGACAAAAAATGAAAGTAGTTTTATAAAGCCACTTATTGAAAAGAAATATAACCTCCAATCATTTGAGTTTGAAGAATCTCTCGCTAGTCAGATAACTTTCAGATTGTCTCATCTTTTTCAATAGAAAGAAAGGACAGTGATGTAAAGAAACTCAATAAATATACATTAAGTTTGGTGAATATAACGATAAAAGAAAAGATTAAGATTAATTAAAACAATGGTTTCAGTGGAGAATATTCAAGAGACAGTAAGACTCGCAAATTAAGCATAATAAACAAGTGATTCTGCAAAAAGACTGCCAATTCCACCCTTTGAAAAATGATTGGGCAAAACAAAAGCAACCCTAAAGCGTGCTTTAGTATTAGTTTGATACAGAACCCATTAGTGAATTAAATATTAACATATATATGCATTTTAACTAAGAAAATATAACACATTAACCCACCACATCATATTCTAATATTCAATGTAAGCTTTGTATTTGACCATTTTGGTTGTTTACATTTCAAACGTTATTACTTTCTCAAATTTTAAAGGCTTTAAAAAGGAGCTTTCTATACTTCCGGTCCAATTATTCCTTTATTTTCCCTTTCATCTCAATTGTCGAATAAAACCTTTTCCTTTACGAAAATGTTTAGTGAATGGGATCCGAAACAGAGAAACAAATAAAATTAAAGTATGAAGCACCTAAACCAAAGTATATATAAAGCTCTTAAAATATAAAAACTTGAGTATGACTAGCTATCTATATTCCGATCAAATAGACGCGTATCAGGTAACCAATATTTACCTTCATCAACCAGAATGAGTAGTAATTTTGAACAATGGATGAAAGAAAACTGACACTATTTTTTTTTCATTCCAACCAGATTGCATTATATTTCGCTAGCATTCTATCAACATTTTAAATTAACTCGAGTTGGGAACTAGAAATATCGAGTCAGTATTGGTGTTAACTAGCATACGGTAAACTAGCGACTTATATTACTAGTATTATCGTGGCGTAATTGCCTGTTAACCTTTCCAATGGCCAAAATTGTCAGAATAATGTGAATAATTTAACAGGAATAATTTTTTTCCATAAGGATCTCAAAGAACTATCAGGTTGGACCGAAAGAAATGTCCTATTTTAAAGGTATATAATAAAAATGAAAAACCTTATGACTATTGAAATATTTAATCATTAAAATAACTTCCATGGATTCTTGAACCTTAGCCCATCTGTCAACAAGCTTATAAAGGCCACGGCTGTAAATTTCTTTTGGTTTTCAGGTAAAATATGAATACAACTCGTTTTCAAACTCTTCTCTTGATGTCAACCTAAGAACTTCCAATTGGTTCTATAATCCTCTAAGTAATTGATAACACTGGTCAACAACTACAATGCTTCCGAGACGAGAGTAGCAATTTCCAACTAATTTAGGTCGCTGATAATGAGTTTAATGGTTAAAATTGTTTGTTAGCTCTGCTTTCCAGGATACACTGACGTGTCACAATAAGTTCCAACAGGCTTGCGGCAGTGTGTTTCTTACCACACTCACACACTCATTGCCCTTTATAATTGTTCCAGCATTTTGAGGTGAAAAGTAGGTGATTTTCCTAGTCAAACACTTTTTAAACTTAAAATAAATATTCATTGATCCAGCTATTAATATGCATGAGACATTTTATATTCATTTTATTTTCCTATTGAATGATATAAATACTTCTGCTAACGTGTCATGCTCTGTATTATAATGATAAATTTATAAATAAATTTTCGGTTTATCTTCTAATTCTTTGTTGTTTTCGTCCTTCAGATGCCTTGTATTTATGTGAATAAGGCCGAAAACTACTGATACATTTGTGGTGGGATGATCTTTACATCACAGAAGCGCCATAAAATTGCTATGGTTAGAAAGGCATATCACATATATTTTGGATGCAAAAGTGGTGACCAGGAAAAGAACTGGTCTCCTTACATATGCTGCAACACTTGTGCTAATAACCTTCGTCAATGATTGAACAGGAAGAGGAAAGGAGTGCCTTTTGCTGTGCCAATGATGTGGCGGAAACCAACAGACCATACCAACAATTGTTATTTCTGTATGGTATCTCCAGTAAATGAGGTTGATCAAAGAAGAAAAGGGAATCCATTGAATATACAAACATTCCATCAGCTATTTACCTAGTTCCACATAGAGAAGGTCTACCTGTACCTGATGGACCAACTTCGATATCTTTCTAGTCAGATGAGGAAAGTGGTGAAGAGGAAGCGAAAACGGATAACAGTGCTGGATTCCAGAGTGACCCAAATTTTGATGAAACACACTCCTCTAGGCCACATCTGATAACACAACAGTCTTCTTCTTGGCATCTGATGTAAAAATTTCAAAGTTTTGTGAACGTCAGCAGCAGTTCAACCATTTCTTCATAATGGAAGGTGATTTATTGTCCTGCAGCAATATTAATATTATACAAACCCAGAAACTGGAGGCTGTTCTTTGATTCATCAAAAACGAGTCTCAAAGGTGTCTTGCTGCACAACGGCAATAGTGAACCATCAGTCTATGTGGGCTATGCATCACATATAAGAAAAACATATGAGAATATAAAACATAAGTAACATTGCACAAAAAATATGATGAACATCTATGGCTGCTCTGTGGTGACTTAAAGGTTGTAGCTCATGTGATGGGCTTTCAGGCCAGATACACAAAGTACTGTTGCTTTTTGTCTGAATGGGACAGCCGTATAAGAGGTTCCCCTATATCAGCAGAGACTGGCTACCTCATCAATCATTGGATCCTTTGATGAAAAATGTTCAACATCCACCTGTCCCTGAATCAAATAAATTTTGCTACCACAACTGCACATAAAACTTGGGCTCATAAAATCTTTATAAAAGCTATGGACAAATCTGGGCTGGGATTCAAGAATTTAACATCAAAATTTTTTATTCCTTATATTTAAGAGCTTCTTAAAGATGGTGATTTTGAATTAGCCCTTCCTGAGGAGGACAAGACTACTTGGGAAGCATTAAAGTTAGTGCTGAAAGGATTTTTCTAAAACAGAGGGAAAGAAAACTATCAAGAATTGGCGAAAAATCTCACCAAGGGTTACAAGAACATAAGGTCTAACCTGGCTCTTAAAATCCACTTTTTGGACTCACATTTAGACTTTTTCCAACGAACTGTGAGGTAGTTAGTGACGAACATGTTGAAAGGTTTCACCAAGATATTTCAAGCATGGAAAAGCGGTAACAGGATAAATTGAGCACAACACTGCTTGGAAACTATTGCTGGACATTGGCAAGAGATGAATCTTCATCTCACTAGTGATAAAAGCAGATGTGGATCAGAGTTTGAAACATAATGACACATAGTGTACGGTATAATAAAATAATCAAATAGTAAATGCAGCGTATCATTAAACCTATAGCCATTAAGAATTTTTCAATGTGATATTTGGATTTAGTGTATGAGAACACATAAGAATTAACTAATGTTGTTTAAGAAACACACAACTTTTAAAAAATTGTTGGCGAATGTAATTAATCAAAAAGATAAAGTCAAGAGAATTTGAAGGATCAAGCAATATTTCCAAAGAGAGCAGCTTTAAAAGCGCTTTGGTCATTGAGCTGTGTGAGGACGGGAATTATATTTTCTGTTGGCTAAGGTTGGTCGCCCCTGGTCGAAAGAGGCCTTCAAATGAGCTGTTGCATTTTTTCTCATAAAATAACCTATTTCCTTCCACCGAATGAAACATGGACTTAAACGAAGCGACTTAATTTCATCATTTATTGTATTATTAGATTTTTAATCAACAAAATACCCGTCTTTTTTCTTAATGTTGATACTAGATCGTAGGGTATTTGTGTGTTCATTCCCACCTAATTGACAATCATTCTTCACTTATGGCACACAGAGTAAATTAAATTTTGCTCATGTACTTTTTGTGTCATACATAGCCAATGTGTGAAACTTGGTCATTAATTTTGCTGATTGGTCATCCTTGTCTATTGTTAACAACGTACATTTGTTTATTGCTAAATTAATTTTATAGAATATCTATTTTGTAGTGCAAGATTAATTGTGTCACACAAAAAACATCGATTTGGGGAAACAGAACGGAATTAGGTCCTTTTAACCACAACTTATCCATCGATCATCCAATTATTTGAACTGGTGTTGGTGTAATTTAGTTGTGTATGAAAAAACATGTGGTATAGGCGAGATGTAACGATAAAGCTTCATTGCACTCAACTATTTAACATCATAACCAATTCTTCTCCAGCCAAACATTAATTCTCTTCGTTAAAAGCGGGTGCGTGTAAGACTCAAAATAGTTGCATCTTTTTTCATGATGTACCTTCCTTAGTAGTCTCTTTTTAAGGATATTCAAAATATTTTCCGCTTTCTCTCTCTCTTTCTTTATTTCATTTAATTTTACCACTTAACAGAATTCTTCTTAAAATATTATGTATAAATGCCCTGTTTTTTTGTTTTTTTAATAAAATTATTCCCCTCAAATGCTTTTCTAATTCACCTTTTACTGGCGCTTTATGACGTTATCAAAGGATATAATAATTCACTCTTTATTCCAGCATTAAAGTTTGTTTGTTATTCCATTCCTTATAAAATATTGTACTGTGCTACTCATACCCATTTTTCTTCTCTATTTCTTCCTCTATCTTCATCGTATGTTGTCAAGATCTCTTCAGAACAGATTTTCCAAACCCTTGGTATTCTAAGGTAAAGAGTAAATTTCGTCTTTTTTACTAACTTTTGCTAAGATTAAACTTACTATTTCTTTTCAGATGCTCCTAAATGCTCACAGAAAATTGCACGCCATTTTAGCATTGCCAAATACGAGCAGGCGTGGATACCCTGTGACGTCACGGCCAATCCCACCAACGTAGACTTCCATTGGAGCTTCAATAACACAGCAGAATTGGTGGAGGTGCCTCGATACAGGTGAGATTAGTATAATTTTCTTTAAAAATCTTGATGCCATTACCTCGACAGAATATAAGTGAAGTTTAAAGAAAATTCTAAAAAACGAATGTCGAACATAAAATAAGGTAAATCCTCTCGCTCGAAGGTTTATTTATTTGAATGTATAATATTAGAATCAACGGTGGCGTAGTAACCAAGGAAACAAATTAATATTAAAATATAAAAATACATGGAATATTATTAACACACTTAGAAAAATGGTAAGATAATTGTGACGATGAAGACCGAGATGGCACGTCTTTCTCCTATATTTGCAAAGAACTTCTGAACAGAAACAGGCGGATTAAAGTAAGAATAATCCTTAAACATTTTGACGTCTCTCGAAAATCGAATAAAAATACAGATTGAAGCAGGTGAACAATAGAAGAATCTAAACCTAACAAAATTTAATTATGGATAGTTAACATTAATGGTCATTAAATGTTTGGACTTTAAATGATTCCATTTATACCATTTTACTGACATGCAAATTAGTTAGCATCGTGAAAATCACAGAGCAATAAATAAAGTATACATTTAAATATTTATATAAAATTTGTTTCTGCCGTTAAACTAAAAGAATGCAATGCATAGAAGACTCGTAGTCATAATATATTGCAAAGATATAAAGGAGTAAACCAAAAAATAATTATTTCTATTTGGGTTAGAAAAATAAAAAGAATATGCAAACTGAGAAAAGAACAATGGCTGAATGAGAAATATCAGGAAATAGAATAACTTGCAAACGTAAATCAGGGAGTAATGTATGAAAAATTGAAAGAGATAACAGGGAGAAAGAAACCAACACAAGCATGAAAATCATCGGATGGAATTAGGCAAAATATTTGGAAAAGTGAGAAGAATACACAAGAGAGCTATATTATGATAAAAGAGAGGTATATAAAGAAGAGGATCTAGAAGGACTAGCTTTATTAAAAAGCAAGATAGTAGCAACTATTGCCAAGATTAAAGGTAATAGAGATTCCTGTAAAGATAGATTGGTAATAGAAATGGTGAAAGCAGCGAGAGATTTGGTTCTGGACAAAATCACAGACCTAGCTAATAGCATATATGAAAGTGAAAATATACCGGAAGCCATGAGGGAATATATTTGTAGTCATCCCTAAAAAACCAGGAACTGCAAAGTGTGGAAAGCACAGAACAATAAGAACAATGAGCCAGATGGGAAATATAATTTTGGGAGTACCAAAAAACAGACTAAAGAGAAAGGTTAAGGAAAATGTAGCACAAGAACAATTTGAATTTAGGGCAGGAGAACATAAGAACATAAGAAAAGAAGGAGACTGCAAAAGACCATTCATGGCCTACACTTGCAGAAAGATGTATATTTATATTTTGTCGATTTTGAAAAGGCTTTTGACATAGTAAAACATGGAACCTTTGTAAAAATACTTAAAGAAATTATAATAGATGGTAAGGATATTAGGTTAATTGCAAATTTGTATTGGAACCAGAAAGCAGACATGAAAATAGAAGAAAGAAAGGCAAAATGGATAAAAATAAGGATACTTTCCCTAGACATGTTCTCGGTGTATGGACAAAACTTCATGGAGAATCTGAAAGACCTGGAAGGACTGAATATTGAAGGACAAAATGTAAACCTCAAACGTTACACTAATGATACGGTTCCTTTAACAGATTCAGAAGAGAAGTTGCAAAATCTTGTGGATGAACTGAGAGGGGTTTGATGATTAATATTAAGAAAACGGAGATCTTAGGTGTAACAAAACGAAGAGAGAAGTATATAGTGAGAGTACATATTAGAATGAGACAAATCAAATATGTCAGGGAATTCACTTACCTAGGGAGTACTGTGTCACAAGAGGTAGAATAATATTGGCCAAAAGTGCTTTTAGGAAAATGAGAAACTTATTAACGAATCTCAGCTTGGGAATGACATTAAGAATTAGGTTGTTAAAGTGTTATCTTTAGTCAGTTTTAACATACAGATGTGAGTCATGGACGATTAAGAAGAGTATGGAAAGGAAATTAGAAGCAACAGAAATGTATTTTTTGAAAAGGATGCCAAGAATCCCATGGACAGCAAGAACAACAAATGAGGATGTATTAGGAAGTAAACGACTGGAGAGGGGCTTAATGTGTAGTATCCGGAGAAGGAAGCTGCAGTTCTTGGGACATATCCAGAGAGCAAGAGGAATAGAAAGAGAGTGGCTGATGAGAAGAGTTGAAGGAAGAAGAGTCAGAGGAAGTCAAAGGAAAATGTTTATGCAGACCCTAATGGAAAACATGAGCAGAAGATGCACTGTGACAGATCTAGTGAGGAAAGCTGAAGATAGAAAAGAATGGCCCTCCATTGTAGCAAAGTCACATACCAGGCACTTCGGTATGTTAAGGTCTTAAACAGGCTCATCCCTAAATCTGTATGAATTTGAGGGATTAAAATTCATTAAGTTACAATTGGAGAGGCTTCGCTACTTCTTATAGTAGGAGCTTGAGCTTCGCAGGCAGACTTTCTGTTTATACTCTACGGCAAATCTGGCTCAAGCAAAGGAGTCTGGGTCTAAAATCAAGTTTACAGTAGAGATCTCTGAGTAGTTTACACTTGATCTTGGGTTTATTCAGATTTCTGCTTATTTTATAGGTCTAAAGGCAAAAAAAGTTTTAGCCTAAAGGCCAGAATTTTTTGTTTTTAAAGGCGGAAAAAACAATCTTCATGATCTTTTTTTAGCTAAATTTGCTCTATTACTTTTATGTTGCTCTACTTGTTTTTAGAGGCAAGTAGCTATTTCCTTCTGATAAAGATAAAAATTGAAAATATATTTTAGAAATAATCTTGATCAAACTTTAGAATATAGGGAAAAATAAAATAAAAATGCAGCCATGCCCAAATTTTAACCATTTTCTGAACTTCACCATTGATAATTTTTTTTTTTTAATTACAAAACAGGTGATAATCATATTTATTTTTTTCTGAACGTCACCATTTTGTATTTTCAAACTTTAAAATAAGTGTTGAGGGAAGAGATGCCTATTCACGGCACATTTGGAGACAGCTCTGTGAGGGCAGATGTCTATGGCAGAAAGCAGTTCTTTCTACATTATACGGGCAAATATTGTTACAGTCAGAAGGTAGGGCTCTTTGTTTTGGGGTAAGTATAGTTAGGACCGTAGGTAAGAGGGCACTTAATAAATCTTAATAAAGACAGTTCTGAAGGTGGCTTCAGAACGTTTATCAAGAGAGTGCAGTTCACGGTGAAGGTTGTGCGTTGTTATTAGTGCTGGTGCTCATGTCGGCACTTAATGCTCCAGATATTAGCTGGTGCATGATTGTTCATGCAATACCTGCTCTTCTTTGCTTAGTTACTTATTAGGTTTCTACTTTGATCCTTATTGGGTAAACCACATTTAGGCATCAACGCGTTAAATGCGGTTTACTCGGCTATGAAACATCTTCTGGCTCCCTTTCCTCTCTGAGCACTCGTGTGAAACCCATAGATGATCGCAAGCTTATCAAGGTCAAGACCTAACGAGAGTTTGGATGAAAGAAATTAAGAGATTTGGTAGGGAGAGAGCAGACAAAGAATCATTCAATATTGGAAGAAACGTATTTAATCGGGGAATGCAAGATATATTAAAAAAAATATAGCATCTCCATCTCAGGTGAACCAATAGATAAAAGAAAACCCAAAATGTTTCACAATATGTGTTCACCTTCTTAGGACACTTCGCTCCAGGGGCCTTAGTCGGGCTAATTATCTTTCACGCATTTTCACTTCCATTGACTTCACTGATGTCTATAATTTCAGAGGAGTTGCTTTTGTAGGTTTATTTAATTTTATTTTAAATAGGTCCAAATGACGTTGATTTTTCATAAATTGAAATCACGGCGTAAATTTCGTGCCACCAAGGTTTTTAATGATCGAATAATCATCAGTTTTTTTGTTAGGATGCATATTTGAAAATTATTAAGTAATGGACTTAATAATGCTACTATTAAAACGGAATCATAAACCATGACAATTATCTCGATCAACTGAAAATGTTCCTCTGTTTTGTCTTCCGGACACACGTAGAGCTATGTAAATTAATTACCATCATTAATCATTAGGAAGAGTGATAGTTGATAGATGTGAACCAACATGTACGCATCTAACTAGCCAAGCTGCGTTGTCTCAGATGTCTTGCGTGGGTGTGCAAATAAGACTCTGATCTAAATGAATATCGTTCTTTTATCACAATCAAAGCCAGTTATGATTATTCAGATACTTCTTTAAAAAAATTGTAATAATTATAATACCTTTAAAGCTGAGCAAGAAAATTAGCATCATAATTCATCTTATTTGCAGATGTTTGCTATTATCATTGATTTCCTTAACAAAATTTTGGAAATATCTTTTTAAATACTGAACATTAATGAAAGTCGGAATAAATAGACCTCCTTTCTCATAGGAGTCAATTTTAAATATACTAATTAGTATCACCACAAAATCTTATTTACTAGTACTTTCAGAATATTTATTGAAATATATATTCTCTAGTGACTACTTTGAAGTCCTTTACTTTTCTATAACCAAACACACACGCGTTCTCTCCAATAGAACTAAAAATGATTGGAACTGATATTGCTTTCCTTTCCGCAATAGGATTATATTTTGTTAAACATTGATCAGCACGGAGCCAAGATGGCTGACCACACTTAATAAACAGATTTTATTGGGTAATGGTTTCATATTTTATTGATTTAGTAGTAAAGATTCAAATTCATTAAGATTAATCAACCTCATGCACACAAACATAAAAGAGGAAATCTAGCAAGAAAGCTGAACAACTTATGCTAAACTGGCAATGCACAATTAACCCGCGAAATTTATTTGAAAGACCAATCAGAAAAGGCTGCAGTTCCATCTATCTTCATGTCTCTAGTCCTGACAAAGATTGACTAATCCTTTTGTTTTAAACTAAAATCTTAGAGCAAGATTTTTCTCTGTGTCAACATTGCCAGATGTGATTGGTATTAATTACCCTGTACATACTTGGCCTCACTCTCATTCTTCCCAGGTGACCGTTTCTTTCAAGTCAAAATACTCCATGCTTCCAGGGTCTCGTTAGGCTCTAAGGAGCCAAACGCCACCAAGGTGGTCGTGAGACCGTTATCGTGGGTTTCTAAGGCTATCACAAGAAAGATTGGCAGCAGGAAAGGACCCTTGACTCACACACCTCCCACACCTTCCACAACGCTGGAGAGGAGCCTACAAAAGAAGGAACAGCAATCCAAAGCTGCCCGTCCTCTAAATTTACAAGGAAGAGAAAGCAAATGATTCGCATAGCGAGTACAACCTTCTCCAGGGAGTCTTTGAATCCAACGGCACCTCTAGCTCATTCAACTGCCAGTATCTCATGGAGTTCCGTATAAAGAAGTCAACAACTATTAACCCTACTTCGAACAGGCCATCAGACTTGGAGAATATATTCATTCAATGAAATTGCTGTAGACTTAATGCCAACTTGAAAGAAATGTGGATGCTGTCTCATCCCACTCTCCCCCACGCCGTGGAACAGTTGCTGAAGCACTTACTCGTCGTCGGAAAATTAAACAGTAGGCACCCGAGCTAGATTTAATGCATAATCCCTCCCAAAGTTAAAGTTATTTTCAACCTGATCAAAGATGCGGAAATAGGGTTGCTGAATAGTGAGGGACTTACTGATCACTGCCCAAGAAATGTTTCATTTTCTTGACTTGGTCTATCCTTGTTCTCCGCAGATGCACAGCCTCATTTTGGGTGGGAGATGGTCAAAAACCATTATGCAGATGATAAATTTCACATTGAAATATTATTTTCTCGGTCCTGCCGAATGAAAAAGCACTTCAGTGGTTTTTGAAGCCTGCGCGATGGCTTTCAATCCAGGAAATGACTGGATAAGGTCGTTGAGTTCCTCTCCAGAAACTTCATCGAGTGAGGATAACTACCATTCCGAGAATACCTGCCTGGGCGTTTTGCACTCAGACCTCTTTTGCAGAGGTGTGTAAGCAAGTATAAAGTTTTCTGAGCAAGTTCTCTTACGACCCACTCTAGTTCCCCAGGACCTAATCTCAAACCATGCGTCCGTGGTTGAAGCTTTCGTGACAGCTTTCTCCCCATTCTCTAGCCTAGATGCTGATGATCGATTATTCAATGCACGTCGTGATGTCACCGAAGGCCGCCGAATATACTTTAACCAAGAGGCGGAGAACCCTTTACCAAAAGATCTATGCTTAGTGATCCTCTTGCCGCTCTCGCTTAATAGGCCGCACCTGGTCCACTATATGTCCTATATGTATGCTGAGTCCTAGTTGAGCGATACTTTGCTCGCTTTGGGCAAACATTTTAGAAATTAATCCACTCCGGCCGGCTTTCCCCCAATTTCTCTAACCTCCTGCGTGCGGAAGTCAATTAGGAAATTGGTACATGTTAGATAGCCTTTTCGTGGATAGCTCAGACTACCCCTCATCTAGAAAGTATGCTTCCACATATTCCACTTCATATCCTAAGTGGCTGAGTTAATGTACGCGCATCATAGGGATCAACTCCGTATTGGCGGAAGATCATTTTGCTACAGTCTTCTTTGGCGATAATTTGATCGTTTTTCGCGCAGCCCAGATGTAAATTTTAAGTGGTGATTTCCACATGCCTTTGTTTTATTTGGCCAGGATAGAAGTATTGCAATTCTCCCGCCATTCACGTCTCACATAAAACGGACTTAATGCTAATTTGATTTGTCTCTAAGTTGTGCATTCGCAGGTTTTCTTGTTCTTGTTTTTGACCGACGCATTTTCTGGGAAGCCGATATTTACTCCCTTAGGGTCTCTTCTACTCGCCCCACGGATGGAAATTCTTTACTTCATTATAATTACCATTTTAGGTGATGATAGGGCTACCGTTCTGCATTTTAATATTTTATTTGTTCCTTTAATGTTTGACTTGTGATGCAAGTTGTACGCATGCACAAACGAGTGTGTATTGCGTAAGGTAAACTCAATCCATCATACCACTTGCAATCTGGTCATCGGTGCTTTCAATTCGTCCTATATTGAGAGCCTGCATCTCGATGTCAGAAAGATGCCACTTGCTCTCACCTTACACGGTGCAATATACAATTGTACGCGCAAGCCCGTCATCTTCCTGGATCGAAAATAGATCTCACTTCCTCCCCAGTTGAACTTGACAGTACATATTCCGACAAAAGACGCCATTACTACCCTAAGTACTTTAGCTTTAGAGCACGGAAACTCTGTAGATAGCTTGGTGTAACTCTTAAGTAGGATGGGCCTCTGGCTTAGGCAAGAATGCCGATTTTGAGGGAACCACCATTGAATATTTGTCATCAAGCCTCTGCGCCTAAAGCTTTGACATCACCGAGAATATTACATTCCACCTCTTTGTACCACACCTCTTATCAGGCTGGTTCTGTGCCCGTGTATACGAGTGGCTCGACGTTTGAACAGTGATACGACTTTTATGCCGTGTCCCATCTGTTTGAATTTAGTGGGCTCTATCATGCGTTTCTTCTCTTTTCACAACTAACCTGGTTACAATATACTGCTTGTTATAGCGAGGCGTCGTTCCCGGTCGGAGACTGAATGATGTTCTTTAGTGACTCACGAAGCATCCTGAGTTCTCTCGTATCATTTTAAAATACGCATTATTCGGTTTGTCTTCTTCGTGACGCCACGGTTCCCGAGAGCCTGACAGATATCGATATTATCTTCTGCTATGTCCAGGAGATGTAGGAATTGCAAGGAATAAGCGTGATGATAAGGAAGCTCAAAAGCTCACGAAGGCTAAATGAATAGACAAGTGTTTTTCTGTTACAATGAATCCATGGCATGAAACATTTCAGCCCACCGCACTCCCTTAGCAAGGAGGACGGTAGACAGAAACTTAATGTTGCGTGCCATGGCGACGCAACTAAGCCCGTGGACGTACCCTTAAATTCTCTGGCGCTTCAGTGCGCTTCTCTCGTTATAAAATTTAGTGCGCTTGCACTATAATGTGACAACTGCTATATTCCACAATTTTTCGTAACACTTTGTTTATATGGCGCACTTTGAAAATCTTCGCGCACATTACCTTTTTCTGTACCTAGACGAGAATTAAGGACAATTACTAACCTATTCTATTCAATTATATTCAACGCATTTTACTTCATCCCACTTCGGGTCTAATTTTACCATCAAATATGTAGTAGAAAGCTCCTTTAGATGTTCTTACATAGTAATACATATTTTAGAATAAATAAACTTTGCCACTAAACCTTCATGGTATATATTTGTTTTCCTTAGGAATTTTCTTGGTCTTTATTCTTCACTGTTCGTTTCCTTCAAACAAAGCTTCTCTCACTTGGAGAAATTAAAAATAACTCTATATCACTAAAACTAAATGCAGAAACTCAATAAGATCTTTATGTTCTTGTAAATAGAAACTTGTCAGCAAATTATAACACGGTCTTTCGGCAAGCCTTTTGAACCTCATACATTACGTACAAAAGTCTATGCTGCTCCAAAATACTTGAGATTAACCCAACTAACTAGAACTTGTGACCCTATTATTTTAAGCTTTATTAATAAATCATTAATAACCTTTACCTATTTAAATCATTGACCTTCTATTTTACTGTAAATATCATACGCTATGGGTTCAATAAGTCTCATTGCTTCGTGGCTCAATGGTAACGACTGCGTTTCTCATGCAGGAGATTGCTAGTGAAACTCGTCTTGTAGGCTAATGATTTTTATGAGAAGCTATCTAAATGGATTGATTAAAAGAATAATTTTTGATTCTCTTATTTGTTAAGTCTCTCTAAATGAGAGGTAAATACATCTCCTAATTAGATTTTCTAGATGTTAAACGGGTATATCATGTATTTACCACCACTTGTTTAATAATTTTGAAACTTAAAGTTTTGTCAAAGTTTAATCATGTTTGCTTTTTTGATCATTAACATGTCAAAACTGGCTGTTTAAAATATAAGGACACTACATATATGTCACTGAATGAGATGAGTGTGTATAGAACAAACATGTTTATATTTTATTTACTTGATGCTTAGTCAAATATGAATAATTCAAATAAAGATTTCAAACACTCCCTCATACAATTAGGGCATGTACTAATTTCTCTAGATATTAATGTAGTTATTTAAGGGAATATATTTCACTGTAATACTTTAACAAAATACATTGATTAAACACAGGCTGACAAAATTGAAAATATTTTCTAATCAAAAATGTATTCTTAGACATTTTATCAAGATTTAGAATTTACAGTTTATTTTTGTGTGTCATGTATCATGTTTGCATAACGTCACTAATGTATCTGATGGTGAATTAATGAATAAATTCCAAATTACTAGTTAAGAGGCACAAATAGTACTCTTACATAGAAATTATAAAATCGAAAAAATGGATGCATTATCAGGAATTATCATTTCAGGTAGAAGCAACCCAAGTTCTATATTGATGTACCTTAGGAATGGGACACATATTACCCAAAACTATATATTGGCTGACCTGGAAATATTTGAAATAAAACAAATCACAAGCTACATTAATTCCTTTGGATTTACATTATTTTTCCACTTCAGATTCATCCCTTTACAACAGGAACCTGAAATCATTTCTTCGTTCTAAAAGGCTTTGTATCGATGCCTCAAAGGTATGATATATTGATAGATTCGCTCCAATTTTTCATCGGCCACTGCTCCCAGGTTATCTTAATAAAGATCCAGATGTACATGATGGAAATGAAATTTAATTCATTCTACATTCCAAGAAGGCATAGTATGTTCAATGTTTTTTAACACAATTTTTAAAAAGCCAGGCACGCCTTAATTGCCAACAAATTTTAACAAAATCACTCAAATAGGGGCTGGTCGCCAGCTAAGTGTACCGAAGTTTTAATCATGTAGAATCTCCTTAATCTTTGGAACGATGAAGAACACTTCCATCAGCTTTACCTCAATAATCATCGAGTATTTTCTTACCAGGTACTCAATTGCCTGCGAGTTTCCCTTCCACATTTTTTTACGAATCCTTCATGTCACAGAAAACTTGCCATTTAGGTAAATTTTAACCACTTAAAATAAATGGTAGTCACATTGTGGAAGGTTGGTGCATATGTAAGATGAGGAATAGCTGCCCACCCAAACGCGTTAATTTTTTATTGGTTCAAATGTGAAATATATACGAGGGAATCGACATAAAAAGGATGAAACACACAAACATGCAGAGCATAAGATCTGATTTTGCAACGGAAGAAGTAGGAATGGGGTTTTATTTTATTTCGAGCATCTTTTTTCGTGTTCGATAATGCTGTTAAAATATAACTATTCATCTCATGAAACAATTATGTCCAGAAATGGCTCACGGGCATTTCAAGCAAATATATATGAATCAATATTCACACTCTGTTAACATTGTCCTTCATATGGAACTAAACAACATTTTTGAGATCTTGCCCTATGTTTATGAGATATAAATGCCCTGTTTCTTGACATAGCTTAAACTATATCGCAGAATTTCTCAAAGACAGCGAGGGGATGCCCTCGCAGGGCCACCATGAGAGAAGGCCACGTGGCAATACTCCCCTATTATTTCTATGGTCAGCTGTCTGCCCGTACTTGTGTAAGTCTCTATACAGTTATACCTCGACACCCATGTTAGGCAAGGAATAGATAATATCCATCACAAGAGGATACAAAGGACAATTCATGTAAAACAAGACTTCAAGTTTCCTAAAATTCTGCAGGAAGATGTTGGGTATGAATTCAAAAGGATACGAAACAAATTGCATCGTCATCAAATTTGTAAATTTAGAAATTCGATTAAGCATATGACAAAGAAAAATTCAATATGAAGTTTTTTCTTCAAAATTAGTTTCTGAATTTTCGAAAACTTTTCTGCAACTATCTTAAGTTTTTTAATATGATTTTTAAAATTTAATTTCGTTTGGAAATAATGACTTTAAAATGGGTATTTTCCAATTTCTTTTATCTAGTTTTCACTTCCTGTAATGATAAGATCTCAGAGTTATCATGTTTGGACCCTTTTCTCGATTGTGACCATGTAGATATTCAGCTTAGGTGTTCTGTAGTTGCCTCTTTAGCAAATTCTTCGACACCATCTAAACATTTTGATTGGTTTCGGGCTAAGTTCTCTTTAATGATTAATTATCTCTCTACTTTCAATTATTGGATTGACGTATTTCATGGTTGTAATATCGAACAGAGTTATACAAATTTTTGGTTCATTTTGTCCAACGCTATTTCCTATTTTTCACCCTGTAAACAGTCGAAGAGATTTAAGCCTCCTTTGTCTGAGAAGTTGTCATTGGCCATCTACAGGCAAAAATCTATTGCCTTTATTAAGTATAAGACTTTACAGAGCCGTTTCGGTCGAAATTTTCCTCTAACTGGTCAAGCATGGCTTGACTTTCCTGAACTTAATATTCGTTTTAAACAAGATATTATTAGCGTGGTTTCTAACTGCAAAGAATATCTAGCTCTGCATAATAATTCTAAAAAGACTTCATATTTGCTTGAGAAAAAAAGAACTTACAATTCTGCTGCGATCTATATAATCATTGATGGTTTCTGGCTGTAGCACAGCGGTTCGGTGGCTAACCATATTGCTGACTATTTTTTATCAGCTTTTGAGAGGGAAGCGCCCTTAAATCCTTTTTCTCACCAGTATTTTATTTCTAAGCTAACCTTTGATGAATTTACGGTTATTGATGTGTTAAATGCTTTAAAAATGTTAAAAATTACACAAACTGTGGCAATGAAAATATTCCTTCCAATGCTTTGAAAAACTTTGCTACAGTTCTATGTTATCCATTGTTTCTTCTGTCTAGTAAAAGCCTTTCTTGAATGAATGTTCCTTCTCTGTGGAAGGTTGCTCGTTTGGTCCCTTTATTCAAGAGTGGTATTCATTCAAATCCTTACAACTATTGGATTTTTATTATGACGTCTAAATGTAGTAAAACATTGGAATGGGTCATATTACCTAAATTGTTTGATTATTTGGAGGCAAACTCTTTAACTTCCGGCTTCCGATTTGTTTTTTTGTGCTAACCTCTCTGTGTCTGATCAATTTCTATTGAATTATGAGTAGATTAGCAAAAAGGTGGACATTGGTGCATTGGCTGATGTTATTTACTTTGACTATAGTAAAGCCTTTGATATTGTTAATCATAGATTGTTCATCATCAAACTTCCTTAACACGTTATTTGTATCCAATTGCTTGAATGGTTCAGTGATTTTTTAACTGACAGAAGTTTGAAAGTAGTAGTTCAGGGTTCTTCTACCAAATCAATTAATGTTACTAGTGGGGTTCCAGAGGGTTCTGTGTGTGGGTCTTTTTCTTTTCCTAATCTATAATTAATTATATTTATGTCGGTCTGATCAGCAAATTCATCTTGTTTCCTGACGATTTGAAATTGTATTAATAAGCTAATAATATTGGTGCTTGTGTTTGTTTACAAAATGACATTTATTTGCTCTGCAATAGAAGTAAATCCTGGGGCCTTTTCTTTTTTGTAAATAAGGGTGCCCAAATCCGCTTTTTTCGCTCTCTTATTTCGCTATGGGTGCATACTACTTAGGCAATAAACTTATTCCATCTAAATCCTCCTTTAAGGATAATGGTATTTTGGTAGATACAACTCTCAAATTCAACCTTTATGTTAGAGAAGTCTTTGTTAAAGTGAAAGGTGTTGCCAATAATATTCTCCTAGGTACCATTTGGTGATCAATTCAATTTATGCGTCAGATGTTTGTTACACATATTCGTCCAATTATTGACCTCAGTTGTGTTGTGTGGATTATGGGTATATGGGTGATTTGCATCTTCTTGAATCAGTTCAGAGAAAGTGGACTAAAAAAGTTGCTTATCTCCCTTATTATCTACGATTAGCGAAATTGTGTTTATTCTCAATCAAAGGCCATCTAATTCAAGCAAACTTGATAATGTTTTGGAAGATTCTAAATGGTAATACAATCCAATTGGCCAATCTCTTTAACTGCATAGGGCCTGATCTACCAGAGGTCATAGTAAGAAAATCTTTGTCAATCCTCACAATTCTAATGCTAGAGCTCGTTTCGAACTAAACTTAATTTCTGGAACTCTTTGCCTGAAGAGGTTGTTTCTGCAACTCCTGTGTATACTTTTAAGCTTAAACATATTAATGCTTGTCTATCCGTAATTAGCCAATCTTTGGTTAAAATATTTCTGGAACAATTGGATTTTGAATTCCATTTGTTCGTTCTTGTTAATGTTTGTCTTCTGCATCTGTAATTAGCCAACCTTTGGTTAAAGTTTTTGTAATTTTTGTGATATCCTGGTTGGAATATGTAGCGGAAGCTGATGAGGGACAAGACCCTCATTAAGGTAAAGGCCTATCTTACTCACAGCGAGGATGGTGGACAGGGATAACAAAATAGTAATTAAGTAGAATAGTTAACATACTACACAACCTGCTTTAGATTTCAGATTAAGCTGTAGTTCCCATGACTAACTAAATCTAATTTGTCGTCTCTTACTATACTTTTTCTCTCCCCTATCCTGAAACTTCCCTCTTCTCCTCACTACTACTCCTACCTACCATACCCACACTCACGGATTCTATTTAGGCTCTGGAAAATTAGGGTGCGGAGAAATACAAATGGGCACTGAGCCTCCCTTTCCCCTCATCTTGAACATTCTTAAGAGTCGAGGGGTGAAGGAGAAAGTTTCGGACGATTTATTCATCGTCTCTGCCTCTCTTTTTTATTTAGTTTTATATGTACATATGTAGAGAAGAACCCTATTGGTGAATCTACGGTGTAGCAAATTCACATTAAAAATATCTAAGCATTATCAAGTAGAAGTTCGCATTTTGACAAGCAGCTGGTGGCAATTTTTAAAAGACTGAGTAGCCTATGTTACTCCCAGAGTCAAAATACCCCCAATGTCTGCATTTGCATTTTGGTGGCCTGTAAGTACCTTTAATTTGCCTTCTATAGTGGTCATATATATATATATATATATATATATATATATATATATATATATATACAAACAAACAGGCCTTCGGAAATATATATTAGATTTGAAAATTTGTTCGCTTGCGGTATTATATCATTTCACATGTGATTGTGTCTTGTCCGTAGGCATAGTCTAGTCCTATTGAGCATTATAACTTTAGGATTTAATTACATTATAATCTTACATAGTCCACGCTTAAAGAAGTGGCTACTTAAAAATGAATCCTTTATTACGAATCAAAAAGATTAATGTATATGATACACTATTGCGATGGATTCAAGGTGTTTAAAAAAAATGGCAAACAATTCATCCCGCGATTATTGTTATAGAATGCAACGAATAATCTATGTAGGTTTAAAGCTATTGCATCATCCGCTCTACTCATATGAAATGCCGTCCTCAGTTCACCACCTTCTTTTCTCTAGACTATCAAATTCTGAAGAAAAGATTCTTTGATAAGGATGCATTTGAAGAGTCAACGAAAGAGTTCTAGAGTTTTTCTTCAAAGTCTAAGTATTTGTATTTCTAAGGCAAATCAAACTTTTTTTTGTTGAGAAAAGATCTCATCAAACTGTTTGAAACTGCTGTGAAATTATTGATATTGTTTAAACTGTTTTCATTTAGCTCCTATAGTAAAAAACACGAAAGCTTAAGACAACTTATGTAAAAATACCTTAAAAGGGTCTTCATATATGTTTTTTTATGAGCTTGAATTGATTTGGTCGAAGAAAAGAATAGTAATTCTTTTTCTCTAAGATACAGAGTGTTTTCAAACCATGAGAAACATCAGAATTTAAAGTTCTAGGAAACAAATAAATCTAACTTAGGGAATTATCGCAGATGTTTTCAAGTAATCAGTAAATTCGATTATGTACCTATTTAAAATGATGAAAATTATTTATTTAAAATTGAGGAAAGGAGAACACAACTTCATATAGAAAAGAAACAAAAAACATGTTAGACAAACTAGTTAACCCCGTTGGTAAGAATTTATAAACTCTAACTTCTAAAACAATGTAACCAGTAACCTTTTCCTTCAACACTAGCAAAAATTTTTAACCACTCGACTTGGTGTTTTTCAGTCTGAAATATATTTTCATAATACGAGGAATAAAAAAATAATCTGTTAAGCGGGTATGCACGGGAAAGAACCCAACTCTCCTGCGCTCCTTCCCGACGTGAAACCAGGTACGCTCTTATGAATAAATAATAAAGCAATAATTATTTTCAGTTGTATGTAAAAAAATATAAATAAACGATATTTATATAATTTGAAGTCATACACCACTCCCTCCTACAGGGGGAGCTTGCGCTTCACTACTAAAATTAAAATTTAAAATCTAAAAAAAAGCAGCCATGGTTAAATTTTTAGACATTTTATAACTATAATGATTTTAAAAAGGAACTCTAAACTAAATTTCTTCCCTTTCAAAATATCACGTTGCTAAAATATAGTTATAGAAGAAGATATATAAAAATAAATTTTCTGAATTTCACCATTTGTAATTCTTTGGGTTTTAAAAAATTCACAAAATTTCGATACTTCTATTTATTTCACGTTGCTAAAATATAGTTATAGAAGAAGATATATAAAAATATATTTTTTGAATTTCGCCATTTGTAATTCTTTGGGTTTTAAAAAATTCACAAAATTTCGATACTTCTATTTATTTCTAAACTTCACCATTTTGGTTTTGATATTATAAAAGAATTATTAGAAATAACTTTGATAAAAAAAAACATAAGTCATAACAAAACTAAGATAAAATTTTTATTCAAATACTCCAACAATTTCCTTCTTAACTCATAGAGTTAGTGATGAAGTGATGAAAGAAATACCAATGGATTACACGAGCAGAGATATGGTGCAAAGACTGAAAATATTTACCATAAAATCGTTAAAAAGAAGACACATTAGGGAGTAACTAATTAATGTTTACGATGTGTAAGATTTCGACGAATTTCGAATAGAATAAAATATTTTGAATCATAAACACTAAGATGAGACAGTTATTTTGAATGAGATGCCCTTCCCGTTTTAGCCTACTAAATTCTTGAATACTTCTTCGCATCGTTGTAAAAATGCCATAAATATAATATATTGATAGCAAGAGGGTCTATTACCCCATATAATATCTTGAAAAGTCAATATGTAACCGAATCTGAAACGAATTATTCTTCCACGAGGCCATCCTGAAATGTCATGAGACACTAATATTAGTATTTTTTTCCGTTACAATAATGTAGAAATGCAATAGTAGTAGTAATAAGTTATTTAAACATGTTTAGTAACCCCTTTTTTATTTTTTGAGGTAATCTGTTCAATTAACAAAACGGATTATTTTTAGATAACTGCTACCCCAAACCATAAATCTCGTTCCTCAGATTTTTTTTGTTTCATTCTTACGCTATATAAATTTAATCTATCAAAAACGCCAAAAAACTTTCCTTTCTTTTGGCGGGTCGAGACCCCCAGCAGCTAGAGGAATTTTCTCACCATAAAAGTTCTTTTCTTTTCACGCTCGAACCCACCTTAAACCAACACACTATCGATAAATTCCTATCGATTGTACCTTCGCTTCGATAATTTCGTCTCCTCTATTTCTAACGTTTTACCGGGCCTCCGATTTTCGAAAAAATGAATTATCACATCTCGAGATTAAATAAACTAGTCCAAAAAGCTTCTGGCCGAGACTTCCGTACTTGTAACTGCACTTCCGCACATCGGATAACAAAGTACTTTCTGTATAATTTTATATTCATTAAGGAAGTTAATAAACTTCGACTTACCACCACACATAAGTGTTATTTTACGACCTTTAAAGCAACAACCTTGACACAAGTTTTCCCTGATGATAATGCGATTGCGTTGGGGTGAGGGAAATGAAAGAATCACAGACAAAGCGTGAAATGCACGAGCAAGTGGAAGAAATCTTGCATTGCAGAATCTGGAAGAATTATTATCATTTTGTGACTTATAAAGGATGATAGACTGGATTCTTTATCAAAATATTACTTACAGTAGACTTTTAAAACGATAGTGAACCCAATTTATCATGCTAAGAATAACGAACCCAATATAAATATCCTGCAAAGAAAAATGTAAATCTATGTAAAGTTCATTTTATTAATCAAAAGCTGGTTGTTTAAATGGATGAATTTAGCATCCTTCACAAAAATATAGCTATTTTATCATCCATCTTTATTCCTCGAAATTTCTTTTTGCCCAATTAAACAACCTTTCACAAATGTTTGAGATCGATTAGTTTAGGTAAATTATCCTACCTCATTCAAAGATATTTGGCAGTATGCATCATGAACATAAGTTTTGCAGCTGACATATTAAAAATTATACTTATGTTCTATTGGCTCCAATCCCTTAGGATAATATGCATATATATATATATTGACTTGTACGTGCTTTAATTTCTTTTCTTTTACTAACTTTCTTCACAAATCTGTCATATATTATAACCTATCCCAAGCATTCAATCGCCGATTTCTAATCTTATTCCAATTTTCTCACACCAGGAAAACGCAAGAAGAAGGCAAAGTTATAGTAGAAGTCTTGAATTGCCAAAATGTTGTACTCGTAGCTCTTATTGAATTGTTGTTCATAAAACGCTTGCATTTTGTGGAGCATCTTTTCAAAGGAACTAGGATTAAATCATCCACAAGGCGAGGTTACGACATTTTAGCCCTGTTATCACTCAAAAGGGCCAATGTCAATATTTTGAACCCATAATTACTCTTGTCAAGAATATCAAACTCAACATTACTCATCGCAAGTATATCAAACCAATAAATGCACATGTCAAGAATATCGAACTCAACATTACTCATCGCAAGTATATCAAACCAATAAATGCACATGTCAAGAATATCGAACTCAACATTACTCATCGCAAGTATATAAAACCAATAAATGCTCATGTCAAGAATATCAAAACCAAAATTACTCAGGTCAAGAATATCGAAACAAAAATTACTTATGGCCGAATTCTCCACCCACAAAATCACATGACAAGAATAGCGAACTCAAACCTTTTGAGATCACTATTCCTCACATTACCCCGATTTTATATCAATCCAATCCACAGATGGTAAAAAACACCCATCGAACTTAAACGAAACGAGAAATCAAGAAATATATCTTTATTTATTTAAATAAGTTAAAATGTGGAAAATGAGGCTGAAAGTTTATGAAAGATGGGAAGAACGCAAAAATAAATTGATTATTATCCTCTAATTTAATTGAACACCCAACTAGAGCGTATCTAACAGGAAGTTTGTAAGGCGAGATTTGCGAAGAAAGTGAAGCTAGAGGAAATGTAAATGCATGGAAGATATTCATAAAGAGACAGATGAGCCTGCAGGTGTTGTGGCCCTTAGAGAAACAATCTTTCAGATGTCATCTGCAACAACTTTTTCCATCCTACACTCGACAACCACTAATGGATTTATAAAATGATGAAAAAGGAAAAAGAGAAGAGGGGGAGTGAGTAAAGGGGAATAATGTTAATAAGAACAGAGACAATTTAAAGGCCCTTGTTCAACCGAAGCGGGAAAAGAGGGGGAAACTAATGCCCTTTCTCCAAACACCAACCAGGGGGGAGAGCCAATTATGTGAGAAGAGTGGACAAAAAGGTAATGTCTAGAGAAGTGTTTCCCAACCTCTGATCCCCTCAGACCCCACTATAATCCCAAAGATGTACTCGTAGTCCCCACCGATGGTCGAAAGAAGTACAAAAGATTATATCTATTTTTAATATTTTATTCTTAATTTTTGACTACGAAAGAATCTAGCATTTTTATACACCACAAATTTTTTTTTCTTTAGTCCTCTTTAGCCGCTTAGACACTACGATTAAAACAGAAATTAAAGCTTCAATCAAAGCTTATTTAGAGGCCAACGAGGAGCCAATTGAAGCTCCTGAACTAAATCACCTCTAGAAAATCTATTTTTATCTTACTTAATATAGCTTTCACTATTGTCGCCATTTTGCAACGTTATACAAAACCATTTGGATGCTCATTGTAGAAAAAATACTCTCGGATCCCTCCCCCACGTCCTCCTGAAATTTTAGCAGGCTCACCAGTGGGGCGTTCTTCCATCATGGGAATCACTGGTCAAGAGGAATAAAGTCAGGTTAGTCGCAACCTAGTTTAAATCTAACATCAAATGCCCTCCTATTTACACTATTACACCTGTTAGGGGAAGGAGCAGCACACCGGGGCCCCATTGACCCCACTAGTCTCAAAGTATATTGAGTCAACCTTGGCTTTATTATTGCTAGTCATTTACATTTTACCAGTTTTACGCCACTTTATTTACAAGCCTTGTAGCTGTCCTTTTCTTTAACGGGAGCTAATGTCGTGGGCTAGTCGCCGAATACCTTTTGTACAATAATTTCTCATCCGAGCGTAGAAGAAAGTGGCTGTTCATCCTTTTCCGTCTGGATCATTGATAGCGGTGAGGAAGTTAACATGCTGGCGATTTTATCACGATTTATTTCTTCCATATCCCTACCCTCTGCCCCATTCCGCCCATTCTTTCTTTTCTCATCCTTGCATTCGCGCAACCGCAAAGCGAGGACAGGTTTAGCATGGGCAACCTTACAGCGACTGACATCTGGCCGAATGTGAGCCCTCCAGGTACCAACCTGCAGGGTTCAACATCGTGCCGGGCAAAGCAAGATCAAAAACACTGCAATTAGGTATAATACTCAATATTACAGTAACCTCGGATATGGGAAAACCAGGACCCCCTTTAGTTATAACTACAGTGCTTATTCCATGGTTATTTTGTTCATCCCATGAAATCTGATTTCATTGTTTTAAGCATTGGTAGAGTGACAGGACGAAGCAAATGATTTTTGTTAGTCGCGAGCGACTCTACTTCCCACTATGTCATTCAGTCGGACGGATCCCATTTTGCTTTATTTTGTTTTTGTGTAATAACATCATAGCTTTTCTTCCGAATCTAATTAAATTTGAAAACCTTATCTTGTTTTATACTCTATTTTGAATGCTATTATTACCAAAGTCCTCACAAGGTTAGCCCGATAATTGTTTTGTTTTAGCCATAACATCCTAACTATTTGGCCAATCGTAACGAAATTGAAACCCTTATGTTGTTTTACATTCTTTTTAAATTATATAATTTAAAAAGTTCTCCCAAGGTTAGCCCGGGAATTATATTGTTTTCGCAATAACATCTTAAGTATTCGGCAATTCTTACGATATTTGAGTTATTGATGTTGTTTTATATTCTCTTTCGAATGATATAATTGCCAAAGTCTTCTGAAAGTTAGCTCGGGAATTATTTTATTTTAACGATGGCATCATAACTATTCGGCTGATACTCTGCTAGACTAGTCTAGGCTTTAATTTGCTATACTCTACTAGGCAAGACTAGAATAGGATATAATATGTTAGACTATAATAGCCTATGCTAAGATATAATGCACAAGGGTAAGATATACTATGCTAATTTAGGCTATAAAATGCTATGCTATTATAGCATAGAGTATGTTAGGCTAGACAATATTAAGCTATGCTTGTCTAGGGTATAATATGATAGTATAAGCTATACTTGTGTAGGATAGTTAAAGCTGGGCTAGATTATACTATTTTAGACTGAGCTAAATTACGCTAAGCTATTCTAGGCTAGACAGTGGTATACTCCGCTATACTAGTGTAGGGTAAAGTATAATAGGCTAGGAAGGGTTATGATCTCTCATGCTAGGTAATACTATTATTGCTAACCAAGGCTATAATAGGTTAAGATATGCAAGGTTATTCTAGTCTAGGTTATGGTATGCTATAATAGTCTAGGATATACTAGGCTAGGCTATAATATGATACGCTTGGCTCTATTATGTTAGGTTTGGTTATGATAGGCTACACTAGTCAATGCTACGCTAGGCAAGGCTATACTAGACTAGGCTAGGCTATACTACATATAATATGCTAGGTTAGACAAGAGTCTAGTAAGATAGGCTAGGCTATACTAGGATACGATAGGCTCGGCTATACTAAGCTAAGGTAGAATAAAATAGGCTATAATATGCTAGGTTATACTAGTCAAGGCAAGGTTAAGCCCGGCACAGCCAGGCTATTCTATTTTAGGCTAGGTTCTAACGAAATTTGGAACCCTTATGTAGTTTTACATTCTCTTTCGAATGATAGAATCATCAATTTCCTCCAAAGGTTATTCCGTAAATTATTAAAAGTTTTAAATGTCGTAAGGTCCTTAATCAAAAGAAGTAAGAGCACGCGAATTTTTGGTCAGCAGACCTTGTTAAAGTGTATAATAATTAATTTGTAAGGATTTTCGCACCCATCTGCACCTATTTTTGACTTGTCTATTTCTCAAGGGTGACCAATTGTTTAACGGATCTAAACCAACGGCTATTTAAAATCTAAAGCAAAGCCGATCCGATTTGGATTGAAACTTTTCCGGCCACATACCTTACGCTATGTAGATTAACATCTCTGTAATTGTAAGTGGCGTTTCCATTCACCTATGCAGTGTATGGATAATTTTATAGTTGAATGTTACCAACCAGAATGATTAAATAGTTAATTAATAAAATCCTTTTACGTTTATATTATATACTTTTACATTTGCATTTTAAAATAAGTCATTAGGAGCTTGCTTCATACACAATATTTTATGCTAAACTAATAATTTCTAATCATACCCTAAACTCACTGTAAAGCATACTCTTTATTTTCATATATACCGCTACAAATTTAGCCATTTATATTATTGTCATGCCAGAAAATGTCTCTGTGTAAGATTTTTAAACGCTTTTTTTATTAAACTTAACAAAATCTAAAGTAAGAGAAGAATTTTGTGCTAGAAAACGAAACAAGTCTTCCTTCATAAACATAAATTAAAAAATAATTGAGAAAACATGCAATTTTAATTGTGTAAATTTATGATAAGATTTACATGCAAACTCATTCATTAGAATAATTAATTTTTTTAATCTTATTGCTTAAAAAGGAGTAACTTCCTTAATTTAAGACATTAATTAAATGCAAATACAGGATTGTATACGGAATTTCGTCGGCTAAAAACATTTCAAGAAAAAGGTAGCCAAAGATAATTAATCTTCAGTGGTAGAAATTTATGCAAATTAATCGCCTCATTTGCAATAAAAGAGGTATGTATAACGTTTTATGAATAAAATACAGAATTTCCATATCTATAACCTTTATCATTACTATAATATTTACATTGATTTAGCAAAAAAATCTTGATATACATTCTGTAGCAACCAATGCCAGTGAGGCAAAATTATTTTGGTTATCAAATATTCCTCTCGTGGTAATAAATGTCATAAAAATCTAGGATATTTGGATGGCAGCATTAGTCAAAATAAAAAGATAAGTATTTCTAAGGCGTTGTTTAGCTAATGCTAAACGTGCCTTGAGGTCGGAGAAGGAAACATCGGTAATACATGGGACAATAGTATTCACAACCAGCTTCAAAGAAATGTCGCTCATAAACACTTAAAATCTGAACCTAGTAAATATATGAGAGATTTTTACTATATGTATTGAGATAGTCTTTTTGAATAATTGTCCTGTCTAAAGGATATTTTTTCTTTTTACTCTGGTAAGTTTAAAGAAAATTTCTAGCATCGTTGTATATAATTAGGAATTTCCCTGGAACTACATCAGCTTGAACATATATATTTTCCATAAACATTAGATTTTTTCTTCTTTCGTGTCAGTCTTCATGCCTGCACTCGGATCGAGATTAAACTCTTTATTTATCATAGGACATCGATTTAAATGAAAATTCAAACAAGTTTCATTACTATTACGCAGTTAAGTAAAAATGATAGATATAAATGTTTCAATTTTCATTTTTTCCATACATCTGACTCTTATTTCTGAAACTAATTTTAAAAGGGCATTATTGTCCAATTAAGCCAGAATGTAAGGAAAGGATCCGCTTGGCCACTAAATTTCAAGGTAGACAGGGCAGCCTAGAAGAGATTAGCGACTGGGAATTTTCTCATTGGAAAAGAAAGCTTTTTGCTATGAACTTCGATAGAAGTTGAAAAGTGCATTAATGAAAGAGAAAAATTAAATAAATTTGATTTTACTTCTCTCGATCATGGAAGATAAATCTTTTATAAAACACAACGGGCTGAATTATAATTAATATGAATAATATATTTTGAGAGGTGCATAGGTTAAGGAAGAGAAATATGAGAAAAGTTATTTATAGATTTAAATTTATTTCTCTCGCAAATTCTTATTACATCCATACACAT
Organism: Ceratothoa steindachneri; assembly: GCA_963969495.1. NCBI lineage: Eukaryota > Metazoa > Arthropoda > Malacostraca > Isopoda > Cymothoidae > Ceratothoa > Ceratothoa steindachneri. The sequence goes on along the minus strand of OZ018331.1, from coordinate 56,833,209 downwards.
ACCAGACAAGCCTAACAACAGTATTGCTCTAATTGCATCTACTTTCTGGCGAAAATAAGGCTTAATCATTAGACCCGTGCTGCTCAAAGTTAGTAGCAGATAAATTATTCTATTCGGCAATTGCGAGATTTAAACTAGTTGTCGACATTCGCATAATAAATAGCGATCTAAAGAGGTCTGAATCGCTGCTAGAAATGTCCAAAATGTTCTTATATCCGATTAAAGTTTCACCTTACACCTGGTAGGAAAAATACTTCAATTTGATGAATACAGACAGGACACCCTGTTCAAAGGTGTCTTAAGGTATCTCTGCATGATTTAGCACCTTGGCAAATATTGCTATGGGATCCTTGCTTTTTATTTTTTACAGCAATACGCCTGCCATGCCGCAGTTGGATGTGGTCGTTGTTGCAGAAATCTCTCCTTAATAGTCCACATGGGATAAACGTGGGTGAGCACACACATTATTTTCACTTCCTTCAAAACCCAGACTGCATCATGTATTTGCATAAGCGTATTCATTCCGATTTGTGCTGTTGATTAGCAGATCTAATGTATTCGAAAGTTACAAAAAAATGTAGGATAAAACGCCAATAAGAGTTGGCAGAGTAATTAGAATAACTGTGTGAAAGTGAGCCGTTGTGTTTAATTATAATGGCAAAGTCTTTGACTTTGGTTAGAAAGCTAACATCTTTTGTAACAAAATGGTCAATAAAAGTATACTTTAATGCCTCCAAGCTGCATTTGGTGGGATTAATCCAAAGTTAAGTCCTTTTAGATTTGAGATATTTTCTTAAAGAATGAACCTGCTAAAGTGGAACAGATGATAAATAAGATTAGAGCTCAAATTTCCTGTTTTAATCAACTTAAAATATGACACAGGAATGAACGCATACTGTAACAAATAAATAGAATAAGTCTGAAACAATTAAATTAAATTATTAATAATCTATATAAATGTTATAAACTATATATAATAAGGTTAAATAATAATAAGAAGTTATATTTACCTTAAACTCAGATTCACGAGGTTGATCAATTTCCACCATTCCTTGACAGAACTAAGGTGAACAATTTGGAGAGCATTCAGAAGAAGCTATACCACTGTCAGCAGCTTCCAATCGTTATCAGTTTTCTCCAAACAAACCAGCTGTTCTTGCTTGCTTTTATTGACAATTTGTAACATAACCCAGCACATTCTATCCCTCAAAAGAGAGAATAGCATATGTAATATAGGCATTCAATCACAACCTACACTGGTGGTAATTAATCAATCAGAACCCCAGGTATATAAACGGTAACTACCTTATCTTATTTTTAGAAATTTCTTCCCTTTTAATAATAACAATAAAGTAAAAACTTTGATATATATATATACATAGTAGACGATGTAGGTTTATAAATTCAGGCGATCGACGGGGTTTCTAGTTCTAGTATAGCGTCTCAGCAGTGGCTCTGTGTTTCCTGCCGGTAGAGTAGATTTTGGAGCAGGATGTCCTGGGGGAAATTCATACATTTGGCGCTTTCAGATTTTCAAAAGAGTATGGCAAATCTGGGCTTGCAGAATTTTCAAAATTTTCGGGAAATTCAGATTCGCAATTTCTATGACTTAAGAGAGACTCAGTTTAGTGATGCTGTGTAGGACATGGATTGATAATGTGTCCTCTCTCCCATTATAAAATCTTACATAATCATATGTAGGAGTCGCCTTAAGTAATTTAACTGTTTTAACAAGTAAATCATCTTTATTTCTATACTAATTCGATCCATAGGATTTAACACACGAACCAGAGGTGTGTCAGGAGCCTTCTTCAAGCAAAAAGAGTAAATTTCTTTTTTGTACAAAATGGGTCATTCATGCTATGCCAGGGTGTCATAACGATTTATGAAGTTCTAAGACATATGAGTTAGACATTGTAGAGTAAAATATCCAAGACAAAGCATCCGCAACCATATTTAACTTTACAACACGATGAAAGATTTCATAAGGATATGATTGGATTTCAACCTTCTATCTGACTATTTTTTTTTTTTTTTTTTCCTTCATGTAATCTATAGAACAAGTAAAAAACCGACCTCTGATCAGTTATTAAAGTGAACTTTCTATTAGCTAAAAGGGGGCACCATTCTCTTAATGCTTCAACGATGGACTGAACCTCCTTTTCTAAGGAACAATTCTTTTTTTCACTGTCAAATAATGTTCTAGCTAAAAACGCCACAGATCTTCCTTCTTGGTTTTAGGTAGCTGATACTCGTAATGCTATTTTGGAGGCATGAGTTTCTACTGTGAATGGAAGGTTTTCATCAATTTTCCATTTGACAGCTTTTATAAAAGAATCTTTTAGCTATTTTACTGCTTCTTTTGCTTTGTTAGTCAAAGGTAAAGTAGGATCAATTGAAAGACGTATTTTATCTAAGAACTTTAGTATCCATTTCGCATAGTAGGCCAAAATTCCTATCATTCTTTCCAAGGATCTCTTATCATGAAGAGTAGCCATATTATACAACGGCTCAAATCTGCTTGAATCTGGTCTTAGTTGGTGGTTTTACTTTCATATACTAATATTCTAATAGTGTCCTTAAAAAACTTGCATTCATCATAATTTAAATTTATATCATATTTGGGAGCTACTTCTAAGAATCTGTTTAAATTTTTATCGTTAAATTGTTGATCTTTACCTGCAATAGTAACATTGTCCAAATAGACATACTTTCCTTCTAGATTATTTTCTCATAGGATTTGGTCCATTATTCAGCTTCGAAGGCAGTATATATTTTTTCAGTCATGTAAAGGTATTAGGTAGTAGGCGCTGGTAAGACCAATTGTACTAAAAACGTTGTTCTGAGCAATTTTATTCATTAAGTCTCAAACGTTTGGAAGAGGATAGACGTCAAGTTGAGTATAACTATTGATAGTAGCTGAATAATCAATAACCATTCTATTTTAAGGTCCATTTATCATGGGTACTTGAGCTCGCTATGGAGAGTTTGAAGGTTCAATAATTTTATTCTCTAGTAATTGCTTTATTCAAATTTGCTAAAAGCAGAATCAGCAACATTATGTCTTCTGGACCTGATGGCCACAGGTTTGACCTAGGCAGAAAGGTTTTGGAATACTCTCGGAGGCTCGATATTTAAAGAAGCTAAACAACTATTACCAATTTCAGGCTGTGATCCACCATATTTTTTTCTTTAAAGAGCTTATCTGGCGACTGCCTACTTGGTTGTGATCCACCATAATTAAGGCTAACTGTGGAATGATTCTTCAGAAAGGGTAAGCCTAAGATAACGCCAGAGCAAAACTCAAATAAAACTAAAAAACGCAACTTTTATATTTTCTGCTATTCATAGAAAAATTTAAAAAACAAATCCCATCAACTTTAGATTTAATTTTTTTCTGAGGAAACGGTAATCGTGCCATTGTCAGGTAATAGTAGTAAGGATAACTTTTGCGCTATCTTAGTGGATAAAAATTTTCAGAGCTACCTGTATCATTTAAGGAATTCAAAACATCACCACCTATTTGAATCTTAACAACAGATGAGTTCAAATCTTTTGACAGAGTAGACGCGAGATTTGCTGAAAAAAGGAATCTTCCGCTTAGGTAGAGTTGACTTGGAGTCGGTTAGTCTTCTTTTTACAACACCGCAAAAAAATGTCTTTTGACCCTGCAATAGTGACACTCGACGTTTCGGGTTGGGCAGTTTACACTTCGGTGAGGATTACTTCTCCCACAAAAGAAACATTTTAAAGAACTCACGTCAGCACTCGATGAGGAACCGTCTTCAGTAGTACAAGCAGGAGGTTTTACTGACCTAGATATTACATCTCCTTTCTTGTCCTTTAATGAGACTTGAGCAAGTTGATTTTTAGAAAGGGTACGACTAATAAATGATTAAGAATCTTTAAAAGCTATCTCTAGGGCCCTCACTTTGTCAATAGCGGCAGTCAAGTCAAATTTTATATTCTCTAAGAGATGTGTTCGGATATTTTGAGAAGTAAACCCAGAAATAAACAGATCTCGGAGAAAACTAGAACAATTAGTACAACCAGGGAGACTGAAAATGGTAAGAAGGTAGTATCGTTTTTTGATGGAAAAAACTTAAGTCTAGCAAAGAGATTTTTATAACACGTATGCAATAGGCAGCACGGAGGGTGGAGAGTGTGGAAAAAGTGGAATGATGATGTAGAATGACCATATGAAGCGTGTAAAATGTTCAATAGTGGAGATAAAGAATCAATGTGCGAGTGAATAAAGATGCAGGTAAGTGGATTTCCGAAAATAAAAATGAAATTGAAATAAGTGATTGAACAATGTAAAAAGGAAGCAAATCAATTATTTGGACAAAAGCATGCGGATCCCGTTGGGACTGAAGTTCTTCCGGACAGAAGTGCGGTTGATGAAGAATATCACCTGTGGCATTTAAAAGAGAAGAGTGGATATAATAATTGTGAACAGGCAATATGTAAAAGGTAGATAGTTAGAATACATTGATAAGTTGTATAATTTTAGGTGGAAAATGATACAAATATCAATCTGATTGGTTTCATAAGTGGGAATCGGGTGGGGTATCGGTACATAAAAAATAAGCTAGTATCATGAGCGGTCTAATAAATGGTGAGGCAGGAGTAGTAGACGATATATTCGCTAAGATGCTTAAAATGTGCTGATAATTAAGTAAATAATTGTTTATGATGAAATAAAGGAGATGAATTTGGACGTGGAAAAGTACTGAGGAACTAGAAAAATGCAGTAGAAGTTCCGTTTTATAAAAGTAACTTAGAAAAGGCTGAATGCAAGAATAACAGAGTGATAAGGATATTCAATGCTCTCGTAAAGTGCCTGAGAGATTGAAAGAAAATGAACACAATGGAGTTTAGAGTGGGAATATAGCTTCTGGATCAATTATTTGTTCAGTGAAAAAGTAGCAGAAAAAATGGGGGTAAGAGTTTTAAAATGTATCCTGGCTTCATGGATATGGAAAAAAATTATGATTGTGTGGATAGTTTGACATTAGATGAGTAGTTTAACTTTAGAGCGACGGGAGTAAGACAAGTTTGTTTTATAGGGCAAAGGCTGTTTAATATAATTTTGGATTGAATACTGGTAGGAGTATGTATGAGAATGTAGCTGAATGGTACCACATCGGTTGTATCTATGTATATATATGTTAATGGTCTTGAAAAGTTCGAACGAAGGTAGGACTGTTTTGGAAATGAAGCTTCAAACGTTTACAGAGTGTGAAGGTAGAGGGAGCTAAAGGTTAATGCAAAAAGTGTTAATTATTGGTATTTGGTCAGTGAATATTGAGTGAGGTATGATGCTCAAGTACATAATGGGACTGTAGATTTACTAGAAACTTTTAAATATCTTGAATGAATTGTTAATTTTAGTAGTAATGATCTAGCAGATGGCAACTAGAGGACCTTAAATGAATAGTTTTGGAAAATAAGAATTTATACCTATTTCATGTTTAATTTAACTAACACAAAATCAACAATCCTGAAAATAATATATTAGCAAAAAGGTGGATAGGAAGTATCCAAACGTCAAAAGTAATTCACCACAATTGCCAATTCTTTAAAGAAATAATGTTCCGGATAATAAAGTGGCTTGCGGCGTTCTCCAGCCATTCGCTTTATAGTGGCCGCTCCACTAAGAGAGAGAAGGAGAGAGAGTGTGTGTTAGAGCGTCCATTCACTCAGTGAAGTTCAGCTAAATACCAGAAACACGGACCAAGAGGCATTCCACTTCTTTAGGTCACGTCCACCTAGGCCGTTTATGCTTCGATCGCCAGCTGAATCGAATGAATACCCAATTGATCCTGAAGTCGTATTATAAAGCTCGAACTTCTAGTTTCTGTACAAATCATTATACGGTGTTTTGCTTTCTTTTCACTTAAGGAGATGTTATATTATAGTCACCTCAGGCACTAAGACGTCCATCAAAAATTGTATGTGATAATATTATGGATTTGCTTCGAACAAATCGACTTCATCCTAAGGTAGAACACGTGTAGTGATGGAAACCTGGCGATGCAACAAGACTTTTCCAGTATTAGATATATATGTGGGTTATGAAGGGCCAAAGGGAAACCGAAGCTGTTATGATAAAATCTTTTTGTCGTTGTGTGTAGCCTTTGTAGTACTACATATCATAGACAGGTTACAGATCAAGGAGTTAGTCAGTACTGTTTTCCATAAACACTTTTTAATATTCTTAAATCCAAAGCCAGGAAAAATATTATTAAAAATTATACCATTATACCACTCTTACTCACCGTTCCTCTGACGATAATAAGATGCTGTTTGGCTCCTGGTGATCCCTAAATTATACATATCCTTTTGTATCACTTTGGCCATAAAAGAAGCTCCACGATCGGAGTGTCTATTTGAAGGTATACCAACAATATCTGATTCACATACTGGAGCACAGTACTAGTGTTTATCTTCTAACATTCAAATGGGAAACGTGAATTTTCATCTAATACTGATAACGTATAGGAATTTCTGAGTAGAGATGTATAGCTTTGAAAAGAAGAATTACAGATTTTAGTGTGAACTATAACCATTTTTTCATTACCAACAATCGCTTCGCAAAAGGCTCGTTAGAGCGTGTGAGCTGAATTGTTACTTTCACCAGGACGGTACTTGCTGGATCCAACCGCTAAATTATATTATTCTTTGTTTCCCAAGGTTTCCATTCTTGACTATATAGTTGAGGGCTTATTGAGCCGTGACTGGTGTAAAGAATAAGCTTTCCAGGGAGTAAAACCCCCTTTTTAGTATCTACAGTTGGAATTTCATCTTTTTAACAGGCGAGATTTTTTCTCATTTGGATAAAAGACAAATGGACGGCCTACTTGGCTCAAACTAGCTGCTATGGCTTTTGTGGAGGCATCATTTTCTATCACCAATGCAATAGTTTTCTCAAATGATGGAATACGAGGTATCCTAATCTATTTTTAAAGTAATGGAAAGTTTTTATACCATCAATATTGAGAGGAATCTTGTCAGCAGAAAGAAGAATTCTCATCTTATTGAATATTCGGGAAATCCAGAGAGAGTAGAACTATTTTTTTCTATAAAATAGCGTAATGGACTGGTTGTAATCCTATGCTTAACACTTTCTGTTTCACTTATTTGCTCTGATAGGAAATTCACCTATCCAGAGTTATTATTTACTCTCCTCAATAACACCTCCTTGTAACATCTTATCAACTTTAGAGTAAGAGAACTTTTTATTATCATCTATAATTCTCAGCGAGTTAGTAACAAGAGCTTGGAAATGATGGGCGAGATGGATAAGACGCAAAGAACATTGAGACACTTGAGTATTGGTTCATAAACGCATTGCCAGGAATAACAATACGGCTGCTCTCTGGTAAAGGAAGAAGCTGTGTTTAAGCTCAAATTGCATCGTCGGTTAACGCCAACCATTCAGTTTCCTTCCTTGGAGAAGTAAAGTGCGAAGCTTCCATAGATTCATTGACAATTGTTATGTAGTACTATATTCGACTTATGTTTCCGAACGTTGTGGGGAATAATGAAAACGTCAGCGCTTCAGATGCCCATAAGAGCACTTTCTTACTTATCACCAACCGAAATCTCTACATTTCTCGGTTTAATTATATTGAAGTACGAGTACAAATGATATTCCATGTAAGAGAATCAGGATATGCAGAATTAGAAGAAAAAGTTTATGAACACAACACAGTATATTGCCAATCTTTGGCAAGTATTACCTTTTGCTGAGCACTATTTTGATCTCAAGGAAAACCACCAGAGAAATAACATTTGAACCTTGAAGTGGTAATGGTACAAGTAGCTTCAAAACTAGAGCAGACTCAAACGTATTTGTAGCACCTAAAAGTAATAGAGAAAAACACAGGTAATATTCTGAGCTCTTTGCAACATCAAGAGCCTTGCATTTATCAACAGCAGAGAAATTCTTCCTTTTTGTTATCATCACTTGACAATAAAGCAGTAAGGGTTGTGAAGTTGCAATCCTTGTTGAAAAATGAATTTCGATTATATAATCATGCATAATTTCGTCTTCATTTTATCTACGATAGTCAACAAAGGCTTTGCAATTACTTCGTCTTTAGGTTGAACATAGTACTCTTGGAGAAGATTTATTGCTGAATCAAAGGTAATGTATTCTGAATTTATAGAAGAAAACAACGTGGCACTTAGATATCAGGAGCTTATTTATCTTCCGTGCAGAATAAGTTTATTATTAAAAAGATTGTGGTAGAATATCAAAAATTGCTTATTCTACAAGGCTTTATTGAACTAAAAATAATGAATCGTAATAAAATATAAAATTACATCAATGATAGTAGATAGCGTCCATGGATATAAAAGTTATTTACATCACTACACAAGGAAAGTGTCTTGGGCGTTTAGTATTTTAGTGAAAGCTAAGAATCCTCACGAAAAAAAGCTGTTGCAAAAGTTGATGTATTGGACTAAAACTTTAGTGTGGATAGAGAAAAATGTTCTCGAGCGAGATCACTGCATATGGTCAAGTGAGAAGGATAATTCATGTGAAAAATGTGAATGCAGTTATTTACTTTTAGTGAGGGATTTTTATGGGAGCTATGTGTTTGTGAAAAAAATGTTTACTCACTAGTATGGTCACATAAGAATACCTTGATGGAAGAGGATAAATTTTTAATATATACAAAATAAATTTTTAGTAGCATTTAATTAAATTTCCACTTTCCTGGTATTTCATTTTTCAACTGAAAGTTAAGGCAAGAATTCGTGAAAATCGCTTGGCACGGTAATATCTTCTGTTTCTAGAATTTTTTATATAATCGATTGTTCAGCGTTTACACTCCACCTTTATCCACATGTCATAGAGTATTTAAAAAATGAAACAATCAAAATTTAAACTTCTTGTTTCAGAAAATATTCCACATCTAGTTCTGTATATATCTAACCCTCCTCAAGGAAATCATGTTCTTTAATTTAAAAATGTTAAACATTTTCTTTTTCATTATCGATGGACTCATTCTTGTTCTTTCCAAATTATCGTTGAGTTTGTGGAAAGAAAAGAAATTTGGGTATGACAGATGAGGTCTGTGTTGTGGATTGGGTAAATCTTGCCAACCAATTCTCATAGGACTACCATTAAAACCTAAAATAATGAGCCTTGTCTTGATGGCCAAAGTTTTCTCCGGAATATAATCTCCAATTTTCTTTAGGTTTTTAATATAATAAAATATAATAAACACCCCTTTTTTAATATATGATCTTTACATAATATTTGACAGTTCCAGTAGATCCTCTTGTAAACCATTATTTTTAATGTTGCCACACTGGCAACTTCAATGGACAAAGCCAAGTTTATAATGAGTTGCTTATCTCCAGCCACACACTATTATGTTTGACTTACCTTCGTAATAGTAACGAATTCTTTTTCAATTTCTAACAAAAAAATCCTAACAGAGTATACTCCTACTTCCTAAATATCCACTATCACAAATCTGAAATCTGAAGCAACAATTAAATTAGGAGAACAATAAAAATCATAAAATAATTGAAAAATATATAAGCACGGCAATTAATGATAACTAAAGACAGTGCTCTCACAGCTGATTCAAAGAAAGACTAGGAAACGCAAATATTAATCTCATTAAAATAATGGCAATGCAAATTACTAAAAGAATAACTGAAAATAACTGAAAATATTCCCCTAACACAAATAAGTTGAGAACTATACAAATAGAGAATTTTCTCAAACTATAATATAACTATTATACTCCTTATATAATTAAAGTAATAAAGAAAGTAATACTGGCAAAAAATTTCTTTTTGATTTATTACAAAATTAACTTAATTTCATTTAGCAGATTAGTTACTTCCTTCACCTAGCATTTTGCGTTTGAGAGTTACAAGTCAGAAGAATAGAGGAGCGGCCATAAGAATTCAGACATTTAAGTTTCTACTTCGTAGAATCCTATATATTATTGTTAGTGGAGGTTACTGAGAAAGAAGAAATACAACCTTAGATTTTGAGTTGCCTTTATTTAATTAAAACTTTAGGACCAATAATAAAATTAAGTAAATATACCGAAAACTTTCTAAAGCTTTTAGTGATTCTATATATAGGAGATCCATTGTGTTTAATTTTCGATTTTCAGTTTAAGATTATAAAAATGATAATTTAGGAGAAGAAGGTTTGATGAATATGAAGCTTTTAAGAATTCTGTGTATCGACGTGGGAATAATTTTCATCTTAACAAATGAAATAATCGTTAAATTTGGATTACTATTATATACTTACATTATCTTGTATTCCATTTTCTTTCTTAATTAAATAGGTTGTGTCATTTAATAAATAACAGATAAAAATGCATTGAGGGGAGAAGGTTTTTGAAAATAGATGTGAGTATAATTTATGTTTTAAAAGGTTGGGTGTGATTTTAAAAAACACATTTGTGTTATTTGTGAATAGGTTGCGGAACATTATCATTAGTTTAGATGCTACAAATTGTTTCAACCTCATAATCCTGATGGTTTTATTCTTTTGTAAGATATTGTTATCAATTATAATTATTATACATTTCTCCCAACCAATATTAAATGTAATAGAAGTTTCTGAGACTTTGTTGTTACTAAAGTAAATTTACATTTTTCCCTCTTATTCCCATTTAGCTTAATCTGCTAGTTACATCTCTCATTCTTTATTCACTCGGGAAAAATGTCCTCGTTGCTTGAGCCAGTTTCGTTTTCTATAAAAGGACGAAAATTTCCTAAGAATATGTAGGTTCCTAAGTGATTGCAAAAGCGTGAGATAATGGGATGGAAGGAGAATAAAAGATCGAGAACAAGAGTAGTAAAATTAATTATAACTAACAATGACCATATAAGGCACATGCATGTAAGTAAAATGGGAGGAGACTATAAAGAAAATATACGGAAGTTAGTGTACTAGGCTTGTGAAATGATGCAAATATGTAAATGATGGATATGTGATTTTGTGTTTCAGATAAAAGAAATTGACAAGGACAAGAGTATAATAACATTGCGTATGAGGGGCGTTCATGGATATCGTTTCTAGGTTTTCACTTTGCGGTCTTCTGTTCGATTATGAACTTTGACTGAACGAGAAACTAGAGCACGTTGAAATCCATCGCAAATAAAGGTCAATAATGGCAGGGAATTAATGCATTGTTTGTGAGAAATTGGTGACAATAACCATAAAAATAGCAATAAGTTTTTTAAAAAGGGGTCGAATCATGATTTGCAAAACCTAATGTTTATATGCTAACTCTGCAAAATTTAAGATTTCTTGTGACGCTCATCACTATTAATAATCCTCCTACTAGACCCAGTTCTTTAAGAACGACAACAAATTATAGATGTTGCATTTAAACTAACAAACACAGTATTTTTGTCCTCTATTTGTTCAAGTTAAGCGGATCACAGCTTCCCTGATGTTGTAGCCACCATATAGCTCTCTCCTTCATTTAATTTGGTATCTCATTCTATAACACTCAATGTCGTTATAACGAGGGTTTTAAATGTTTTAAACTGAAAAAAATATTCAGTCCGCTTTTGAATTATTATTTCACATGACTAGAAAAAATAGTTTCCATAGAACAGCAATTTAAATTAAGAAGAAATTCTCTTGTAACCAACTCTGACAGTTTTATTCGCAGCAAAAAGGGTTAAGAGGTAGCCTAAAATAAGAGAAATTATGAAAACGGTTAATTATGGATAGAATTTCAATAACCTTATACTATTTCATGAGTGGATCTCCATGATGTTTTATAAAGCTCCAGGCAGTCATACTTGTAAGGAGGTCAGTAACTCTGAAGTACAACCCTGAACCTCTTTGCAAGGTTCAAGTGTGATGGCACTAATCATTGCAGAGAGCATGAAACTTAAAACTGGCTCAAGGGAGTCAGTTACTTCTCAGTTGAAATTCACAGTGAGTATACAATTGATATTAAAGCTTACACGTAAGGCGAGGTAAACAGTGACGTTTTACTTGACTCTATGGTTAGTTCTAGATGAATCCTGGGGTAAATTTATTACCCTAGCCTAACCAACATGGTCTACTAACAACCCAAACCCACTCGAGGACAATGAGGTGACTTCTTTATTCATCTCACCCGCGCTTTTCTTTAATAATGACCTAAGAGTATTTGAGATTTTCATGTTTCGTTGCAGCACTGTAAATTCAGCTTTTTTTAATAATAATTATAACTTATCCTATAGAATATTTCAGTTTATTTTAAGGCAGATACTAATCGTATTGTATACAGTAGTGCAATATAAAATTAGATGCAGTCTAATGGCGGACAACGATCATCATTGTAAAAATACTGAGAGCGGACTCTCTCTACAGAACTGCCAGCATGTAAGAAACAAGATCTCGCTCTTTGTGTCAAGAATCAAATTATGGAAGCAACAAGATGTCGCTATTTGTACAATAATCATATCAAAGATTTAAAAAAAATTCAAACTCTTATATCAACTTTTAAGATTCCGTTAAATAAATTGTTATATAAAAATAAGGATATGAACGTAAGACTATACGAGAAGAGGTGTGGCAAAGGAAGAGTAAAATATATACTTAAATGAAGAGTGTTGAACAAGTTTAGGAAATACAGAACGACCCCTACAAGGTTAAAGTGCATGAAGAAATACGTGAATAGGTAAACATGTGCTGGATTAAGTGGATTATCTTTAAGTTTTACATTGATGAAGCTTAACATATTACTGCTTGTTTGTTAAATATGACATGATGCATTGCAAAGAGGTGCCAGTCACCCCGTATCTCACTAGCTTTGCAACAAAAAATATATGCTTTATTGTGTCAAATAATTTAGATAGTCTAAACAGATTGTTGTCACAGCCTCGTGGCCATTTAATCTTTATAGTTTGCTCAGTAAGCGGCGGGTTTTGCTCTTTTGGCGAGAAATTGGGTTTAAAACTAAATTGGTGGTCAGATAAGTGATCATTTTGTAAGAAGAAGGATATCGGATGAGGATGAAATATTTTTGGTGGCAACTTTTCTAGTTTAGGCAGAATAAATATCTCACTATAATTGCATGGAAGTCAACGATTTCCAACTCGTTAAATATCGGAGTAATACGAGCAATCTTTAGGGAGGCTATTGTTTGTATAGGTTTATTGTGCAATAGCGTACAATTATACATAATCTAATACAAATACAATAATAATATGATATAATAATATATAAATACACATAATATAAGCGTACACATTACACAAAGTGGGGAGCCCACCAGTGTTGGCGTGCAGTGTCTCATCTGCTGCAAGTGGGTGGCGGCATTCCTCACCACCCGTCGCCCGGCTGGGCGCGGAGGGCGGACCACCTGGGCGGCTTCTGCCTCTCGAGCCCTCAGTAGGGCGTCTTTTACAGGGGAAGAGGCTGGCGCTCGCTCTGGCCTGAGGCGGGCGGTGGCTGGGCAGAAGAGGAGGTATTGCACCAGTGGGCGCCGGGAGCGGCCGCCTGCCCTGAGCTGTCAGGTGTTTCAGGGTGCACAGGATGGTGGTGGTGAGGTGGATGTTGTCCATGGTGTGAACGTGGGTGTAGGCATGATGCAGCGCCTGCAGTCCCGACTGAGAGTATATGTGTATCACCACAGGAGCCTGCCGGCGGAGCAGAGCGTGATGTAGGGCGTGCAGGATTGCAACCAGCTCCCTCTGGAGGGTGGAACAGTGATCTGATGTCCTCCACGCCTGCGTGAAGCCGCTCATTAAGAAGGCGGCGCCAGACCTCCCGCTGTCGGGGTCGACGGAGCCGTTGGTGAAGTAGACTGCGCTGCCCGTGACCTCAAACATGACCCTGAGCGCGTGCTGGCGCAGCTCCTCGGTGAGGCAGTTTGCTTTGTTGGCATGCAGCTGTTTGGCGATGAAGTCGGCGACGGCGGGCTCCCATGGTGGTTGTAGAACGTAGGCGGGGTTGAGGGTGTCGGGCTCGCGCCACAGCCAGTTGCCTGCCTGGTTGAGAGTGTTGGCTGCTAGGCTGACGTTTACGAGCCACCTGTTGTTACGCAGGCACTTGATGCCCTGCGCCACGGCCATTTGGAGTCTACTTTGCGCAACACCCTCCACGTCGCGCTGGGTCACTCTCGCCACCCGACAGGCCACCATTCAATCCACCCTGGCGGTGAGAGGCACCAGGTTAGCTTCACTCTGCAAGACAAAGGCACTGCAACACCTCGGTGCCCCCAACATGGTCCTCATAGCGGTGATTTGCACCACCTCCAGGCGCTGTTGCTGCTTCCGGGGTAGCGCTACAAGGACCGGTGCACTGTAGTCCACTAGGGAGCGCACTGCCTGCAGGTAGTAGAGTCGGAGCACGGGGAAGGTTGCACCAGCGCTCGGCCGCGTCATGGCCTTCATCACATTCAGCCGGGCCTGCGTTCGTTCGCTCCCTCAGGTGCGTGACATGCTGCGTGAAGGACAACCACCTGTCCACCCACACTCCAAGATACTGGTAGGAGTCGGTCTAGGCCAGCCTGACTCCTTGGACGCGTAGCTGCTGGCTAGCAGGAGTAGAAGTCATGATGGCCATGGCCTGGGACTTCTTTGACGAGATCTTGTGCCCCAGCTCTTCGCACTTGGCAGTGATGAGGTGCAGCGCTTCTTGGGCCCGCGCGAGCTTGTCGCCGCGCCCGATGACGACGAGGGCCAGGTCGTCGACGTAGCTGAGGAAGATGGTTCCTTCCCGATAGGGGAACGCCACCAGGTGCTCCATCAGCACGTTGGAGTGGATAGGAAGGCTATAAGATCCCCTTTTAATGAATGAGGGATTAAATTTAAAAGAAGCAAACAAATTATTCACCAAGCAGTTTTAGGTCTTCACCTGGTAAAGAATAAATACATGGATTATCTGAAATAAGGTCCATCAGGGTAGCTTCTACTATGTTGTTGGTAACTTAAATAAAACGAAAGTCCCTAAAATCTGCTGGCGACAATTGATCTTTAAGGCGTTTGTTAGTCTGTGGAATAGAGTTTGATGTTGTCCCACAAACAGGAGCAAAAAAAGGGGTTATTTTCTAAATAAATAAATAAAGGTTATCCCGTTTAGTCCATGAAAAGAAATAAAGCAGGAAGATATAACAAAGAAAGTGGAGTGGTGAATGAACATCTTTTGAAAGATGATAATTGCGTGCATAAAATATATGGGAGAATACATATATGCATACATCTCTTTTCTACTTTGTAATTGTATAATTGTTTTAATAAATATATGGCATAGAAGTGAATTTTAAATAATCTGTTTCAAAAAAGATAATAATAATGATAGTAATGATATTAACTTGGAAACGGGGTAGTAAAATCGATGGGTACATTACACAAAGTGTAATAAAGAAGAAAATAATAAGGGTATATAAGAGAAAAAAACAGTATCTAAGCACTTTACTTAGGCATGGAACAAGCCGTAATACTCCATTGCTAAGTTTCAAAACCTTGGCAGGAGAGAAATCTTATGGCATTCTCAAAGACTAGAGACTCTATGGGAGTTTCTTGACATGACATAAGAGTATCAAGTCAATAACTGAAATTACAGAGCTTCTCGCGAAATTGTCTATGCTGTGGGCTAATATAATTTGCTCACCTTGATGATACCCTGAAACTAGGGAACATAGAAAATTGCCAACTTCCACTCTTTCCCTATTGTGACGCCCCAACTGGCAACTATTAAAAAACAGGCCGTAATATCACACAAAATATGACTTGAAACGCTACAGAATTCTAAGTTAAAAATAAATGTAGTTGCAATAAAACAAAATCTTTAGTTATTTAATCTTTGCTATGTAAATCTTAGTTTTTTTTTGGCGTTCCCTATAGTAAATAAGAGGATGTTTTATAGACAAAACAACACTTGGCTATGCTATGTCTTATTAACATTATTGGCTATCAAGCCTTGCGATCTAGATGAGGGGATTATTGGGGGTCGTTATGGCGCGAAATGATGGGATGATGAGTTGGTGAGTTGATAGCCGATAGATTGAGATTTTATGCTGTAGGTCTAGGATTAATCGAATGATATATGAAATTGAAATAATGAATCGCTCTTTCACGTTCTATTTGGTCCCCAAAATACTATATCAGTGCCTGCAAATCGTTTATGTCGCTTGAAATTATTTTAAATCACATAAAATGCAAAATTGTTTAAATCCTTCGTGGCAATTCCAATCCCCTTAAAACATCACAGAATTGTGGTCCCAACTGTGCCACAGGTTTAGTGATTAATATTTTTAGTCTTTTTTCTTTATTCGCTACAATGACCCCGTTAGTTGGACTTTTTTTCTTTAAAATAGAAAATATCAAAGAAATTAACCCAAGAAAGATTCAGTTCGTATATCTGAGCAACATTACTCATTAAATGAACTTGTTCTTTGGTTTTTAACTGCCAAGAAAATGAGTGTCAATTGTATATGGGCAAATTTGCCGTAGTTAAGAACTCGGGTTTGCGTCCCCTCCCCAAAACACAATGTCAGCAGATGCCTGAATTCCCAGGCATCTGTGGCGATATATCTTCAACATATTTTCGCTTTAAATTACAAAAGATGTTCTCAAGGAAGTTAGCCAATTTCCCCATCTATTTCTCTCCACTTTTTTTTCTTCATTTTTTCTCATGTCTCTGTAACCCACTTTCTAAGTTTGGGCGAATATTGGTGTTAATCGATTTTCAAAACGTTGTTTATCCGTAAGCTTAACCCGAGGATAATAAATATATACGACACCCTTTTAAATTTTTTAGCCATGATGTTGACCCAAGTTTTGGAGGAATAAGGTAAGGAGTGCATTAAACTCTTTTCTAAAAGTTTTTTATCCGAAACCTTGTGCATGATATAGGTCAAAGTATGTGTTAAATCACTTTAAAAAGCTGTCTAATTTGATTTTGACCTAAGTGTTGTGGAAGGTGTTAATTCATTTTTACACTTAATTTAGCCATAATGTTAAACAAAATAAGAGTGTTAGAATGTGGTAAAACCCTTTTGGCAAAGTTGTTCATCCTTAATATCGAGTCGAGTATGGGTGAAATAAAGTCAAGATGGTGTTCAATAATTTGTTTATCTGTGTTCTAGACATGATGATTGGTGGAACTATATACCAAGAACTCATTCCCGTTTTTATGTCAAACCAAGTATGGGTAGAAGAAGTTGATCCGACGAAATTACATAAGGGGAGAAAACTAGAGATAATTCAAGAAGATGTGGTATTGCTAAAATATGAAAGAAATGAGATGAGTGAACAAGAATAGATAAGAAAAAATAAGGAGAAATAACTTTGCAAGGATCAAGATAAGAAAGCATAAAGGAAGAAAACTCGATGAAATGACTTTTGGGAAAGGACTTGTTTAGATAAAATAATGAAAAAGATTTGAATATCTAAAATAAAGGAAGAAAAATGGGAAGGCAAAATAAATAAAGATAACTCAAGTAAATAATTAAAATGGAGAAAGATAATGTAAAAATATATGTCAGAAGAATCGAGAATATAACATAAAGGTAGAAGAGTCGAGGACATGAAAATAGGGGGAGACTTGAATATTTTGACGTAAGAAGAGAAATCAAGGATTTTACTTAAGTGAGAACTATCGGTGAGTTGAAATAAATCGAGAAAATTAAGGATGTAAAATAAAAAAGAAAGATTGAGAAAACTTGATGAAATGACATATATAAAGAGAGAGAAATATAAAAATGAGTTAATCAGTTAAGATTTGTTGCTGTTGTTATTGCATTCTTCCCCAGGAGGAGATGACCTCTGCTTGTTCGAACTACTTGGGAGATTAAGGTGAAAAATCGGTGATCTTACAGCCTGTGTGGTGTAGGTCAGGTCAACTTCATCACAATGAGAGTGGCCAGGCCTTCTGTGGCACGGTCTTGAGGGACTAGATTAAACTGTAGGGCGTGTATTGCATTCTTTAGGAATTTTATAGCACCCATTTTTGCTAGCGGCTCATTCAACCCCCATAATTAGAACTTTATTTGCAACTTTACCTCTTTATCATAAATAAAGGTTATGTCATTTTTACTTTAAGGAGAAAAAACTGAGAAGCTACAAATAAGAAAGTGGAGTAGTCAGTAGACATATTGTGAAAGATAATACTTGCGTACATGAAAAATATTGGGGAACACATATCTGTATACATCTCTTTACTAGTTTTTTTGTAAAGTTATCTTTACACTCAATATTTTAGGTAAAATGTGATGGATCCATTGAGAGATTGTATCTAAGTTTACCGTAGAGGTTAAAAAACGCAGCCTTGCCTGCCTGGTGGTTAGAATAGTTAAGGTGACAAAAGTGGAGAGCACTCGTTAATATGGCATAAAGGGAGAAGGCACCTAATGTTGACATGGAGGATGAAGACTGAAAAAGATGACTTTGGAAAAACAGAAACATTGATAAAAGGAAGACGAGCACAATGAGCAGATAGAAGAGGAGACACGAGAGATATCATGAGGGGAGATATTTCAATCTGATGGTTCTAGAGCTGAAGACTTATCGACAGAGTGAAAAAAGAACCAGTCGTTGAATACTTAAGATATTAAATGATTGATTTAAATGATTAATTTTATTTGTTTATTTTCACCTGATTCTTTTAAAATAAAATCTCTATTATATTTTAATTGTATATTAAATCTCATAATTTTGGAATATCATGTTTTTCTTTTTTTCGTTAGTCTTTAAATTATAATTTTGATTTTTTAATAATTGCTAGATTATCTAATTAAACTCCTATCTCTATCTTCAAATTTTATTTCTTTTCATTGATTTAAGCACCTTATTCTAGAAAGTGATTTTTCAGCACATTTAACATTTGAGTGTCAGAAGATTTTTTATTGTGCGGTGACAAAATCTAGGGTGTGGTTATTATTTCTACGATATTTTCGCTCGTTTGTTTATTCTTGTTTTCTTTACTTCTCTGACTATTATTCTTGTCGTTCCTTTACCTTTACAAAAAATTCTATAGTTAATTGTACATAAAAAACCCATCTAATTTTATCGGTGAATTTCAAATGTTCAGTAATTCAATACGGAATATAAATGACTTGATTTCTTTTCTAAAGAGCACAAATTCAGAGAAATAGTTTCTATTCAAATTACATAAATAAAAGTGTGATGTTGGGTCAAGAGAAAATTTGGGGAAGATTCCAAGCCAGAAGAAATAAAGAAATAAACTACTTGGAGCATTACACAACAAATAGAGCGCCAAAGATGAAGTAAAAGTCTCTCCTCCTGAATTTTATTTGTATTAGGAAAACGTCACTGGCATATTGACATTTTATATGTTATGTATAACAGGTACATACATCACTAAAAATTATTAATACTATTAGGCTGTATATAATCTGACTTTATTAATGGGAGAATAAATATTTAGCCCACTGGGGAAATTTTCCCCGCTGGGCGAGGGTTTCCCAATTTTTGTTCTAGACATTTTATAAACGATATTGGCTTCAAAAGGTAATTGGATTAGACCTAATCTTAGAATAAGGAAAGGACATGTGTTGCTGCAGAGCAAAGATAAGATAGGCCATTCCCCTAAGATGGCATAAAGTATCCTTTTTCTTTTGCTAAATTAAATCCATATTAGTTGAGTAATTTTGCCTAATTTATTTTGATGGAAGGAAAACTGATGTCTTCCGACCGTGGCAGTTCTTTAATAGAATAGGACGAAAAATAAGGAAAGCTAGTATGAGAAGTTAATTAATTTGCCATGTTTGCCTTAGAGAAAATTCGTGTAATTTAATCCGGGTAGTAAATCAGTGGTGAGAGAAGGATAATGAAAAATCAGGAAAAAATATGTAACTAAGGATGATTTTGGTTATGGAATATTATAAAATGTGACATTAAAAATCAAGCAGAGTTAGATACTTAAAGCATTTCGAATTCTAAAACCAGATTAGTGCAAATAAAACAAAAGATCAGCTTAATTTATATAAATTTGACCACTAGAAAACTCCCAAAATTCAAAAGAGCCCATTTTTTACTATAATAACTGATACAAAATATAGAAAGTTTGACTTATTATCAGACAATAATGAATTATTTTAAATATTAGTTTGTTTTCCAAAATATTAGCTTCTTGACGAGTTAGAGCACAAAAGTCTTTTGGCTATTTGCGTATTTAAATTCATGACTTAAGTATATAAAGATGATAATATAGCTGTTTTGAAAATTGATGTGTAACTTGTCATTAAACGCCTTCATTCGATTTTTTCGTTTACAAAAATATCCATGTTAGTAGAATTTATTCTGTTCTATCTAATCCAGTAGCTTTTATTTTCTTTAGTTATATAGATATCAGGCCAAATAATCATGGTTTGTATTTAACAATTTTAACTGTGGAGTTTTTATCACAGGAAAATTCAAGCTTCAATGCTCGCCGAGTATACTACACTTTATAAAAGACGCCTGAAACGAAAAAGAAAAATAAGATCAAGTGATGATTTAAAGATATGCCAAAAAGTAGACACAATTTGCAAAGGATTACTAAATATTCAGAAAGAAGAGAGGATTTCTGTCAACTGTGGGAGCCAAATGCTTGAAAATATTCTCATTGCAGGGGAAGAAGAGCTTTCTTACATTATCAGCAATTGATCCAGTTTAATTCACCTTCATCTCATAGTCACATCATCACACGTAATACATAATATTATAGCATCCACTTTCATCTAACGCCATTCATCAACAAGGGTTAAACTAAGGTTGAGATTTTGGTGGCTGCTTTCACGAAAATCATAAGGTGCTCATTTTCAAGGTACTGTCACCATTTTAAACCCATACGCCTCAAACATAAATTTTCTATTCTTAGTATCGCTCTTTTTTGGACGAAAAGGATTCTCGAACTTGTATTATCATTATTGTTATTATTAGTAGTATTATTGTAAGTATTTTATAATTCGACTAACCTCATATTTATATTTTTTCAGTTATTCTTTGTTTATCTTCCATTTTAGTTCATATGTCTTTTACTACGTTCATTTTTGGTACAATGAGTGAAATTTCCATTATTATTTGCCAAAAATAACTCATTTTATTAAATTACCTCGCTTTAATGAAATTTGGACAGCTCAAATCCGTAAATATCCCTCAACGTATCACTCAAGTTTGAAAAAATGCCCAAATTATCTTATTTACTGTATCTTTTTAAATGAGCAATATTTTGTTGAATAAATGCATCAATAACAAATTTACCATTGAAAAAATATAATTTATTAAGCAACTACTGAGATAAGATTTAAATCGAGAAAGTACGTTAATAAAAGCAGTATTAATGATATTGATAATACGTACTAATAATCACGTTATGCGCGTTGTCTTTAATAGTGGCTTGGCTTCCAAAAAATCCCAAGTTCTGACATAGTTTTGTAGTAATTTTCACGCAGATATCGTATCACGCATAGGCACGTGAATAGGAAAGCTCTAGTCATAAATCCTACATAATATTTTGGGCTTACTTGCGTGAAATCTTGATTATTTTAGCCTGGATGAATCTTACCTCACAACTGCACAGGCTTAACAAGGAAAAAGGTAATACCATTTAGTATGAGTAGAAGCTAAAGTATTTGATCTGCCAAACTTTAAATGAAGACAAACATTTGATGTTTTTTAAGTTAGAGAATTTGTTAAAAAAAGACGCAAATTTAGGACAGTTGTTTTCTTCTTAGAGAGTTTGTAAATAAAAAAAGTGAAAGTTATAATCTGTTTGTAGGTAATTATCTCTACTTTTATAGCTGTGTTTCTAAAAAATTACAGAATTATATAATGAAAAGATATGTTTCAAAGACCAACATTGAATCCCAGTGTAATTAAACAGGAAACTAAACATTATCACAACAACGCAAAACTACTACAAAAAAGTGATATGATATCTTCATTTCTCGTTTAGATATTCAGTTTCAATAATACTACCTATAGATAACGCTACCAAACTATCATGTATTGAAATGCGTTAGCTATAAAGGTTGAATAAACCGTTTTCTTCCACTTCTTTTCCCCTAAAGCTAACCGGTATTTGACTTTAATCCATATCTATATAAATGTGAGAACAACTCATTCTCATTCTCGTTTTCCTATTTCAACCAATGTTGATAAAGGCCTGACTAATTTGATTGGCTAAAATAATAAAAAAATGTAATTCTCTTTACTCAGATAACTCCGACTAGGTGCAAAATAGCTTGTAGCCTGGATAAACAAAAACTTTTATTGATGTGCATCCATCGTTTATAAGTAAAGCGAAGAAAACTACTAGATCAAACTAGAATTATGTCCTGGAAGGCTAAATTTAATAAATCCAATTAGCCAAGAAAGAGGAAAAATATCAAAAAATGCGTAGCAACATTTCTTATACAATTAAAATATTTTTCAATCAACTATTAGAAACAAAGTTAAGTTTATCAACTTCCTTATCATATCTGAAATTATACTTATTCTTTAGCAATAAAATGCTTTTACTTTAAGTGTCTATTTTCCACTTAGAAACAAAGACTTCAAGCCAAATTATTAATTCCCTTTTATTTAATATTATCTTAAACTCTCTTATCTAGTTACATATCTTTTCAATTCTTAATAAATCAAGGTAGCGATAAGTATAAAATAATTTCTGCAAGAAATAATGCATTACTAATGCTTAGAAACTTGTTTAGCTTTCCTACTTCAGTAGTTGATAGGGCGATTCTTATACTAATATAGTTCTATGCACTAAATGTACTGAGCTTGAAATCAAAGTTGTTCACATTCGGGTAGTATTTAATTTAGGTTTCAGTCAAGTTGAGTTACAAGTCCGGAAACGATCAAATGGAGGGGCAGTAAATTTTTCTTGGTTGGTTGGTCTCATCTGTTTTCATATCGTGTGATACTTCCCGCCTAAACGGCTGCTAAACGAGACAGAAATCTTCCTAATTTGGTTGGTCATGATATAACTTGCGTGGTGTCATACGCGTACTGCACAATGAGCGTTTGAAGGAAGATATTGCTCAGTATCTTCCTCGTGTATATGGCATAGAACTTCTGGCTCAATCATCCAGCTTTATAACCCACTAGAAAAGATCAAAGGATTTCCAAACGTGTCCATCGAGTTCGATGACTACATTACTGTTGGTCAGGTAGTGACAGTGAATACTTTTGACTTGTGACATCGGTCTAAGCCTCGACACTTTTTAGTAGAGACCGACAATACAAATTCTGCCACTCCAGCAGCTTCGTGCAAGTAGAGGATGGCTATAGCGGTTTCAGCGCCGCTTAATTTGGAAAGGCTGTGTTTCTCTTCATTTAGGGCAGAACGAGGTGCTAGATATTAGGTAAGCCTATTGTTCAGAAACATTTTCAAGACTTTTATAATAATTTGCAGTAATGAAATCAACCTGAAATTTATAATCATGTTGGTCAAGTCTTCAAGCCGTTGAAAAAGCGCCTTACTGCTGGAGAGCATTATAAAGGTTCAATAACCTAGTTTTAAACCTCTCGGGTGTTTTCTTTAGGTGAGTGATTATGATTTGGCTGGAGTATAAGGGATTTGTATTAATGAAAAGATGAACAAGTGCATCTATTTTCTGGAGATGGCAGTATTTATGGTTTTACCTGTGAAGCTTGATCGGCGGTCATATAATAAGTGAACGTCTCCTCACGCTTTCCATGTACTCCAGGCTGGATCTTCGAAAAATAGATTGAATTTGTCAGCTGCCTGTTCGGAGATACTGCAGACCTTTTTCAGCCTTCAAGAAAGAGTTCTTCTTTTTCTACAGTGGTTCAGCTTGCTCTTACGGTCTGTCGAATATTAGATTTTTATTGACTTCTTTACTGCCCATTCAACCTCCTCATGTAGTCTTAAATAAATGTGATTGGCATCAATGTCAATAAATAGGATTGTGTGGTTCCATCTATCTCTTATTTCTTTCAATAGCCTGACATTTAGCTAATGATGAGTTGTTGGATCTGCTTAAATTTTATCGAGAGAGAAAAGACCATGCTAAAATAGTTAAGCCCGTTTGATTAAGTTTGGCTGCCATCTGAGATTTCTTGTTCCACGACTTTGAAAACTTGTGTGAAGTTAACTTTTATAAAAAAAATCACTCTATCAGTCTCATTTTCTTTTGTCGGTCTCTATCCGACCTAAGAATAGGTCTTTGCAAGAAGGTTCCTAGCTTTAATTGAATTTAGAAACAATAAATCCATTTTTAATATGACAGAGAGCGGTGTATCATCGTCCCATCGATGAAGTGCTTCAATTCGTTTCCAGTTCGACGCATACTACTTCGAAAATTTTAGGCTCTAGAGGAACTTTGGTTGCTCTGGTCCTTCCTTCTTCCCTATAGGCATCCTGATGTTTTATAAATCACGAACTTTCGAAGAGTAATAAGTAAAATAGCTTTATCTATATAATTTTCTTAAAAAACTCCCAGATTTGCATACAAAATTCAGGCAATTTACCTTCACTGTATCATGTCAAGAATAGCAAACGCAATATAAATGTTCAATAGAACCTCCAAAAAAATACCATTTAAAAAATTGTTTAGCCAATACATCTATCATGGCAAGGAAGAAAAGGTAAACATATCATTTCAATAAATTGATGAAAGTATATTTTACGTTGGATTGATTAGTTTAGCCTATTTTCCTATAATCTCACCCATTTGAGAATTTATAATTCTGGCGTCCTTCTATTCACCTTCATAATTTTATTTAGTGGCTTGGATGCATGGATTTTTACCTCTAACTCACCTTCCAATCGTGGCACAGGAGCTGACTTATCCACCTCAACGGTGTCCTTCGCTGAAATGAAGAATGACAGGGTTGTCTGCGGATCCCTTCCCCCTCACTTAAAGAAGATGTTCTCCTACTTTTATTTCGTTTGTTTTGTTTAGAATTGATTCTTTAAATTTTTTGACCCTTTGGCAATGTCCTGCCTAAGAGTGTGATCAGGCTTGTGGTTTAGGCAACCTTACCAGCTATAAGAAGGATGTCCGCTATTTTTTCTTCGCTCTTTCGCTCAGGTTTGCCTATTTACACTCTCTACATATACCATTGGTAAGAGGTATACCCTTGTTTGGAATCAAGATTGTGTGCCTCCTCCGCTTCGTATTGATCACCTACTCAAGATTACCTTATCTTTTTGGCTGAGGCCTTTTTAGGGTCCCGACTCTCATGGAGCTTGTGTTTCCATCTGGACATTCCTACTCACAGTAACGTAACGGTCTTCAGAAACCTACCTGAAAAACAGATTCAGTGGAAGTACCAAAAGATGCTACACTACGAATACTACTTAAATGAGAGAATCCAAGATCACGGTGAATATAAAATTTGGGAACCGTCTAACAGGTTTATGGTATATTTAACAATCCCGAATTGAAAATGTAGGTTTGAGCTCAGAAGGGCTCCACCATCCAGTGCTCCTCCTAGGGAATTAACACGTTGTCAGGACTCTATTTGGAAGCAGATATATCTCCTGCTCGGGAAAGGAGAAGCGCCACTATGTGAAGAGACCGGTGAAGGGAGGACTCCCCCCATCGTATCTTGAAGGTTTCAAATCCTTGGTTAGCAATCAGATCCTAGGCCTTGCGTTCAATTCACATATTAGTATTTTTATTATCTTCATATTTGGGGATTGCGAACATTTTTTTAAGTTGGATTACCTATGTACAATAAACTCTTGACCTTGATTCTCAATTCTCTTATCCCTTTTTTGGTACTTTTTTCTTCATTAATTGAACAATATCTTGTGTAACTTCACATTCATAAATTAAGTTATTTACTCACAAGGACTTATACAATCACAAAGTCCTAAACTATACCGTTACGCTAATAGAATTTATATGTTTCGACACCATATTAGAATCATTCAAGTTCCCCTTTAATTAAATATACATACTCTCTTTTGTTTTCTAACGATCATTTTTTATTCAGCAACAAGCTTTTAAAAGCGAATGGTCCCCTACTTACACTTTTAATGAATATATTGTTAATGGTTCGCTTGTTTTTTATATTTTAGTAGTCTCGATATATATGCCATTTCTGTACTTTCATTAATTACTGCCAGATGAGCCGATACGAGTATAATAAAAAAAAATCAACTACTAACGATAAAGATTATCTAAAATGACCTCAAATTACTGGCAGTGTGGTGAAAACTTAGAGATTCTGATTAATTAATAAATTAGCCTCATATATTATGCCTTCTTGTAGATATGGGAATTAATTTTTTTTTCCATGTGATAATATATTAACCAAACCATTATAATCAAACGAAAAGGAAAGAAGTCGAAAATCGACTTATTGTTAGTTGATAAAATAAATTTCTATTTCTCTTCTAATAAAGACGACTTCTCTTCCAAGCAGAAATTATAAGCTTCTAATTCATTAGCGTGATTTTCGTCGTCCTGATGATTAACGGAATATTATGATATGAGAAAGTAGTGATCGTAGAGAATATATAATAGACGTATTCAAGACCAGCTCTAATTTACTTGAAGCATAATCTCCAATGCACAAAAATAAGGTAACTAAGCAGAAATTGTCTGGTGAAATTTTATTTGCATGTTGAAAATGTCTCCTTTCCCCCCAAATTAAGAGGGTAACCAAAGTAACTGAAAATTTACAAACGCCCCAATGATATACCTATTTGCAAAAACGACTATCCTCAACTAATGTGAGTGAACCAGTGTCAATCCGGGCAAGGATTCTGTAAACTGGTTTCATAGTGTTATTTGTGTTAAGCTGTTTGTCGCTATTGTTTAAATTCTCTAGTTTCTTTCCTTTTTAAAACTGTTAGTCTATTCCTCATTTCCTAAGTATTAAAGATTTTTATATAGGCTTTTTGTAAAAAAATTTCTGTTGTGTTATTGTCCAATAATTATTATTCTTTTTATTTTAAAGTAAATAGATATTGTAAGTATGATTTTTAATAATTAAAAATGCAATTATTTATATTTTAGCATGAAGTTTAAATTTTGTATATACATCCTTCGTAGCATAACACTAAGAAAATTTGATTAGAACACGAATAAGATTCATTTTTACAAATACGATTTTGTAATTTTCAAAGACAAACGTTTTTAATTCTAAAACTGATGTTCAAAGATGTTATTTTTAGCTTTCGGAACTTAATACTAACGTAGTTATTCACTTTTCTATTTTTTTTATTTTGCTAAATTTGAATCTTTCTCCTTCATTTTTGCCCTCGTTCCTTTAACGTTTTGACTTTTTTAGATCTGCAGGCGATCTGTGCATGCGTATTTTGGCGATATCAAACCAATGCCAAGCTCTTTTAGATCTGCAGGCGATTTGCGCATGCGTATTTTGCTGATTCTCCAATAGCATTTTGTTTTAGATTGCCTGACTAGTTCACTAATACCAACCTTTTTTAGAGCTTCAGCCGATCTACGCATGCTTCTTTTGCCGATTAACCAATAGCATTTTGTTTAAAGAGCTGTATATTTTGGACAATTCGCGGCTTTCTTTTTTTTAGTTTATATGGTATAATGGCGTGCGGTGGCTGTGCTATGTCGGGATTAAATGATTCAAAAGGAAAAAACCCAGTGCAAATTCTCTGTTAGTACGTTTAAGGGAACGTTGCTTTATAATTCCCGCCTTTTATTTATAAACTGTTTTCTGCGGCCTAACTTTGATTTAAACTTTAGGCCTAACGACATTTAGCAATCTAATTTTACATTAAAACAGATAGTAGTCTTTCAAATTAGGAATATTACGAGTTTTTTTAAGTTTCGGGTGTGAGAGGGGGTTGCACCCCCGCAATTAACTCGAGGGTATTGGGGCGAAGCGCTCAATTTCGAAAGTAATATGGTCCTTTGGACGAATATGGGCAAAGTATACATTTCCGAGAATTGCCAGATCTGAATAGTAGATATAAAACTGCATAGGAAAAAACACATTTTTAAATTACTCTGCACATTTGTGTTAAAACAAATCTTTACTTAAAATAGTGCAATTATGTCTCCCGTCTATGGCTTTGTAATGAAAAATCTTCAAGTCTTTAATATAGCATCGTTTGGGGTGTACAATCTAGGAAAAATATAGGAAAATCTATTAGGATGGAATTCTCATGCTATTATAATTGTATATCGACAATGTATACCGAATAATAGAAAATAAATTAACACAAATTTAAAAATTTCTAATTTGCCCCGCGCAAACTTTTGATTTCTTAAGTGTTTCCTATCTATTTTCCTTATTTGCTCTTCAAAGTAATCGACATCAATTCTTTGATGATATGAATGTCTATTTTTTTAATATATTTTAGGATTTCTGCACTCTTAGAAAATTATATTTATAAAGTGTAAAAGCAAATATTCCTATTTTTGTTTATTATCGGTAAACAAATCAATATTTTCATCAGGACAAATATCTTAGTTCTTGTTGGTAAACTTTCTTACCTATCATAATATTGCCTTGGCGATTGTATCCCTTGCTCAAGATGCCCTTAAAAACGTTTTTTTAGTCCAGTTTGCTGCTTGCTATATGAATCAAGATATACTTAATATTTATTTCATCTATCTTCCATTATATATTTTTGAACTATCATACTTAATTTATAATTTTTATTCTTTCCAATATGATCACATTTATGTTGTTTGTTTGTCAAATTGTCATATATTTTCTCTCTACATTTTATAAATAAAATAGAAATTATTTTGGCAGGATATCCTGCTCAGTTTTTGCTTGATTATCAACTATTTATTCATGAACGTGTCAAATTTCTGCCTATTTTACTATTGGTACCTCTATACTAGACTCCAGGCTAGTATAGTAATTAGCGAGGTGGCCTGGCAATCGCTGGTTCGGCAGTTCAAATCTCCTTCTGGATTCTTTTTAAGCTGACTCTTTTTACTAGGGAGCTAACCCCCGTGTCTGGATATTACGGTGGGGAGTTAAGGCTTGCCCTTGCTGACGTCCCGTGGAGAAGCAGCATAGCTTTATAGGAGGACTGAAACCAGCAAACTTTAATTTTAACATCATTATCAGTAATTGGAAGACTAGATAAAGGACTAACAACGATTTGCACTATATATTCTATTAGGAAAAAAGTATTTAGCAATATACTAGTTAAAGTAACCCTCACAATTTGAACGTTCAGAAACTTGTTCCCTTATTTTTATGTTCACATTGACAACGCCACTAACTAGCCCCTCACCATTATTAGTACTTATAATCCTCATTTAGTTTCTATCTGAGCATTTGCTCTGCTTTCATTTTTTTGGTGAGTATCCAAATGATTCTAACCTGCGAGTCTCTCTAGTTAACTCCGCTTAATAGTTTACCGGTCCTTATATGTCTTCTTTCTTACGAGTATATAGCTATTCCCTTCCTTATACTTGTTTTTCGTCTCTCTAAGACCCATATTCTATCTAATTCCTAAAGTGCCCTCTTTGGTAGAAGCATCAACAAACGTAGATCCTAATGCTTCTTTTTAATTTCACTCCTTCTATAACAATGTTTTCTGATCCTTGACAGGTATTCATCGAACGCCACGAGATCAACTCTCAACTATACTCCTATGAATGAGCTCGACTATGGCACTCTCTTATGCTCGGGCTCGAACTCCATTGGGAAGCAGCAGCAACCTTGCATTTTCCGTATTAAGGAAGCAGGTAAGACACGTTACGAATGTTAGCGACTCCACTCGACAAAATCAGATGATACATTGATGTTTATCTATTTCAATTGTGCCAAAAACAATTTTTCTCTTGAGAAGTATTTTACCATCGTACATCTTTGTCATCTTTTCCTCTCGGTTGGTAGTGGTAAATATTAATATCAATGATTCACTCCGTAGTATAATAAAGAAACAAAAATCAGCTGAAATTTTTTTTCCTGACTTTAGCCTCATTTTTCTTGGGTAATTGTGGGTGAACATGTAGGCCGGCGAGAATGAGAGTGACCTATTCAGTGAATGAGTCTTTTAGCCTTTTATTCACTCCTAGGAGATGATATCAGCACTGGCAGATGAAACTCAATATAATAATATTATGAATCCTTATTACATATTCACGACTAATTATTAGAAGTAAGCTTTAATTTAATTCAAATTTAATCAATATCTTACTCGTACACATTCATTTGTGTATATTTAGCTTTTATTCACTCTAATCACCTCAACTATCAAACATAATTTTTTAGCATAATTCCTTTTGTTTGATTTTAACAATGCATTTCATGCAGATCATTACATTTGATTTGTAAATTCTGTAAACTTTTTAGCTTAATCATTTGAGTTACGAACGATTGTCGACAAAAGGATGTAATTTAAAGGAACCCAATTTAATTTCATAATCTGAAAGCAAAACTACAGTCTCATATAACAATGGACATATTAAAACGATAAAGATTCACTTTAAACCAAAGAATCTCTCTGTATCAAATTCCAAATAGTCAATTGAAAATCATAAAATTAACATAAAATGTTAACGTGAATAACTAGGTGAAAGAAAATTTCAACAATTGCAAACATCCTCCAAACAGATAGTTAATGATCCTAAACGCGTTATATTTCCTATATTCACAATAGTTTATTACTTTTCACTTTATCCAATTCCTAGAACAATGGAAATTGTTATTTGTATTTTTCTAATATTACATTATTAAGTTCAGGAGAGAAACCAGCTCCTGAACAAGAGGTAGCCATGATCCGTATCTATGTCGATCGATCCACGTATTCTAGTTGAAAGGAGATTCTCGTTTTTAGGAATTCCTTTAGACCTTAATGAAAAAGGAACTAACATTTATAAGAACCTCATCTAATCCTCTGTGGTTAATGCCTTATTTTAAAGTTACTTATAGTAAGAAAGGTAAGTAGTAAACAAGATAGAATAAAAATGACATACGAGGGGCGGTCAATAAGTTTTGCAATTCGGATATAAGGAAACGAGATATGAGAAAAAGTGTTTTATTATTTATAAATATAACTACCCTTGACTTCAATGCACTTGCGCCACTTGTCCCTGAGGCTTCAAATTCCCGACAATCAGAAATCTCCCGAATGCTGTTTAATCCACTCCTGGATGGTGAGCTGGACATCTCCTTCGTCCCCAAACCGGCGTCCACGCAGTGCAACCTTGAGCTGGCGGAATAAAAAGTAGTCGCTAGGGGCCAGATCTGGACTGTGGGGGGTAGGGTTGAGCTCCTTGAATCCGCACTCGCGCAGGGCAGCTTGTGCAACTCTGGCCTTGTGGACTTTGACGACTTTGAAGTCGATCATGGGGCGTAAGGTTTCTAGGAACCCAACGGACATAGACCTTGGTCATGGCCAAATTGTCGTGGATGATGTTGATAACACTTCCATGTGTTATTCCAAGTTCCCGCTCGATTTCTTCGATCTTCACCCGTTGATTTTCGAGGATCATCCTCTGCACACGGGCCACAATGTTCTCGTTGGTCATGTCTGACGGGCGTCATGGACGGGGGTCATCTTCAAGGGACTCACGACCATGGCGGAACTCCCTATTCCAGCGAGCAATGTTTACCAAAGAAGGGGCAGTATCGGTGTACACTCCAACCATGCGTTTATGGATCTATTTTGCATTCTTGCCTTCCTTGGTCAAAAATTTGATCACTGCGCGGTGCTCAACCTTCTTTCTTCATTGTTGAAAAATTTGTGACTGATGATCTGCGATCAGCTACTGCTTCTTAAATAGATGAGGCAGGAGCGGGCGGCTGCAGGTCCTGACTTGTTATAACTTGTCCTAACACCCCCACAAACAGCCATCTCCCTCTCTGTTTTGCCCTACTGATTCGCAAAACCTATTGACCGCCCTCGTACGATATGGAGGATTCTTAGCTATAGAGAAATTGTTTGTCAGAGAAATTTTCCATGAAACTCAGACAATATATACTTTTTTTTGGGGGGGAAAGGGGCTTTTCTTACAGGATCCGAGTAATTGAGATGTATTTTTTTCCTCTACTTGAAAAGGTAAGAGCAGAGAAGTTATCTGCCTTTAAATATGCAAGACATGTCCAAACCGACCGTTCTTTTACAATTGTCAAATGCTTTTCAGTGTAACGAGGACAGAATGAATCTCAAGTTACCAGATATTTGCTACATACTCGTAGTTTTAAATTTGACAAATGATCGCCTGCAGATCTCTAATGAAAAATAAAGCCGCAACAATAATTTTTACACAAATATATATATATATATATATATATATATATATATATATATATATATATATATATAACGTAGTAGGAGGTCTATGTTGTATGCAAGATTTGTTAAAATGGAGAGCGATGTGCATGCTGGGTTTAGCTTGCGCTGCAGCTTTTTAAACTTTTCAAAGACTTTTTTATCAGAAAGCGCAAGGTGGGATAAAATACTGGCAACTTACATAGCTTTATTAGCTGAGACCTCGTTCAACCTTTTCAAATGTCATCTTGTTAACAAACAATGAAAGAATGTCAAAAATGGGTTGTATATATGTATTATTATCTAAACATATGAATATATTTTGGGACCAATCAGAAGTGACAAAAGTTTTAAAGCTAGAATAATGTTCAGATAAAAAATATTACCTTCAATTTACCTGTAATCAACTTTTAATACTGTCGTTCATTAAAATAGTAATTTGTAGGAACACTTTAAATTATAGAAGTATATACTTTGCATATATATATAAGAAATAAAAGGGAAGAATTAATTATCTACATATATTCTTCAAAATTTAGGTCGTGTTAATTAAAAAAACCTGACCTATGAGGGTTATTTTGTTTTTATTCTTTAAATATTAAAGTGGAAGATATTGAAAATTAGAAGGCTTTCCTACCGAATCCACTTAAGTTATGAAAGCATTTTGATAGAAAAGGAAATATTTAGAAACTTGACGAGGCTTCCGTTTGATAACGGAGATAAAATAGTGATATTTATAATGATATAATTTCTAGAAAAGGAGCTCCAAGAAAACTAAAATTCTTTTTAATATATAAAAGGAGGCATAGAATTAGGATAATTCGAAAGGCGAAAACTTTAAGGAATGAAAACGATCGGAAAACAGATTAAAACACCTATAGTTTTTCAACCAATCATCCCAAATTATATCTATGAAAGACCTTTTTGATTTTATGGAAGGTAAGTGTCGTATAATAGACTCTCGACGATATACCATATATAACTATTCGTTGAGGGAATTATTCAAATATTTCGAGTGCGTGGTAATCTGATTGACCGAGGTTATTTATATTCAATATGCTTAAGAAGTGAACGGAGCTCAAGGATAATAATATGGCTATCATTAATAAAATAGAGTTTTATTAATTAAACTATCAAGAACACACTAAAGAAAATTTTTACATAAACGGAGAATGGAAAGGGTCGTGGGAAAATCTGACTAATCTGAGGATTAAGATTAGGAGAGATTTAAAAAGGTTAACAAATAAAAATTAAAGGGATGGGATGGTTTGCTAAACCATTAAAAGCACAGGGTAGGGTTTACAAAAGGTTAGATAATTAAAGGTAATCCTCAGCTTACGTAATTACAAAGTTGTTGTGCAGAGGAAAACGATGCGTAGGAATCTTCGGTCCACTGGCGAGTTTCAGCAGAAGGGTTTTCCGGGGGTTGTCCTTAGCGAAGGGGAAGGACTGTCTTCGAAGAGTGAGAGCGAAGTGGGACTCGAAGAAACGAGCGATCTTTGTAAATACAAATCGGGGATGTTCTAGATGAACAATGGAGGTTATCGTTGAAACCAATCGTTCTCTTGAAGAATGTTAAAAATGGGGCAATAAAATTTTCCTGACGTGATGTCTTGGGAATGAGAACAGTTTCTTGAAGAACGGGCTTGAAGAACAATGGCTGTTCTAACGTTGTTCTCTTCTGAACAACAGAGGGGGTGAGAACCGTCTCTTGTCAACGGGCTCAAAGAACAATGGCTGTTCTAACCTTGTTCTCTTTCTGAACAACAGGGGGGGGGCCTTATTGACTTGGCGTCTCGAAGGCACAAACCTTGGCACTCAAGGGATATTGTCCTCTTCTGGACAATAAGGTGGTTCTCGAGGTAGAGCTTCCTGGTGCACAAGGTTAGACCGGATCGGCGTGATGTCTCGCGAAGATAATTTGGATCTGATCTGATCTTATTAGGAAATGCTCTTGTATAAGTACCCGGAGCCATCTCTTTGGCGTAGGGGACAATTGTGTGGGAGGCTCGGGGGAATGCTCCGGTCGCGCCTGGGAAAATACCTTATCTGCCCGTAAGCCTAACTCAATCTGGCGAGATCGATGAATGGAGGCAAAACGGCGGGGAAATGACCTCCTTGGTTAAATATTGACTCAGGTGGCGATAACGCGCCCTGCTTGCTCTCGAAGATGCACGTGGGTAGCAATGTTTCTAACCATGTGATAGCGGCAAAATTTAAGCGGACTCAGACCGTTCTATCACAGTAAGGAAAGAAACTAAAAACCTTTATCATTCGTACTTTACTACAATTCTATCTTTGAAGTATTTTCTATATAAGTTAGCTAACTTTAATAAACAATTAAGTTTACTTGAATTAGTAGGCACCTACTTTTTCCCTTAATATTCTTGATTGAGAAGATTTTATGTACCACACCTCTTACCGAGTAATGCTGGATCTTGTATTTATCCTTTCTATTAAATGCCAATTTAATACGAAAGAGTTAAAGAAGATTATTGAACAAATGGGGCAATATAATTTTCCATTGTTTTAAATGGTAGCAGTAATTGCAAAACTTATTCGAATTAAAAAAAGAGAATCCCTATACAAAAGTAGAAGGTAAACTTAAATAAACACTATGTAATAAAAAATATCAGATCTTCCTCATTATTATAATCGGGGTACATTAAATATGATTTTGATGGTATGAAATCAATTAAAAAGAACAAATGAATCCTAATATTAATTTTCATACATTTTAAACTGGTCAAAAATAATCAAAAGTCGGATTAAACTGTACCAAAGTGATTTAAGGATAAAGATATATAAATATATATATATATATATATATATATATATATATATATATATATATATATATATATATATATATATATATATATATTTATTTATTTCATATAAATAAAAAAGCAAACTAATGTGTGCATATCTAGCAGAATATTTGAGAAAATAGTTTTTTTTCAAGAGCTTAGAGCCCCCCTTTATCCAATTGTGGTCTATAGGGGCTTGAGGTAGAATATGTAAACTTCTAAAGAAAGGAAGGAAGTGGATGAACGAAGGAAGGATGAAGGAGAGGGTAAGATAGGATAGAACTTGGTGCATTTTCCCCTCAACACTGATGCTAGAAGACCAAATTAAGGTAACACTTGAGTTTCGGAGGCGCACGGTAGGTGGCGCTATATATAGGCTACAACCTTGGGCTACAAATATGTCTTATGACGTCAGATGGTAGCGTCAGATGTGAACAATTACGGCGTTATATTTTTTTGTATATGAGTATATACTGGGGGGATACGCCCCCCAAACCCCCCTAATTGATTGAAACTCAGGATCATCGCAGGGTAGTAGCTCCGCAGTAACATCTACCCCACGAGCAGTCCCCTTGAATTTACCGTTTCCCCCCCCCCCAACAGCTTTTTACTGGCAGAAAAACCTAACCTAATAACAAACAATACTTACTTTTATATGTTTCTTGATTAGTTTATGTGCCTCTAAATAATCTACATTCAAATAACGAAGAGCACAAAAACACCATAACAAAACAAAACAAAAACATTTGCAAAACGACGTTGCCAGTAAGAAGCTGTTATCGTTCGCAGCAAACAAAAAATACGAAAACCAAACAAAAAACAATAAAAGACATCAAGAAACCTTACCTAACTTAGAAAAAACTATAAACGAGCAGAGGCGCAGTTATTTAGTAAATAATACAGACTAAAAGTTACAAATCCCCAAAACAACAAAAAAATATAACGCCGTGATTGGTCACATCTGAAGCTACCGTCTAACGTCATAAGAGATATATTGTAGCCCAAAATTGTAGCCTACTAACAACGCCACCTACCGTGCGCCCCGAACAAGGCAAATTAATATGCCTTCTTAAGGCTAGAAAAGAGGTTTTTATAGAAAATACAATAATATTAGGAGCACTGGTGTGTTCGCTCTACCTTTTGGCCTTATATGCCCCCCTTTACACTCATGTTTTCCCCATTAGGAAAAGTACGTTTGTTGTTTTGATCACTTCTTCGTTTCTTTAAATAATCTTCTTGGCAGTCCAGAGTTTCCTCAGTTAATAATTATTAGGCGAATCCTAATGTTTTCAATTACGAATACATATTTGCTCCTTATATTCCTACTTTATTTTTATTTGATAATCATATTTCCCGTACCGAATTTTATATTTTGCTAATATATACCTAATTTAATATTACCACTTCCGATCCTCACTATATACTTGTCCAGTATCTCCTCACACCCTTTCCTGCAAAGAAAGCCCAGTCGCATTTCACTTCATAGTTTCCTTAAGTTTCAGGTCCCATTGACTCAGTTGTCCATATTATGTTTATTTTATCACAAAGAACAAGCTGCTTTCATATATGCAGGAGAACTAATTCTAGGCCTAGAGTTAGTTTATTACTCAAAGGAAGTAGCATTTGCTTCCCCCAATTTTCCCTAAAGTAGATTTTAATTTTTCTGATTATTTTTAATACGTTGCGAATCAAGATTTAGAACCTAGTTAGGTCAATTGGTTCACACGGCTTTGTATAGAAAGATGGACGGCGAAATGTATGATGGGAGAGCGTAGTACGTTAAGCGAACGTAACTTAGAACATATTGTATGCACACGATTAACACGTATGGCTTTTTTTTAGAGTATCACGGAGTTAAGTATAGGAGTGCACACACTTAGGCAGAGATTTAGTGTGATCGCAACTGAGTATAATAAGACACTCCTAAGTTGGGGCCTGAAGCCCTGCAACTCTTCAGATATTATCTGGAACGGAGTTATATATCAGCCTTTATTCTAAATGTTTGGCATCTTATGAAGAGTTGCCGACCCAACACTTCATTACTGCCACAAGTTGGATCCTCTTAAGCTATCTTCCCAAATTTTAACTTACCCTAACTTTAGCATTCGTCATACTCCTATACTCTTCATTACGATCTCATTCCCTTGTTGGTTTTCGCATCTAAGTTTGGAAAATCATGGAACTGGAAGCTATTAGAGCGTCATTTTGAGTTCCCTTTAATTCACCACTTTGCACACTTTATACCGTGACTGAAAAATTCTTGCCCTCGATGATTTTTGTTTTTTAGAAAATAATTAAACTTAGTGTTGTAAAATGCCGGTAAAGAACTAAAAAAATATATTCTTTAAAATCCCCGATACTATCCATTGATTTGATTGATTTTACTTAAATATAAGTTCATTGGCAGATAAGACATTACATTTATTTTTCTAGGAAAAAAGTTAAATGCGGGAGTGGTGCCAAATATAGCTGCGAGCTTAGCAACAATTTTCTTTCTCATCTTTATGTTAATTTAATTTTTACGATTTGGGACCTAATCTCTGATTAAATGTCAACTAACTATAGTAGAAATGCTTCTACTCTTATTTAATCAAGCTTATAATTTCCATAGAAGGAAGGTCAGTAATATTATAAAGTAAACTTGTATACAATATTAACAGATATATATATATGTGCTTGGCAGTTTGTCGATGGCTTAACAAAAGCTTTTCTCTTTCAAACTACTTTGAAAAGCTTGAATTGATGATTAAAAGATAAAAATTTGCAGCACTCTACTTTGTACAGGCTGAATATTTACTTATTGAGTCAGAAGAAGATATTTGCCGGAAAGAACAGGAGGGCACTGCCCTTTTTAGCCTAGACAGGTAGACGAGGGGTCTATAAGGACCCGCGTCTACCTATTTGGTTTCGGTAACTTATCAAAGCCACAGATCCGTTAAACTTTGGACTATGACATCTTTGCATGAGAGAAGTATGGAGATGAATGGATGAACTTCCACTCGTCCTTTGTTCCTCGAGGCCGACCTAACCAGGTTTGATAGACCCGTCACTATCGTTAACCGGTGCGCTACTGAGCTCGAGTAGCACCCGAGTACCTTTGAACTCCTGTTCTCCTGGGTGTTTGGGACCCACGTCTATATGGAAGAAGGTTGTATTTTTTATATCTAACTTCAAAAATTATATTTTAGGTCAGTGTTAAGGTCTAAATAAATCTCTGTTAACTCACAAATTTAAATTAATTTTTTGAGGGATGGGTCTGTGAAACTCAAGTCTACCTTGGCTCGAATTTTAAGTAAAAGGCTTTTGGATAACAAATAAGTGCCACTCGGTAAATTCTAGGACGAGAATTCGTAGTGTACGTCTTAGGCGCAATATACTAATTGCATTAACCAAAAAATAGTCTTATCGCTTAATTGAATTCAGTTTGGTGTAGAGGGATATATCATAATTTATCAAAGGTGATGATGTTTTACTAAACATCATTATCATTTCTCGATACTTTTTTAGAAGAAATTGTCCTCTTTCATAGCTTCTGATCTCTGAGAATATGGATAGAATAGAGAAGGAGAAATTACTCCCTCAAATTAGAAATAATAACTAAATTCTTGCATGAAAATGTTTGCTTAACAGTATCTCAATAACCCAACAAGGCTTGGTTGGGATAGAACAATGAAAGATTACGGGAAATAAGTCATGTAAACGTATAATCAATCAAAATTTAAATATTTAACAATTCACTATTATTTTCCCTATATTTGCGTCGGATAAATGAAGAACATTTATTAGCACCATGTCAGAACAACAGTTAATATGCTCTTGGATCGGCTGAGAACATTTTGTATTTTCCTAAGCATAAATATATTTTCATGTTAGGTATCTTACTCTCAAGTGCTAATGTTCTAATAAATTTAAACTTAAATTCATCTAACTTTCTATGTAAGATATACTATGCAACGAGAGTGAATTTGAAAGCTACTAGAACATTTTTTAGCAGTAGACTACTATCGGATAGTGTTCAGGGGGGTTACAAATTTATTGTGCATTATAGCTTAGTATTTCTATATACACACATAAAATAAGGTAAAGAGGTAGAATAAGAGAAATAAGATGAGGTACTAGGCTGCTTTCTAGTAACGTTCCTCTCCTCGGAGGGTTCGTGACAGTGACAAGAAATCATCCGAACCGCCGGATTATATATGTTTTAGACTGATGAATACTCTTTTCTAAAAGCTGAGCTCGGTGCTCACCTCAGATTTTAGAAAAGAGTAATTTTCGGTTTGAAGCGTACATATTTCAAGGCATCATCAATGAATTAAAGTATATTGCAAAAGGAATTGTGCTGAAACTTTACCTTAATTGTGTACTGGTTTGCTACGCGATTTCCTTTATATTTTGCCAGGTATTTTGCATTTTTGCTTTATTTTCACCGTAAGTCAGGCTATTTTCTTATCCCATTTATCTCACCTTCAGTTGTCTGGTAATACCTGTTTTAATGAGTTATTAATTCTTAATAGTTCCTACAGAAATTGTTTACCAAATTCTACTTATTCCAGTTTGGAAGTTTTTCTAGTGTCTGACTACCCTTGCTTTGTGGGGAAGAGATCTCGTATCCCTTGCTAAGAGTTTTTTTAAGTTACGGCATTTCTGATTAAAGAGAACTTCCTCTTTGGGCTTTGCCAATTTACTCAATCAAATTTATTTTCTTTTGGGACGTATTATCTGACAGGTGGCGCTTGCGCTTTTACGTGTTTCCCTCACTCTACAACCGGAAATTGATATTATTTAAACTTTTTCTTGCTGCGATAGTTATCATGTAAATCAGGATCGTTCAATAGTTTCATTGAATCTAAACCTAAACTTGTGTTACAAGGAAAATTATCTTCCTAATTTTCTATTAGAAGTGAATTGTACGTTAATCTCAAAAGTAAGCAAGGAATAAAGGTTCGAAGTCAACCCAGTGCCAGGCAGTTCGAGCAGATTCAAGAGTTTCCAGTCACCTCTCCGCTGCTTTGGTCATGTGATGTCCAACCATATAAGG
This sequence comes from Ceratothoa steindachneri, assembly GCA_963969495.1. Taxonomy (NCBI): domain Eukaryota; kingdom Metazoa; phylum Arthropoda; class Malacostraca; order Isopoda; family Cymothoidae; genus Ceratothoa; species Ceratothoa steindachneri. The sequence goes on along the minus strand of OZ018331.1, from coordinate 56,793,218 downwards.
TCGTGGTCAAGCCAGCTGTCTAACAAAGTATCGCAAAATATATCATTTCCCTAAAGGTTGTGTGGTTTGATGCTCCACTAGTTATCGTCGTCACAATTAGTTAGTTTCAATAATTGCCGCCCTTTCAACAATTCTGTTTTAGGGCCGCGAAAATGTTACAAAGTAAAATAATTTAACTGATTACAAACACCAACAAGGTCCTTCAAACGTCAATTAAAAATAACTCAGCAAATTTCTCCAAAAGATGCTATCCAGATGTCGTAGAATGACTCCCGACGATACCATATATATCTATTCGTTGAGGGAACTTCCTTAATTATCTTTAGAGTGCGTTTACTGTCTGGCGGCCGATATTATGTATCTTCGATATGCTTAAGAAGTGGAACTGAGCTCAAGGATAATAATATTGCTATCATTAATAAAATAGAGTTTTATTAATAATAACTATAAACAATACACAAAAAACGGAAAATATTGACATAAACAGAATGGAAAGGGTCGTGGAGACTCGGGCTAATCCAAGGATTTAAGGGATTAAAAAAGGGAAAACAAATATAGAGTTAAAGAGATGGGATGGTTCGATAAACAATTTAAAGCACAGGATAGAATTGACAAAAGGGATCAATACTCAAAGGTGAAGTTTGGCTTACGTAACTTTGGCACTAGTGGTGCAGTGGAAGGTGGCGCAAAGGAGTTTCGGTCCGCTGGCGAGCTCCAGCCGAAGGGGGGGAATAAAAGGATCCTGACGAGGCGTCTTGGGAAGGAGAACCGTTTCTCGACGAACGGCTTGAAGAACAATAGCTGTTCTAGGTTGTTCTCTTCTGAACAAAGGGGGGGATGAGAACCGTCTCTTGTCTACGGGCTCAAGAACAATGGCTGTTCTAATGTTGTTCTCCTTTGAACAACAGGGGGGATGAGAACCGTTTCTTGGCGAAGGGCTTAAAACGAACAATGGCTGTTCTAGGTTGTTCTCTTCTGAACAAAGGGGGGGATGAGAACCGTCTCTTGTCTACGGGCTCAAGAACAATGGCTGTTCTAATGTTGTTCTCCTCTGAACAACAGGGGGGGGTGAGAACCGTTTCTTGGCGAAGGGCTCAAAACGAACAATGGCTGTTCTAATGCTGTTCTCCTTGAACAACAGGGGGGGGATGAGAACCGTTTCTTGGCGAAGGGCTCAAAACGAACAATGGCTGTTCTAATGCTGTTCTCCTTGAACAACAGGGGGGGATGCCTTGGGGACTTGGCGTCGGAAAGGCTCGAACCTTTGGCACTCAAGGAATATTGTCCTCCTTCTGGACAAGTGATGGTGAATCTCGAGGTCGAGGTCCCTTGGCGCACAAAGGGAGAGAGGGTCGTGGTGATGTTTCGCGACGAAAATCTGGATCTCCAATCTGATCTTAGTGGTAAAGTTTCCATATAAATAGCCAGGACATCTCCTTGGCGTGGGGGAAAATGGAGTGGAAGCTTGGAGGGAACGCACAGCCGGGCCGGGGAACAATGCCTTATCTGTTCATAAGCCTAACTCGATCTGGCGAGGTCGGCGTATGGGGGCGAACGGGGGGACGATAACCTCCTTGTTTAAACATTGGCATCCGGTAGCTGAGATAAGACTCCAAGCCTCGAATTGAAGATGCACGTGGGCAGCATCGTGGTTTTAAATAATACGGGGTAGGAGTTGAAATTAAACGCAGCTTCAACACGTTCTATCACACCAGAATACCCATTTGTATTCTCCTAAAATCAGGGCTTGTCGAACGCGAAATTATGTAACAATACTATTAAATAATATTGATTTTACAATATGTACGAATCGTACCGGATATCATAACTTAAAAGAAGGAGAGTAATCTTCCCTTTTCATATATTCGTCTTCTTCTTTTTGAGAACTTTTATATTTGTACTACCTATGTACTATGGTAATTCATTCCATATCAGTCTATGGGTGAAAAAAAAGGTTTTAATGACAAATACATCTTTGTTTTTATTTATTTATTATTCTGCAAATCCTATTCTTAATAATCTGGAAAATCAAGGTTATATTTAAACATGATCTTTCCCTCTCAAATCTATGAGGAACGCCAGGAATTTATCCAATACACTCTAGATGTTCAAATGAACCAGGTGATGATGGTGGAGGCCGTTCATACTGCTTACTACACCTAAAATTCAGAGAAAGCCACGTCCTTCCTGTCTCATTGTGCACTCATGTAAAGAGGTGTCACATATAGGAAGTGCCAGCCTGCTCATACAAACATCTGAATGATTGATTACTCCCTAATCACACTGACCTCAAGATCTCCGATTGAATTTATGCCACACATTTCACCTTCCTCTAAGTTCACCATTTTCATCACAGCTCTCTATTTAAAACGAGAGATGCGTCTTGTTCTTTTTTACTTGTTTTTTTTTAAATAATTAATTGTTTACTCTCTGTATAACTCATCAACTTCACATAAATATTAAAAGATTTGAATCTAAAGGGGAAAATTTAATGTAAAATGTCAAAAATTATGTAAGAAATTAGCGAGAAATTAATTATACGAATTATTTATTTTTGAACTCTTATATATACTTGGAGTTTAGAATGAAAAATAACTGACAACTCACTTTAGATAGGGCTCTCCTCTCCTCTTACCTCCCTTCTCCCATCTCTCTTCTCTCTTTTTTTCTGTATTTTCTCTCTTTATTCAAAACTAAGGCAAGCGTAACCACTAATGTCAGCTACCATCTTGTTCTGTTGTTCGGGAAATGCAACTATGATTTATTTCCTGATCGCATATTGATATACTATGGAGATAGTAGCTTTCTAAATAGAGACGTAGAAGATGTGTATTGAGAGTTACAACAAGTAGTGCTTACGGTAGATACTGAATTAATCAAACGAGTGAATAGCAACGGCAGCAAATCTAAAAGAGTTAGCTCGTTTCCAGCGAAATTTTGTACTTGATACGAGAGCAAAATTGAGGATTATAGAATACAAAAAAACTACGTTTCTGAGTCAAATAGAGCTAGGTATCATATCTATAAATAGAAGGCTTGTAGAGATAGATATTAAATTTATTTTTATCTGGTCATACATCGTGATATAGATTTCAACTCCCCAATTTATAGCTTATCGTGCACCTACTCATTCAAATCTTTACCTATACTTTTACTCTAATCATAATGTTAGGAACATAATCTGAAATGTTTCCTCCATGCGTGAGAATGTGTGCTATTTATCCTTACTTTTTATTAATTAATGAGGCGCGTGTGCAATCCGTAAAATATTAGATCTTAAATAAAAATTAAGAAATAAAGAATCTAATCCTTTCCACATAGTCGGAAGGACCATCAACCTACTAAAGTTTGCTTTTCTTAAACAAAACTTATCATGAATAAACATTTCTCCTCCCCTAATAAAGTGCGCAGTAAATTCAATGTAAACATAAAAATTTAACTTAACTTAGATAGTTTATTAACACATATATTCAACACGTTTGTCCAACGAGGCCAATGCTTTATTTAAACACAAGTTTCACAAATTTTGGCGTTAATGTGAATTGCGACATTAAAGTATACCTCGAAGGATTTGATCAAGCGACACAGTTATGTCAGCTATAATTAATAAATTTCCTTAAATTAAACTTCAGGATCAATTAGTCAATTAAATCAATTATCACCTCCTAGATTAGGATCACCTGATTATTAGAAGTAACCCTCCTCCTTTTGATAATATTCTCTCAAAGTTTTGTTTCTCTCGCTTTCTCGTTGTCGTAATTACTATCATTATTTTTGCTGTCCCTTTTCCTCCTTATTAATATATATATATATATATATATATATATATATATATATATATATATATATATATATATATAAGGAGTGAATCCTTTTTACAACTGAATCACTTAGAATAATGCTCCAAATCTAGCTCTCTACTTCAGAAAATAAAATTTCGCTCTATAAAAAAGGTTAGTTCACTGGCTTTTAACTAGCTATATGTACACTCCGCCCTTAATACGAATACTTCTTCTCAAAATGATCTTCCCTTTAAATTTGACAATCCTAAAGTAGAAATATCAAGTTTCAGTTTTCCAATCTGGATTCTCAACGATGAAAGTTTGGAAAACTACACATGTTGGGATCACAGAAAACCAATTTTCATATGAATGACTCTATGCGATTATTAGTAATCTGATATCAGTTTGTTATTCTATTCCTGCTCCAAAATATCAAAGCATTTCATTAAAAAAATCAAATATTAATTAATTTAAAAGGTCACAAGGGCTATATGATTTGGATCATGTTATTAAATGAAACATTTTCATATTTAATATGGTGTTGACGCTCGTGGCTCTTAATTTCTATGACTTGGGTCCCTCGAACTATAAAATTAATATTTATATTTTATATTTATAGCCTCTTCTGGCTGCCGGCACCGATGCCAGAACCACTTGGTATGATTAATTTAGCAATTCATTCACCTCGATTAAAAGCGCGCAATTTCTAAAAGAATTGCGAATGTAAAATTCCCATAATTCATTGCAAATTAAAAAGGAAGGGATTAATTGCCGCCGCATATTTGAATTGTGCATAGTAGGGGAAATCTTTTGAACAATCCCTAATTTAGATGTTTAAATCCCAAAATTAAATTTTTCTGGAATAAAAATATCAAAAGAATGAGATATAAATAACTTATTTAGGAACGTAGTTTCAAACATTCCATTAAAATGGAAATTATAAAAAACACCAAACATTAAATCTCAATCTTTTTCAAGAAAAATAAACCCTTACGAATGACTTTTTTCACATGACTAGTACTTACGCACACCAGCCTCTCCGCAAGATCAAGGCAAACCTTTAGCCAATTTTCCCACTGCATCTCTAAAGCTAAAGAGTGGAGCGACTATTCTGGGGCCGTCCTCAATCCCCTCCCCCTCTTACCACTCCCCCAGTGGGGTGACAAGGTATAAATGAGGAACACTGAGGAAAATCGAGGTAGAATACGTCAGTCTCTAGGTGACGAAGTCCTCGGATTAAAACCGAGCTACCTATACTGGATAGGTAGAATGCGTCAGTCTCCAGGTGACGAAGTCCTTGGATTAAAACCGAGCTACCTAGACTGGATTGGTAGTTTACTTGGCTCGCCAGACCAAGCAGTACCTTGCAAGAGAGGCAGGGCTACCTACCTTAAGGGGCTAAGAAGCAGCTCATCCTCGAGCTAGTCCCTGGTTATCAAACCAAACGCTAAGTTAACTTTGTTAAGTTCAACTTACTCTCGCCAGAGAGACTCCTCATATCCTGGTGCATCTTAAACACCAGGGGTATTCCTCGTCCTCTAGAAATTAAGAAAAGAAGAAGGAAAAGGCTCCCCCTCGAGCCCGTTACTCGGTGGACAAACCGAACTTATAAGTTAACTTGTTTGAGGAACCAAGTTCAACTTATTCTCGTTAGAGAAATCCCCTTCCGTTATCCTCGCCCTTGAGGAAGACTCGAACTAAGAAGAAGCTCATCCTCGAGCTAGTTCCTGGTTACCAAACCGAACTTTAAGTAACTTATTCTCATCAGAGAAACTTCCCCTCATCGATCCTCGCCCTTGAAGAAGACCCTCCCCGAGTTCAGTCCTCGCCCCTGAGGAATTAATTAACGAAGGAGAAGAGCTCCCCCTCAAACTCGTTACTCGGTGGTCACACTGCACTCCAAGTTAACTTGGTTTAAGAACCGAGGTCGACTCACTATCGCCAGAGAGACCACGACTACCTTGGTGCCGCATAAAGCACCGTAATTGTTTTCGTCTTTGAAGAACCCTCCCCTCCTGAATACCGTGTGGACCCCCCAGCTGCTACCCTCGCCAAAAGGACCTCGTGATCCTGCCCAGCTACATCTGGCCAGGTGGCACGCGTCGTGAGACAATAACATTCCTGAGGTATTTAAATTCCACTAGAGTCCGTAAGCCTAAATCTTATATATTGCTGGGTGTAGTGAAATTAACCAATTTTAGAGGGTCAAACTAATTGAATTAATTCTTGTTTATGATAATATTCGGAGTATTACTGTGGGGAAAGTTTAAATTTTGTGTATTCCATTGTTAAAGTTAAAATATAAGTTTATTTTGGGAATTATTGTGCGTTTCACTATATCCTTACGTATTTCCCACGGCTCTCTTCTTTAAGATATTGTAATATCCATATTAGAACTCTTAACACTCTTAGAATAGAACAAAAAGGGGGCATTCTACGACATGCATGAATAATAGTAACAGAAATTAATATCAACTATGACTCCATTCATCCGTAAAACTAGCCGTAAATCGTTTCTTATATGAATTTACGAAATTCGTGAACGTTACAAGATAGATTTTATTCAACTCTCTTTCACCAAATTTTTAAAAAGCAACTATGATTCGACCGGCCTTTTGTGCACAAGCTTCTTCAGGTTCTTCCTCAGATATTCGATAGGATCTAAATCTTGTCTTCGAGAAGGCTTATTAAGTACACGAATGTGGTTTTGTTTATGTAATTACGATTAGATTTAATGATATGTTTGGGATCGTTTTCGTGTTTAAAAGTGAAATCCCTTCCAAATCCCAGTTAACGCTTCCGATTGCTTCACCAAGTTTACGATGATAGTTGTCAGAATTCATTGTCCAATGGAACATTTTTAATGCACCACTTCCAGCATCAGCGAAATATCCCTACAAGTTTGTCAGTAGGAACGGTGTTGAGGTATACCTGTGTAGACTAGCTCGGCGCACAGAGTTTTACACAAGCACTGGCAGAGAGCTGACCACAGGCCGCTGGATATATGTCTGGCCGATTAATAAAGAGTGAGAATTACGGTTGACCGGGTTTAGATTAATGACCTGCAGGTTGCAGTTTAAAGGATATATAAAGACAATATCCCAAAATATAATTTTAATATATATGAAAAAAAGGGGCAATATATATATATATATATATATATATATATATATATATATATACATACAAAATGGGGAAAAATTTACTTATGGTAGTTAAATAAATTAAGTTAAGTTTAACGAGGTAATCTGGGGATGACCATACACGATCGCTTTACCTTCAAGCGCGGGCGAATTGGATGGTGGTGAAAGACAACGGCGCAGGTCTTCATATAGATACTTCCGGGACTCCTGACTAGGAGGATTCGAAGATTGGGTTGGACTACTTAGTGATGAAGAATGAGATTTTCTCTGCTCCAGACAGAGGTAATCTCAACCCGAGACGATTCTGCTGATTGGTAGGGATTCTTAGTCTTGAAAGACGGGAATCTTGAAGGGGTGGTGAAGATTAGAGGGCCTCACAACTCTCCGGAAAGAAGGTGGCTCGATAGCTTTCCTCTGAACAGGGGAAAAAGCTTAACGAAGGTAGATCTGTTGAGGAGATTTTCGACGACGTACGAAGCCGAGTTTATGAGGGGTCACGGAAAAAAGACGGTAGCCTGGAGAGAGTGAATGGCTGGCTTTCATTCTCATCGAGAGATGGTGAGCTTCGGCTTAAATTCCCGGGTGGCTGCTCTGTTAAACGCCTCAGATCCTTGCGGTCCCTATTGGATTTTTGGCAACAGTCTAAGCAAACACAATTCATGATAACGCTTCATTCCAGAAGATCAAACACGCACCGCGATATGAGGGTACTGTTAATATGGCCGCCCACGGCGTTATCGCAGGAAAGGAGGGACGATCAGCGTCTGAAAACGAACACAGCTGGGACGGGTGATTAAGCGATTGACGGATTATTCCTCGACTTGCTAAAATCCTCACGCTGGCTCACGTGATCTTAAAAAAATAGAGGGGTCTTTCCTAAGGGGCTTTCTCTCACGGTGGTCCTTCGAAGGCATTTCCTCACAAACGGTGTTCTTTTCTACGAGTTCTTCGACTTATCTCTGTCCAACGTAACGCGCCTCGTCTCTACTAAAGAACTAAATTTTTCCTCATGTGACCATCGTATTTTATATAATTTAGCTTGCTTAACTTAAAGCAGCTCTGTTTCGAACAGTAACCAGGTATCTTTATGAAATCCTTACCTCTGTAAATAACGTAGTACTGTTGATACATGTACATCTCTGCTAAGTGTTCAAGATTTGAATCTTACTTATTGTGAAGTTTTAAGAATTATTTCTAAGTTACCTTATTAGAGATCTCTAAAGCTCTATGGTTCAGTTTCCTTTGGACCCCCTCGCAGATAAATTTTCTGTGCAGATATTATATTTATATTTAATAATATGGATATGTACAAAACTAATTAGAAAGATCCTTTTTAAGGAAATTTGATCCATATCGGTCTTGAAAAATATGTTTCTTGCAGATTCTGAATGCTCATCGGTCTTCACAATTACGATCCAAGTAATTGCCCCTTGGCAACGTCGTGACAGCAAATGACAAATCGACTTAAAAGGTGTACGCGGGAAAGGCGCAATGAGTGTTCATAGAAGGCATCTCAGCCAGAAAATTTGTGAGGGGAGCGTTTAAAATACAGGAAGTGAAAATCCCGGAAGATTATATGTATTCTATATGAATTTGGATCAAATTATGTATCTGTCCGCTTTGGTGAGGGAATCGAATGGAATTCTAAAAATGTCAGCCTTAGCAAAGTTGCCACTACTGCTCCTAACACACCATTCAGAATTCGAGTTTAAATTATAATAAGAAGGAAAGTCCATCCAATAACCTGCGGCATTTTGTGAAAAGATGACAAATGATCATTGCATTGATGGTTCCCCATGGTTCAAATAACTCACAGTGCCTTTGAATTCATAAATGGCTATATGAGGCTTCTGCCCCTAGATGGCACCACCCAGCGCCAAATTCGATGGCAGATTTGAAATTTCTAGGGTAAATAACCCTATCTCCCTTCCATAGCTCTAAATGGGTACAATTAAACTGTACTTCTTTTGAAAATAAAGCGACGCCTCGACCTACTGCTTCGCCGCAGGTAAAAAAAGGGGCTTTTCTGTTTGACTGCAGGCGGATCTTTTGTACCAAATTTTCGACAATAATGCATTTTTAAGTGCTGAATACGAATATAACATTTCTCTTTTGGAGAAATCAAAGGAAATATCTAAGAAAAGAAATTTCAAACTGTAAATTTTGGTTTGTCCCATACATTTTGAAAACAAATGAAATGGAAATGAAACGCACTTAAACTTCTATAGATTTCCCAATATTATTGTTCACTCCCTTTATTATTTCTTTAAACATACATTTGTATTTAGATATAGGTATCCCATAATATTTTTATAAACAAATTTTTATTTCTATTGCGGTTTCGCCACATAAATTCACATAAGTAGAAATCGAGCATCTCACGGTGGGTACGGCCGTGTTCCAATATGTTTCAACTTTTTGAAGTAAATTCAAGTCGACGCTTTTGGGGGTTTAGCGCTGCGGAGGGACCGCCCTACGATGATCCTGAGTTTCAACCAATTGGGAGTGTCTGGGTGGCACAGTTCCCCAGTATATAATCATAATTGTTTATAGAATAATGTTCTAAACTAGAGCGCATTAAATTTTGTGTTTTTAATACCTCCTTTGATTTCTCAAAAAAATAAATGTTATATTCGTATTTAGCACTCAAAACTGCATTATTGGTGAAAATTTGGTACAATTTAAATGAATACATTCCACAGTACGAACAGCCTTCTCAGCATCGACGTAAACAAACTTCATCTTAGACATAAAAGAATTCTTATATAAACCACATATTTGTAAGTTGCACCTTCCTTGCCTGGCATGTGTGTGAGGGGGGTTTGTTGGTTACAAAATACGTACTACCAATTCATAATGGCCTTTCCAAGGGAGGCATCGCCTTATTCCTATATTTTCATTTATTTTCTAACATACGCAGAAGAGATAGATAACAGCACAGCATCCCAAAATCTATATAAAAACCTTACTACTACAGATATATACATAAACAGACTAGAATTATGGATTAAACTGAATCGCAAACGTCACACAAGCACAAGACACCTTCTCCATTACATCATAAAGGAATCTGAGTCTACGCTAGGAAGATGTGGTGATGTTCCGAAAGTTTCCCCTTCTCTCTAAAGAGATATATCTAGATCAAATTGTTTCCATAAGTGACCAAATAAAATAAAAAAAAATATATTGCTGATTTTTTATATTCTTCGATTTAAGCCAAAAAAGAGTAGAGAATTACCAAATTCATGAATATGTTAAAATTAAAATATAATAATATTTCCTAAGATTATTTTAATAACAATGAATGTATACTATAAATTTTGGTTGACCATTATGACTAATTAAGGTTATTCATCTCTGTATCTTAGGATGACCAAAATGTTACTAACATTTTAAAATGACCTCTCTACTCTAGTAAATTTTAGTAGTATGTTTGATAAGGTAACACATTTGGTACCTTTCACTATTTTTTATTCAAAATTACCAACACTAAATATAATTGTATTGGACTTCTATTGTTGATAAATTCAACTGCTTTCGATGTAAATTCGAGCCCAATCTAGGATTAACACAGCATGCACTACCTACTCATATTTGTGCACATATTGGCATTAGCAAAAGAACCAAATTCTCTATTCTTAACCCAAGAAACCCCACATTATATTTTATTTTCAGTCTCACTGGCCTATTTTCTTACATTTTTAGATGATTTTTTATTATAGGCAGTACCTAAGATGAAGTATATAAGAAAGGTAGAGTTCATTTATCTTTTTTGTAATTCACACACCCGACTCTAAAATTTAGGAAAGTTCTTTCTTCTTTTTCACTTAAATCTCCCTTACAGCTCTTCAACTAAACCGTAGTACATCAAAAACCTTCAGCTTACTACTTATCTATGCAGATGGAATATTAAACCTCAGGGTATTTTTCACCCCTTGTATTTAGGTAGCCATCAACGTCAATCACATCGTGAAAAGTCTCTAGTTGATTGGAAACGTGTCCGGGTTGTTTTCTTTTATTTGACACCAAACAACGATAGTGGCACCTTAAGGTTTTTAGAAGTTAGACCCACATTCTTCGTCACAGATATAAGGATATAAGTTTACAATAGAAACCATAGTACTCATTCGATTAGGTTGCTATGGAAAGGAAAGCTACACGTAATCTCAGCCGGACTGAAAATTCGAGAAACATCTTTATTGGGTTGATTTCAATTCTCTGACTAGGCCTAGGCAATTTCTGAAACAAAAGGAATGCTGAGAGGGAGCAGAATTTGTTTTCTACAACTCTGTCCTCAACTGTTTGTCTGGGTTTAATATCCTGATTAAATAGATATTGCACTGTCAAAAGAGAGGTATTGAAGTTCGATTGACTTCCTCTTGTACCCCTGCAGCTCTCAAAACTACGAATTACCGTGTCCTGGACATTAATATGAAAGATTGGCCATGCCTCAGTAACCCTAGGGCCGTATTTAGGTGCATACTTTTGTAATGGATATGAAGGGCTAGACTAAGTGCCTTTTTGCCAACTAGGCCAACTAAATGTCTTTGGTGTCATCTCTGGATCTGCCGCAACAGGTCCTGACCCTACCCTTTCCTGCGATGATTAGTATGACCTAGTAGGGAGATACCCCCTGTGATTTTAACCTCTAGCTACTGATTTGTTAAGGGCTACTTTTAGTGATCTCCACTCTACTGGATAACTTGTGGCCTGTGTGCGTCGCAGTACTGGTGCGAGGACAAACTTTTACGTACCCAGGGTAGAAGCGTTAAAGTTCGAAAACAACGAGAGAATAACTGGAACGCCAGGACGTATGTTGTAGACCGTCATTTTTTATTTGTCTGGGTACCTAAATTTATAGTCTCATCTTTGTTGGCTTGTAATATCAACATTTCAGATCACATTTATATGAGAAAATCTTCGCCTACCTTGATTTAAGGGCGAACAAGAAAAAGCAAAACAGCACCACTCTGAACAGTAGAGGAGATACAACCATTTTTGTCCGGCATATTTGTTTCTCTGCCATCATCAGAGGGGTCTTAGGGCAGCACGATCTCTAAAATAGAGGTGACACCTATGTGCTTACATTTGCTTTCGTCCAGACAGGTTTGATAAAATAGATAAACTGTACATTTGCAGTACCTCATATTACTATACCGTTAACTAGTTGTACATTGCTCAATGTTTAAATTCAAAAAGTAATTTATGTGGTGCCATATAGTTTTCATTCAATTTAAAGCTCTATTTAGAGAAATTCAATCAGAGGTATCCTTCCTGTTCTTAGGTAGAAGCAGACATATGGATATGTCCCTTGTTTCAATCTCTCATATAATCTTTTTAAATCTGAGGGGATTTTAATTCTGGAGAAAAGTTTAATTCCTTATCATCGATGCTTTCCCTCGTACTTCTCTTAGTAAAGCTAAAAAAGACCCTTTAGAGTTGAAAGCTACTTATTATTCTTGCTAATGTAAAGGGCACGTGTAACTTATTGCTCTTTTGGAGTTGACGCTCTCACAGCAAACCTTTGTTTATGTATCATAAATTTTAGTTGTGTTTGCGCCATCATTCCTTTTTCTTTCAATCAAGGACTTTTTCTCGCAACTGGATATTAATAAGCTTAGAAAGTTAGGATTAAAAATTACGGCAATTTTTAAGAATTTCTGGGAAATTATCATAGTCGTTTTTCCTCTCTACAAAGTGTGAAAGAGCCAAAGACTGATACTGGTTTCCCTTGTGAAGAGATACTGATTTGAGACTTCGCCGGATCATGCTTCAATACAACAGCAAAGTAAATTTACAATTCATCATGGCATTTTCAATACAAAGATGTCCTGCAGTCTTCCCATTGTAAATTCTATTCTTTTGGCATGGATGATTAAAGCTCAGCTTGCCATTAGTGAGACTTAAGTCCCTGATAAATTCTTCCAGGCTAGTTTGATTTGAAAAGTGTGGATGCGCACATAATTATTGGCAGGAAAGTTGCATCAATTTCTTTACTACCACTAATTGCTGATCCTTCCTGGAAAAATTCAACTGCTAAACATGACTGATTTAGCCAATTCAAGTAAAAATTGAATGAAATTAATATATACTTCATTGTACATAAAAGTAAGATTATGTAAAATATTATGAGGATTTTTTGTACTTTCATTTGCAGGATGATGTGGTACTGGTAAGTTCTCATCATGAGGGAAAGGTGCTACAGTAAATGGTATTTCTAGTTAATAAGACCTTGTCTTCCTTTAAGTTTTCTCTACTTTGTTACATCATGTTGCATAAAAAGGAGGCACAATGTTTGGTTCTTCATCTAAATAAATACTATGAGAATAGAAAAGGTATGCGCTTATTTTACCTTTGAACTTTCCTTCTGGGGAACATCAGCTGCTACAACATACAATATACCATGGGTTTTCTTTGCCCTCTATGGGCATTTCCGAATAGAGTCTGTACGCTGACCAGAATTTGGCACCTTTCTAGCTAAATTTATATTTCAGGAAACAGTTTTAAACCAAAAAATAGATTCCATGGTAAAATATATAAATCATCTTAAATTGTGGTTATTAATAATACAAAAATCGATGTATTTTGTAAAGATTGATGCTAGAAAAAGATATATAAACATTTTTGGAATCAGCGCCGAAAATTGATTAATAAGCAGTAGAGAAGTGTGAATAAACAAAACTTGGCGAAAAATTGTTACATTGTGTTAGGAAAAATTTTCTGCTCTTTGAAACCAGAATATTGGGGTGATTATCGTCCGTTCTTTTCTACACTTCTAGTTGTTTGTTTTTTATTGTAAAGGAAAACAATATTTTATAGCTTTATATTCAAATTTATTAGTTACAGACATGTATAAATTGAAGTTTGTTAATATATCATTCACCAATGCCCCTTAACGTTGCATATTATTAAATGGAAACTTCTTACTGAGTTGTCCTGTAGGACAAAACACCTCCAAATTGTTCATGGTGTTGGCCTATTTATACCAACCTTGCCATAGTAGCACCCCTTAAGAGGAAGCTTCATATCCATCTTGTATGGAATGTATAGAGAAATTAATATTTTGATTGTAAAGGACTTCTATCCCTAAAGCTGTTTAATGTGTAGCAGGGGGGGGGGGAATTTATATCATACATTAATTATGAAATAGAAAGTTCTTGAAATCGAGTAGTAAATGATCCTACCACATTCTTAATATAAAAAAATTCCCCAAAGTTGAAGATACATGGAATATTTATGTATTTTTTACAATGTTTTTTAATTCGAGTTGGAAGAAACAGATACTTTTAAAGCTTTTTTAAATGAGGATATTCCGTGTTTGGCTTTATTTTCATGTACTCTTTAAATGGGAAATGACTATGTTACTGAATAAGGAAGGGGAGCTGGGATGCTTCGTCGCCTCAACATCTTATGCACCTTCTTAATTTTTTTAAATTCACCCCTTCCATACAAACCTCTTTTGACTACCATAGTTAAAAAGGTTTACCTAAATTTCTTTGCATTACAAACAATCACTAAATTTTATTTGACTAGGACTTTTCAATAGTGATATTTCTTTTCTCTTAGGCAAAATGAACTTGAACATAACATAACATAAGCCAAGAAAGATAGAAAATGTAGCCTCAAAAGAAAAGTTTATTGAAAATATCCTAAAAATTTTATTTTAAGATTTATCTTTCCTAACTTTTCTTTTTGCTGACCGAATCCAAGAGATAAACATCACCTTAAGTGCAATACTTGAACGTTATAGAGGATCGAATTATCTCCGATTGAATTAGATGAAATTTAGCTTGTAATTTAATTCAGAACGACTCAAATAATCAATCCTTGTATTCTATGTTATTTTCGAGAGAATGCAAACTTCTCATCATTTTTTTATATCTGATAATTGTTACGATCCCATTTCTCAAGGATTCATTATAATTAATCATTAAAAAATCAAAAGTAGAAACTTTAATAAATTTATCAAGGCTTTGCAATTAATCTCATACATTCCTCATCAGCAGTTTCACTTTAAATATCGCACATCTCAGAGTTTAGTAAACTTTTGTCTTATCTTTTTAAATATTTATCGATCTTGTGATTTTTTCCTTTCTTTGTTATAATTTGAACTTTCTTTGCTGCAACTTGTTTTTTTTTTCTTCCCTTTGTCACTACATATTTATGAAGTGAAGTTCAATCTGTGATATTTTAGATCGATCCATTGTCTGGAAATATAGCCATATGCAGAACCTCATTATATTTTCTAAGTTTGGTCTGTTTACGCATTTAAATAGCTGTTTTACATTTTAAGCCTAGCTATTATAACATACATGGACACTATCAACACGTTTCTCGTGAGTTCTTTGGGTTGCAATTTTTCAGCTGAATAGCTTAGAGTTGGTCTTATGCATCTGTCATTTACTCTTCTTTACAGCGATATTTATATTTTACATCTGAATACGAGTCATATCCTTCTAAGTTGTTCCTTTTCAATTTGTACTGTCAGCAAGTAACGATGTCTTTTATTTTTCTGCGATTGAAATAAATGCTTGGGGTTTCTATGTTGTCTGTTGATATATAAAGAAAACAAAATCATCTCAGAATTTCTTGTAGTTAAGGTATTTTCCATCTCATTCTCAAATTCTTAAGCTTTATTCTTTTGTTTAAAAAAATATAGGCACAACAAGATTCTAGCCAGCGGGACCATCTATACTATGAAGGTTTTTCTTGTGGTTGAGATACGCAGAAACTAATAAAAAGGTACATATATATCAGAAGTCACACAATTTCTTAAATCCCTGCCCTTCTGCAATAAATACGAGTCACTATGCATCTTCCACACATTGTTACTTCTACTTACTTCGTTAATTTCGGTACGGAATTTTTCAAAATACTAACATTGTAGGATTGCGCCGCTAAATCTTTCTCTATTAAAAAAAATTGATTTCTTTAAGCCGACTAAGCATTACCGCCTTGGCTATACGAATCTTTCTTATCAAAATTGAGTATTACTTGTGTGTGCTGGTTGGGTCTTCCAATCTCGAGAGTTTTTATGCCCTTCCCGTCATCTAATGATGTAATTAGTCGAAGAAAACACAAAGTTGCATTTAATACACGACATATCCATAGTGAAAAATATATGGAGGTTGTGCTAAGTAAAATGCTTAAAAGAATAATGAAAAAGTTCGTGTAGCGATTGCAGCTATATCAAATTGCGAACAACCGTTACTTTGGCTCCTAATATGATGTTGTACAGATAATATATTAAGTTATTTACTTTTGCTGTTTATTTTAACTATAATACATTTATTATCGCTGGAAAATTAATAAGATAATAATTAATTATTTAATATGATAAGAAATAGGTTTGGATTCTCGAGAACGAGGCTTAACCCTTTTAAATGTTTTTGTGTGTACTAATGAAGTTATATCGATGATGGCATTTAGGAAGTTGAATTGGTGATCATGGATTGCAATGGCTTTGTGAAATACATCTCAAAAGAGGAATGACACAGCAAGCAACATGCCTTTACAAATGATCGGAGGCAGGATTAGCAACTTTGCGCACCTTTCATTCTCTATAAAAATATCTAGTAGTCTCCCCTTTCTTATTGATGCGCATGAAATTTTAATATATTTTAGCTTACTCCAATTTGATCACTTTTATCCTGGTCCTTTCTTGTACCGACAGGAAAACCAGAACCGCCACACAACTGCGGAATACAGCAAGTGACTCTGAGCTCCCTCCGTGTTACCTGTCTCTCAGGAGGTGATGGAGGTGACCCCCAAGTATTTCATCTTCAGGTAAATCTTAAGACTTTTTCTTTTTGAAAGATCGGATTTTGATTATTTTAATTTAAAATATAATGTTTAAGGTATAATCCTTTGAAAGATTAGGTTCTGGTAAGTTTTGTTATGATTATGTGAGTTATATTTGTTTGACCGGTTAGGTTTGAATGTTTTTGTTTGAATATGACTATAGAATAGGCCTAGGTAGCAATATACTTATAATGTAAATGAAAAAAATGAATGAATTTATTTTAAAAAATAATTTTTACCGATTGAGAAACTATTCCCGCCCCCCTAAAAAAAAATAAAAGTATTTTTCACATCTTGAATAAAAGTCCTTAAGCTTTGAAGCAGCAACTATTGTTGTATCTCTCCAAATAATATTTCATCTCTAATCTAATTGTCTAAAGAAAATAATAGTTAGTACCTTAGCGTGACATGTCAGGAGCGTATGTTGAATGATGCAATAGCTTCAAACCCAGATATTTACTGTATTCTCACTAATCGTACGGTGTATGGTTGTAGTTGGCACTGAAAAATCTCTCTGTGGTTCAGTCTCACTGAATGCTTTTCAACACACTACTTTCTATTTACTTAAATAACCCTCTCCCTAAAATGTAGTAATATATTTCCATTGAAATAGATTTGTTAGATAAGGCACATGCAAAACTAAAGCAAACGATAGAAAGGAAATTAGTGCTTTCTAGTTGGAGTTGTGGTCCTACGATTGGATTATGTAACTAACAACAAGATCAAAATTATTAAACTCTCGGGGCCCAAGTCTTTTGTTAGAATGGAATGGTTACGATTAGCAGTAGCGGTGAGGGCTTCTTCTGCCAGAGAGGTTTCTTAACATTCCTGGCTCAACTCAGAGCCATTTGTTTAAGGGTTGGAGGATTTCGATCAAAAACCCTTTCTTTGAATTCCTTGCATGAAAGAGTAAATTCGTGTTTGTGTACGCAAAACAAAGAATTAAGTAATAGAGAATTGTTATACTTGGCTTTAACACTCATGAGATAGACAGTAGAACTACGAGGGGGAGTCAAAAAGTTCTCAGATAAATGGCATAAAATTTTTATTTGTAATAATACTGTAATCATTTTTCTACATAAGCTCCATTAACATCTATACACTTTCTTAATCTATGAATCCAACGGTAAAGACCATCTTTGTAGAATTCACGGGGTTGTCTCTGGCACCAAGTAATGACCTGCTTTTTTGCTTCATCTAATGATTGAAACCGGGTTCCTTTTAGGTGTCCCTTTAAATTTGGTTAGGTTAGGTAACCTAACCTAACCTAACCTAACCTAACCTAACCTAACCTAACCTAACCTAACCTAACCTAACCTAACCAAATTTAAAGGGACACCTAAAAGGAACCCGGTTTCAATCATTAGATGAAGCAAAAAAGCAGGTCATTACTTGGTGCCAGAGACAACCCCGTGAATTCTACAAAGATGGTCTTTACCGTTGGATTCATAGATTAAGAAAGTGTATAGATGTTAATGGAGCTTATGTAGAAAAATGATTACAGTATTATTACAAATAAAAATTTTATGCCATTTGTCTGAGAACTTTTTGACTCACCTACGTATCTGTATGTTTAATTCAAACTCAGTATTCCTTTGTTGATTGTAAAGCGCTCATTATAAGCGTCTTAGTTTGTTGTGTTAACTATCGCTTGGACTCTAAACAGGTACCTATGTGTGGAAATCTATCACCTTCTCAACTTAGCAACGAGACCTCGTATAGAGAAGTAAAAATAAAATCCAAGCGGACCGAAATCAGACAACAAAAGTGCCGAAAAGATGAATTCAAAATAATCTTTCCATGTTTGGGAGTTCTCTAAAATTCATTGCTATAATACATCTGGCAAAAACTTCCAATGCTAGCATTAATGTAGTCTCTTTTTATTTCTGAAAGTCATATGTGCATACTAAAATATGTTTAGGGAAACCGAAGATGACAGTTTGATTTTAATCTGAAAGACATCAGCAATCGTCTTTTCCTACATTACCTGCACACACAAACAAGCACACGTGCATAACAGTGGGACCAGAGATTTCCAGCTGAGCTTCCAGTTCCCGTTTAGAATAAAGAGAAGGAGCAGAGAGCCTCTATCAGTGGTTCTCTAGATAAGACCCTTTCTATCTCCTTACGTTTTTGATAGAAAAATTTGCCTTAGGGAACCAATTGCCCTTCCAAGAACGGGAAAATTCAGGCTCCAGAGTGTATACAGCATTAATCCTAATAGAGTCAAGTCAGAGTTAATTCTCTACACATAATAAGACCGGAACTAACACCTACAAAATGAGACTCCTCCTATCACTAATTTTCATGTTACTGCATATGCTACCTCGCCGCATTTAAATTTCATAAGTAAAATTTAAGAGCTACACGCTTCGAAGCTACATGGTGGGCTGAATAAATTGTCGCCTTAAACAATTCTGATTTCCATGCATGCTTGTAATATGTTGTGTGCACCCTATTTTTCTTACCATAGTAGAGTCAGATGTGCATTTTCTTTAAAGAAAGCGATATCATGGCTCATATGCAAAAATTCATAAAATGCAGGCTCGGCTGCTTAGTATTTACGACGTGAGATACAATCCAAAGATCTCCGCATACTTTGGGTGTCAATTTTAGGACGATGAAGTTGATCAGGAAGGAGTTGGATACAAAAAGATCCACCGAACCTTTCTCAGAGATCAAAGTGGTAATTGAAAACGATGCCAGCAAGTCAATAATGTCCATAACTAGTGATAGGTGAATGTCATTCTCTCATATGGACGTTAGTGGTTGACTTCATCCATTACTACTCATACAACATGAGAATGGGCTAGCTTCTGTCGCAGAAGAAAAAAAACAAGCCGAAGAACCATGCTGAAATCTCGTGAACAAGCCTTGTTTGCTTTGATTCTTCTTAGACCAGAAATATTTCTTCCGGAACCAGTTGGTGAACTTGCAAAACAAAGGCCGGAATGCTTTTAGTTCTAAAGATAGACCGAAAGTCATAATGGCTAAGTTCCCTGTCGTCATCATCGTGTTTGGGTGGTCAGTAGTAATGGTCACTTTATGCAATCGTGTTTCTACCTGGATGACCTCAGAATATTTACGGTATGCTATATTAAGGTCCCAG
The DNA here is from genome assembly GCA_963969495.1 of Ceratothoa steindachneri. Classification (NCBI taxonomy): domain Eukaryota; kingdom Metazoa; phylum Arthropoda; class Malacostraca; order Isopoda; family Cymothoidae; genus Ceratothoa; species Ceratothoa steindachneri. The sequence goes on along the minus strand of OZ018331.1, from coordinate 56,773,383 downwards.
AGAAGTTTATGTTGTTCTGGACCCAGTCGGGCTTTGCTGAAAGACCTTACGTGTAGCAGAAGGACTCAACCAAGCCACACAAGCAATTAGACCCAGTCTTCGCTGTCACTTAGAACAACTGGCCTCCCATCTCATCTGACTGGAATCTCTTGGGCTATTATTTATGGCATGTGGTTTAAAGAGAAATCAACAAGTCCTTATAAACAACCAAGGTGGAGCTTTGTTCCAGAATCACCACAGTTTTCAACCACTTAAACATGATGAGTATCGAGAAGGCCTGCAACAAGTCCTGCCGCCATTTAGAATCTATGGTTGATGCCGACTGCAATTTCATTGAATAAAGTAAAAATAAGATTCTTCAAGTTTTTCACATGTAATTTTGTTGAAATATATCTGTATAAATGAACTCTGTGTTATTTTCATTTATTGAAAGTTAGGCAGAAAATTAACATCGCACTTTGTGTTGCTCCATCATCGGCAATTATACAAGCTTTTCTATTATAACTTCCACGAAGTCAAAAAACATTTATTTCTTTTCGTGCCTATTACTAACTTTAACATATGCTGTAAAGCATGTTTATCAATTCCTATATAATTAGTGTTTTTGCACTGCCTAAATTGAAGCAATAAATTCAGTGTAATAAATAGCAAGTTAATTCTCATTAGCCAGTTTCTCATGAAGAGAATATTTTAGTTCTGTTTACATTATTATTTCGCATATTAGAATAATATCCTTAAGTTAATTATTTATTTTTACGTTAATATAACAACAAACCTCTCTCTTTACCTGCAATCATCTAGAGTATAGAGTATACATTCATCGTCGAATACATTCACTCTTAAAAGTCAAATGTGATACATAGGTCGCACTGGCATAAAATTTATTACTAACTGTGCCAGTTGCTGCCACAGCAGATCGATTATCAGGAACAAAGAATAATTGTTTAAGAGATCATAACTTTAAATTAAGGAGGAAAATTGAATTTAGTGAGGGGCCTTAAGGTATGAAAGAGAATAGAAATTGCACAAAATATATTAGTTGAGGAATAAGTTCTTGCGTTTTTTTCAATGTGTTGATTTAAGTTTTGTTGACGTGATTTGTGCACATATTAAGAAACAATAATAAATAATGATAACAAAATTTGCAAAGGTTAGGCTACAACTCTTAACAGCGTAGACTATTAGGATTTTGCTCAGGCTACGTCTTGAAGTTGAATAATAAGTCATTGCGGTTTATTTAAAAATTGTGTTAATTTATTTTTTGTTCTGTACCCTCAAAATGGAATGTCAAGTTGAAAGAGCGGCGCATTTTCGACACTTGTTATTCCTTTTCAATCGAGGCGGGAACAATGCAAACGCAGCCAAAGCTCGTCGCGATATTTGTGCTGTGTACAGAGAAAATGCTTTATCAGAAAGGACAGCTCAATGGTGGTTTTCACGTTTCAAAAACGGTCATTTCAATCTTAATGACGAAGAATGTTCTGGTCGCCCCATTAAGTTGGATGAAGATCAATTGAACGACCTTCTTCATGAAAATTCTCGTCAATCGACTAGAGAATTGGTTGTACAATTGGAGTGTGATCAGAAAACTGTAGTGAATCACCTTCATTCGATGGGGAAAGTTCAAAAACTCGGTGCAGGAGTTCCGCATGCTTTGAGCGAAAACAAGAAACTTCAACGCTCCACGATTGCCGCAGGTTTGCTTGCTCGTCACAAGGCTACTCGTGGATATAAGGACAGATTTCTTCACCGCATCATCACTGTCGACGAAAAGTTATGTGTTTATGTCAACATGAACCATCAAAAACAATGGCTTAGCCCCAATAAAAACCACTTCCGCGATTAAAGCAAGGACTTCATCCACGAAAGACGATGTTGTGTGTGTGGTGAGATGGTGAAGGCATCATTCTTTATGAGCTCCTTGCGAACAATAAGTTTGTCAATGCATAACTTTACGTTCAACAAATGTATCGACTGGCTGAAGCTATTCGTGAAAGCAACCTCATCAACGTTATGGAGTCCTTCTGCAACATCACAATGTTCGTCCTCACATTGCTAATATGACAAAAGACGCAATCCAAACGCTTAATTAGGAAATCTTGCCGCATCCTCCATATTCGCCAGACTTGGCCTCATCGGATTTCCATCTGTTCTGATCACTCTCTAACAATTTGCGCGCGTTTCGTTCAATACTGTTGTAAAATTAAGAACCTGGTGAGACAAATTCTTCGAGTCAAAATCAAGAGATTTTTATTGCAGAGGCATCAAAAAACTTGTTGAACGTTGGGAAGAAGTTGTAAATAACAAAGGAGAATACATTATTGATTAATTTGCATATTGTTATCAATTAAAAATGAAGTTTTTCTCAAATCGTTAATGGTAATGAATAAATTTGTTAAAACCGCAAGAACTTATTCTTCAACCCAATATAAAGCTTCATTCAAATTCATCGGTTTTTTTTATGATGAATGTAATTTATTGAAAACGAAATACAATTAAAGCGACCCAAATATGTTCTATTTATTTTTGGCCCATCTATCGTTTATTTTTAAAAAACTATGGATGAAAGATCTTCTCACGGAAGTCCATATTTCTACTAACTCCCCTCACTTGAGTATAAAGTAATTAGAAAAAACAAACTCTCCGAACAAAATTACTTTCAGTACGCACAATTTTGAGTTTAGGGACACGAAACTCCATCACATACATAAGCAAACAACCATAAAATTACATGGGTAGAAGAAAACACGAAATAGGTTGACAAATTGGATCTAAAATAGAAACTATATTAAGCTACTGAAAACGCTAGATTCATTGTGGTCAGGAGTTAAAAAAAAATAAAGCCAAGAAACCAGTCAATGTAATGATAAACAGCCCAACAAAAAGAGCACTCAAAAGAGTACGAAAAAATCAAAAAATGATATTAATTAAATATATTAAAAAGATATGAGTATTATTACTTTAAAATTAAGAAGAGATACTCATTGAAAGCATATCCACTTGAGCATTGTGAAAGAAAATAAGAAGACATTGAAAATGATAATGTTTAGATGGTTCATTTACAGGTTAAAATTGAGAGTACCTAGGAATGTTGGGGCCTGGGATGGTGCGTAGCTCTCCCAGCCCCTCCTAACTTCATCAATTCATGCAGTTTCTAGGAGGATCCGATTAACATACTATACTAAAACCCATGAAAGTTGTCTTAAAAAAATTGAGAGAATAACAACCTGTAAGGAGATGATATTTCTTGATCCCTGTTAAAAGCACGTATGAATTAATTATTCCCTTCATTTGGTCCTCCAGGAATGAGGTAAAAGAAATGTTAGGTTCCTTGATGGTTTAAATTTCCCCGGTGGATCCAAACTCTAATATACCGCAGGCTTTACATTTCAATGTAATAGGTGGATTTATTTTAAGGGTTTACACCCTTTTTCTCGCTCTGTTTGGTCTATTTTGGTGCGGAAAATGATGTCCATGTTAAATGTAAAGTATTAGGATGGGAAAGAGTGTGTTTTCAGTTGGTAGAAAGTTTAAGTGGTTATAAAAGAACAGGTAGAAAAAAAGATGTGCAAAAAGATGCAGGGCATTATTATTTATATTAATATATTATAATATTAGTGTGTTGCTGTGGGTTTTAGAATGCATTTTAGCTAATTTTTCGAATCTAATGCATTCTCTTGTTTGCATTTGTTTTTGTTTAGTGTTTATTTTGTAATTTGTTTGTTGCTTAGTTTATTTATATGCCCCTTTTACTGAGTGTTTTCATGTATGGTTTTATTATCCGGGTAGTGTTTTCGTTTTTTTTCTTAGTCGTAATTGGATTTTTGGTCATAACCATGAGTTTAGTTTTACATTTCATGCGGGTTCATCCCCTTGATAATTATTTCTTGTTCTGGTGGTTGTTATTTTCCCCTTTCTCACGCAAGGAATGGTCCTGCTTCTTTGTTTTGCATTCGAATTACGAAGCTCATTAATCTTGTTGCATTGCATCTGTATCTTCTATAATGTTAATTCTATAGTGCTTTCTTTGTTATATTTTCTTGTGTTAATCTTCTATTACTTTATTTTGGTGTTTAGAGATATAAAAGAGGAGGAAATACAACCCTTGAAGGAGCACCGTTTTCTCTATGGCGATTAGGGTAGTTCGGGCGTGCTGCTAATACAAATTTGAGCTGTACCATAGTCATTATATCTGATATACTATCGACACACTTGCAGGGTAATGGTCTGAACTGACAAACTTGGAAAAGCTTTGATGGCTTGTCTTTGCTTGTAAAAAGTTAAGATGCCTTATCTCCAGATGAGGATAGCTGGGTTGGCTGATATTTGGTTCTAGATTTGGAGGTGGTTTAGCTTTACTTGTAGGTTCGGCGTTAATTAGCCTTACTACATCCAAATATCAGATCATCTGTGTTAACTAAAGCATCAATGATGTTAATAATTTAAACCAAATGGTAGACTATTACCTTTTATTCAAGTTGTAAACAAACCATTTCTACTCTGCTTAAATCTCAGTAATTAACACTCAGCCACTTAAAGTTGATCTTACTTTCTTGATCTCTCATTATAAATTTGTCGAGAAGCCCTTCTTGGTTTGGCTCCTTAGATTAAATTAAATAATAATACCAACAAAAAGACTATTTATTGGATCCGATCAATATTCCTGGCAGATGGTTTTGATAAAGAGGTTGGTGATGTATTAGAAAAAGTAAAAATAACTCACAGTCATACAACTCTCCTTAATCTGTGCTCGTCTAGAAACACAGGAAGAATGGTAAACCAGCAGGTTAATTTTATAGGTTAAGCTAGTTGCTATGTCCAACTATTAGGGTGGGTGTGGTTGTACTTAATGAAAGTTACACTAACCTGGTTTACTAAGATTTCTATGAAGTATATCGAGCAGTAACCAGATCTTTTCCTCGCAGGTCCTTCAAGTGTCACTTGGTCGGCGTGTGGTAGCTGAGGTCACCAACTCCAGTCCAGACTTCTTTGCCGCCAACTTGCAACCCGACACCCGTTATCGGCTCCTGATCACTGCGGCAAACAGGAGGGGCGAATCACAACCAGCCCAACAGCTCATGGCAAGGACTGCCAAGCTAAAATCTCCCAGACAAGAAACCAACGCAGGTGAGATGCAACCCTTATTAAGGTTGGTCAAGTTCGTGCCTCCAATATTTGGAAGAATTGTTCGTGAAGGGTTTTAATACGGCCTCCGGTCTTGCTATTCAAGTTGTGTACAAAATATTTAACATTCAAATCTCACATGTTTTTTTTCTTATAAAATTCGTGTCATTTTCTCAAGAATAAGAGTCTTTATTGTCATAAGACAGACATTTATAGAGACGCCTGAGTTTGTTTAGGGTGTACTTACTGCTGCACCTTCAGTAAGCACACAAACTTAACAAGCATTCAGTGGCTTCAAGGTAGGGGAAAATCGAGACGACCGGACCTAACAGACTTGTTGCAGCCATTTTCTGACTTTACAGCCATTGAAATTTGAAGAAAACTTCGTCCTCCTGTTCTTCCGTCTAGGCAACGGGTTTTGAAATCAGAGTTAGCCTTGTCTTGAGTGGACTGCCTATCATGGCTATAAGCTCCAACGTTTTACCCACGCCTACCCTGATGCCAAATCACGGAGGTAACCTCACCTCCCTAGTAAATAGTGCCAGCTTTTGTGAAAAAGTAGCCGGACTGAGATTCGAACTACTGACCCGACGATTGCCGGGCAAGCGCGCTAACCGCTAGGAGGGTATAATAAATTACTCATATATGGAATGATATATATTTGCATGTCGTTAAAATTGCATCAATTGTTTAAAATTAAAATAAGTAAATATTAATCTAAGATATGAATAACTTTACAAAACCAAACTGCGTCTAATTGAAGTTTCATTTTAGTACCCCAATCCTGGAAATTAGTTTGCAAAAAAATACTTTTTTCCTATAACGAATATGGATAAAGTCTTTACTTTTGAGCCCCATTTCTCTCTATTGCACAGCTTTTGACAGTTTAATATAATGATAAACTGTGTGGTAGAATTGGAAAATCTTGAATAATGAGCTTACTTCTAAAAAATCGAAAAATTAATTAGTGCAGGTTATAATTTAAATGGGTTTATAACAAAGAGAGGCCAGCCAAAATCATCCTATTACTTCCTATTACCAGGTCAAGATTGTAGGCTTCTATCTCTCTTTAGCCTCATGTGACCTAATTCATTGTACAGTATTTCTATCCTTAAATACGTAAATAACCTGAAGGTACTAAATATCCTCCCACCTGATAAAAGGCGAGGGTATAAGGGTATATGATTGAGTTAAGATGGATGGTAGTAATCTTAATAGGTTTGTAACGGCTTATAAATTACCAAAACATAGGAGCTGGATGGATTTAAGAAAATATTTTTACTGACAGGGTGATCCCATTATTAAAAATATTGCCGCAGTAAGTCATAAGTGTTGCAAATATATTTTTTTTAATGGCCGATTAGAAGAGTATATGTGCGAGAGAGAATATTATTGCAGTTGTATGAATAAATTTCAACAAACGTCGAATTTGGAAGTGGTGTAAGATAAGAGACAGGCAAACACATCCGTCCTTTAGGTTTTTGTTTTTTCTTTACACAATTACCTTCACTCCTTACTCGATGCCGATAATGAAGATAATTTTGGCGGGTATACTATTGCTATTTTCTTTTAGAAACTCATAATGTTTTTTTTGTCAAAAAACAATTTTTAGGATAGATTTTATTCATAGCAAACGTCTTTTTCAAGTGTGTGTGAGTCACGTTTTTGGAAGGCATTCGATTTCTTCGCTAATAAATGATTTTTTAAAAAATTGTCTTATATAGCAGCGATATTGTTAAAATTGAGGTGTAACTATTTTAAATCACCAAATTTGACTTTCAATTTGATGCCTATTAACGGGGTAGGTACAAATAATTACCGCCAACTCATCGATGCCGACCCATTGCCAGCTAACTCATCGCAAAAATTATAGTTTATATTATAGAAAGGGTAATTAAAGTATAAAGAATCCAAATGAAAATGAGACATTAGAAGTCCGGATTTATTTGTTAAAGAAGCATAACTTATATATGGAAAATTAAAAATAAGGTTATTACTTCATTATTGATTTTATTTTAGAGAGGTAATCTAAAGATAGCGAAAAGTTTACTTAGCAATCAATGTCAATTTCGTCAAAATGAAGTCTTTGCTAACAATAGACAAGTGATTTTGAATATATTCTAGTTGTATATTTTTCTTTATTTCGAATGACGTTTTGTTATCATACTAATAACATTTTAGGGATATTTTCTCTTATTATAGCGCAATTCCGTCTCCTTAACCAGATGGCTGAAAGGCCGTTTAGTCAAGTTAGTAGCTGCTCAAATATGTTTTCTTGAATGGCTGGTTACCCGAGTGAGTAGCCTCAAACATTTTTAATTTTACGATATCCTTTGGTTTGTTGAGTAGCTCCTCACATAGATGGCTCAATAGCTGGTTACTTGGGTAAGTAACCTGTGTCATTTTTAGTTTTACGATATCCTTCGGTTTGTTTGTAAGCATAAGCATTGTTTTTACCTTTAAAAAATCACAACGTTAGAACTTGCTGCGAGGTGCAAAATATCGAATAAGCAGTCACGTATTTGCAAGAAAGAGATATTGTACATCAGCAGAGAATTTGATAAAATATTAACGACGTGGAACTTTCGTTGTCCCATTACCGACATGTATTGCGCTGTCATAAACAAGGGTGTAAAAGCAAATCCGGACTGAGAAATGATACTTGGTTAAAAAGGTCCAAAATACCTATGAAAACAATCGTTTTTTTACTTTACGTATGATGCAACATCTTAAAAACTACTGTTGTTTGTAAAAAACAACTATAAATGTCATGCAATTCTTTTACGGACTGAAATAACTATCTCCGTGAATGTGCGCAAATTCATTAATCCAAAATAAAGAACGGTTCAAATGGATTGACAGTAGAAATAGAAGAACCTTGTTCTCACGAAGAAAGAATGATGTGAGGAGGGCTTTGCCAATGCATTGGATTTTCGTAGGGATTTGCAAGGAAACACGCGAGTGTTTCATGTATGAAGTTCCTGAGAGATCGCCAGAAACATTATTATTTTTAATTAAAGAATGTGTATTGCCTGGCACGAGTATTATTTCTGATAAATGGTGTTTATATAATGGAATTGATTCCTTGCCAGAGATTCAGTATAAACATTTGACTGTTAACCACTCAAAGAAATTTAAAGATTTAGAATCAAGTGCCGACACAAAACAAAATGGAGTCGCTTTGGGCCATGGAAAAAATGAGGAATAAAATAGAATGTGCAACCGCTCGTTCTCTGATCGACTCCTATATATGCGAATTTTTATGGAGCCAACGAAATAAAAGAAAAGGCTTAGTTCCTCAAATTTAGAAAGACATTGTAAAGTTTTATAAATTAAATAATGGTTAGCTTTTACTATTTTTTCTTTCCTTAACTTTTATTCTCTCTACCAAATAATGTTTAACGATTATCTTCTTTTACTTTCCTTAATTTTTTTTTCTTTCCTCCTATTTGCCCCACAAACCACCTAAATAATTATAGCATAAACATAATCCCATCCCTCGATTCCAGCACATGAATAAAGCAGTTCATACATCTATCTGAGCAGCTACTGGCTCGAATAACCAGGCGTTCAGCCATCTGGCTGAGACTAAATTGAGCCATTATGAGAAGAAAGATACCAATTTAGAGTGTAAATATTATAATATTTATATTAATGTAGTATCACTCGAAAAATGATGCAGCAATATATTTCTTTATCTCGAGGGATTTTTTCTAAATATAAATTTAATGAGCTATATTATTTATATTATACTCAGTAATATCATTCATATATGTTTAAGGTTTTAGGGAATTCATTATATTTGATGTTAAAATTTGGTTCGTTGTCTTTAATTAGGATTGTTTCCGCTAGTGTTTGGTCTTGTCCGCTGTTGGATTTATGAATACTTTTAAAATTGTCTGATATGTCGTTTATTATTGTTTGTACATGCACTGCTCTTAAGTTTTCGCTAATTTTGCTATGTTTAAAGATATGTTGCTGTGCTATGAAAAAGTTGACATTTATTTCTAAGTAAACTTTTGCAATCTTGAGATTAACTCCAAAAGGCTATAAATTAATAACTTTACCATCATAATCACTAACTCTACAATTTAAGAACGGGATTTTTTGAGTATTTAAATAATAATTTCATCTTAGTTTAGTTATGACTTATAGATTTTATCAAAGTTATTTCTAATAATTCCTTTACAATATCAAAAAACAAAATGGTGAAGTTCAGAAATAAATATAAGCATCGAAATTTTGCGAATTTTTAAAAACCCGAAGAATTACAAATGGTAAAGATCATAAAATTTATTTTTATATATTTTCTTCTATAACTATATTTTAGCAACGTGATATTTTGAAAGGGATGAAATTTAGTTTAGAGTTCATTTTTAAAATTATTATAATTGGCGAAGGTAAGAAAATTTATAAGAATTTAACCATGGTTGCTTTTTAAGATTTTGAATTTTAATCTAAGTAGCGAAGCGCAAGTTCCTCCAGTAGGGGTGAGTGGCGAAGCCATTGCCTGGTATGTTTATTTTTTAAATTGTTTCAATAGCCACGAATCTCGTAAGAACAATTAATTTTTTTCTAATATTACCAGCGTTAAATGATAAGTAACTAATTTTTTCGATTTCTTGCGACTTGCGATAAAATCGGTTTATGTTGCCTCGATCTGGTTCGCGCAATCTATTTAAAAAAATATCTCATTATGATCGGGGCAGGTACTGTCCTGCCTAAAATGGGCAAGCTTTTGTTCATAAGCCAAACCAAATTCGCAGTTATACTCATGAAAGATAATTTTACACTTTCTCTCTTTAAGATTCCTTCAACGCGACCTTTAACGTGCAAGCAGCTACACCGATCGAGTCGATAATATATTATTTGTGCTCATGTAAACTACATATAAACCTTGTATTTGCTGCAGGTTTGTCTGAAAAGATAGAAACAGAGTTAGATCAATCTTCAAATTTAGTACTTGGATAGCAATATCGTTTGCTTTGTCATTAACTTCCCCTATTTAAACGAAATGGTTACCCACAATAGAACAAACGAGAAGACGAATCTTATAATGGCCTCATCTTCCAGATAAGCTAAAACCAAAAAACTCTTTGTTGTCACTGCCGTTAGTCTCTAATTATGATAACTGGGGGAGGCAACTTGCCAGACCAGCTCTATAGAAACTTCAGATGGAGTCGAATCTGGTTCTGCCACCTCACTACGCTCTCCACCAAACTTAGCAGAAAGGCATATGTCCTCCTGCTTCCGGCAAAGTTGTTCAACCTCAATCTTTAGTCGGTTTGAAGAATAGCTGAGCAAGAAACAAATTGTCACTGTAGACATTATTTAATCGCAGCCAAAACTCCTTTTTATATATCTCTTATGATTCCATATTTTACTAAAACCAAACATGAAATTCCCTGTTTTACCCCTGTACACAAGTATATATTGGTAGAGAAGAGATCAGAAGCCTAAAGTTTGCATATTTTTAAAAAGTATAGACGAAATTTCTTTGTTATGAATGCTAGTAATATGAAGGAATATCTTAGTAAAAAAATATTTTACATATCCATAGTTTTTAATATTTTTTAAAAACAAGAAATGTTTGGTATAGTACGTATGAAAAATAAATAACCAGGAGGAGGCTGAGTCTAGTGGATCTTGCCTCTTTCGCAAATAAGCGGGGCTCATTAGAGGAATATACAGCCTTCTAGCGTTTAGAAACCAAAAGAAATAAGAACTATTTATCTTCTGACAAGAGAACGCTCTAGAAACAAATATTGCCCATTGTCCTATAAAAGAGAAATATAAAAAGGCATCTGCTCGGCGGAATTAATGCCTAATTTAATACCGTTCATAATTATTTCTTTATTTTTTTCATCTGTATCCATCTTTTCGTAAATCGCAATTGGAAATGGTATTTACCTGTTCCCATTTTTTAATAAACACTTACCTTTGCACACTTTTTCCAAGTAATTTAAAAAGGATACTTAAAAAGATTTGCATTTAATCATTTCCCGTGGGGAACGATATATCTTACAATAAGATATAGCGTACCTAGACGGGTTGGGGGAAAACGATCTTGTGAATTGCGATGGCAAATGTGGAGGTTAAAATACCCGATTGATACAGATCTCTTTAGAGATGTTAATTGGTCTATTGGATGACGAACATCCTCCAGGCATACCTGAGGCATTTTTCTTTAGTAATATAATTATATCTTTATTGTCTGTTATTATATATATTTTAATTTTGTGGATTAGTAATTATTAATTTAACAGAATGTGTAGGACTTACCAATGATTAGTTAATATTTTTTTTTAATGAGGGAAGAATTTGTATTTGAATTTAGACAGTTTCATAGGATGTTGAGGGCTACAAGTAGTTTTAGTCTTTGATTCATTAAGGTATGTACTATTCAAGCAATTTTAATGCCTCACATCTCGTTATTTTTTTGACAAGGGTTTTCAAAACATTCTTACAAAGATTTTCCTATTATTTATCTTACTAATTTTATGACCTTTCAATGAGTAACCAATCACATATTTATTGAATGGTCTTCCGTCTTCTATGTGCATCTATTGCTAAAGATATTATTTTTTTTTCAAGTTTCTCAGGTATAAAATGACATCCTTTTAAATTCGTTAAACTTTCCTTTTAATCGCCAAAGGGCATTTTAAAAATAAGATTAGTTTTGATTTTCAGCAAATGAAGTTATTCCTGAAACTTTAAACCTGGGAAAGAATTATAAGGCGAGCAATTTTATGTTAGAAAAAAAGTTCGGTTCGTGTGTAAAATAACTTGTTTTGTAGATTGGCTGAGCCACGCATCCGTAAGTGATTTCACGTTAGACTGATTCAAGCAGCAAAAATGATTCATTAAAATATTATTATTACTTTCGTCTATATTCTCCCTCTCACATATTACGAAAGTAAATTTGTATGGAGCAAAATAGATTTCAATAATTACTATGATGGTTAGAATACAAACAAAGATGAGAATAAGAAAATGATAGAAGACTATTGACATGAAATAGAGCTCCTCTATCTTACAAGTATCTTAAATTTCTTCCTTGATACACTCGATAATGTAAGGTAGGAGGTTACGAGAGCAATGATATAAGGAAAATAACTCTGAAGAGCGCGTATTTTTTAATGAAATCTTCATAAAGAGTAGTTTATATACAAGCTAGTTAAAATAAATGTAGTACATAAGTTTCAATCCGATAAAAAAGTAAAAGACCTATGAAGTGCTGGGTGAGAAAAAAGATCAGGAGACGAGAATTAAACTTTTCTTGCAACGTTTTTGAGTTTAGTGGTGTGAGCTTGACAAAGTAGTAAGTAGTAGAGGAGAAGGACACAAAGCCTAAATTTTAAAAAGTTTTGATTAAAATACCAATAAAGAGCAATTGCATCCGTGATAACTAGAGAAAGGTGTACATGGTGTTATTTGCCGATCCAAGTAGCTAATTCTCATTCCAGAGATAAATCTTGGGAATTGAGGAAGCTCGAGAAAACCCAGAGGGGGAGAACTTAAATTATTGATAAGAGAATTTGAATAATAAGACTAACTCTGCTAACTAAATTGCATCATTTAATATTGATCGCACAAAAATAAAGGGAAAAAAGGTAGACTAAAGCAAACGAATTTTCAGAAATATTTTGGTTTATGTAAAGGATTTACATATGTTGCTATGATGAAAATCTAAGTACTTTTGTGCTTTCTGACCATCTGGGTTCAAATAGAAAGGGCAATATTTTAAAACTTCTTTAAAGAAATATTATTTTATGGGGAATAAGAACATTCTGATCAAGGTATTTTGAATGCCTTTGTAGCTCTGAAAGCAAGACAGGTTTTTCTTTATCCTTTTATACATTTTTTATCTTTTTCAATGCTCTTTTCTCACATTTTTTCTTACCTTATCGTTCTTTTTGAGCTGAGTAAGCTACTATTGGATTATTCAAGTTCTTTTGATTCTTAAATATTATGCAAAAATACACAAAGAGCCATTGTTTTGAGCATTGCCTTTCTTGAGTAACAATGCATTCATTAGAGTTAAAAATAGTCCTTACCTTCCAGGTTAGAACTTCTTTACGAAAGTTCCCTCATTTTAACACTAAAGTGATTGTTTCAAAATTATATGGGTATATTATCTAAACGCATTGTTTCTATGGCTCTAATTATTTAGTTAGGCGTATAAAATCGGCTGCGTACTGCAAATATTATGGCCTAAAAATATGGTCCTTAATAAACCTGATTCACACTCGCCCTATGGATCTAGCTACATTAATATAATACTTGTAATAAATCACAATTGGAAAGTGCGTAAAAACAAGGTCTGCTGACCAAAGTAGCGTGCTCTCAACTATTTTGATTTATGACCTTACGACCTTCAAAACATTTATTAATTTCCGGACTAGCTAGGAACGAACTTGGCAATTATATCATTTAAAAGAGAATGCAAAACAACATAAGGGTTTCAAATTTAGTAAGAATCGGGCGAATAGTTATGAAGTTATTTCCATATATTTACACAGTGAACCTAGGGAGGACTTTGACTATTATATGATTCGAAAGGAAATAAAAATCAACATTTACGTTACAATGTTATTACCAAAAAAAGAAAAAAAAACGAGGACTAATTATGACTTATCGGTTCATTGCAGTCAGATACAGATAGCCCCAAAATATTCATTGTGTTGGTGGTTATTCTTTGAAAAAAATGACTATCTAATTTAAGGTCATTTTTTTGTTACAACCAAAACTTATCTACAGCATATAATTAAGGTGTTATTCTTTGATTCTCTGTGTGCTTCGTTCATATCTGGTAATTATTTCCGTTCGACAAGCGGAAATTCCATCATCCACAAAATTGCAAGTTCTTTTCACTAAATATGAGATCAAAGAGAGAAATAAAGGATTAGACAGATTAAATATGTAGAATCAGTATGATCGATTTGAGTGATTAAGAAATTTGTAGACACTAGTGAGCAAAATGTAAAACCTCAAAATCTATGGCGTGATTTCGGTGTGTGTGAAACTTTGCTAAAATTTAAGGACTGGAAGAATAGGGAAAAAATAATCGGGAATTCGCGTAGAACTTTATATATATATATATATATATATATATATATATATATATATATATATATATATATAGTCAGCTACACCAGGTTTCTGCATCTTTCTTTCTGTCTTCAAATTTTATTTAAAAGGCAGAAAATAAAAATGGCATAGCCCTGTGGTGGTTATATTATCACCCGCAGATCCTCTAGTTGCTTTCTTTGTATGTGACATGGAAAGTGAGCCTTTAAATTGTGAGCGGGTAAGAGCATGTCGTATAAAATTTCCTTCGAAGTTTCTAGCTTAAGGAGATACTGGGTTTGATGGGGTAAAGCTTCGGGTGAAATAGAGTTACTGTGCCTGGTAGCTTAGTGGTAAAGCATCTGACCGGCAATCAGCAGACCCAGGTTCGAGTCCCGGCCGGGAATTCAAAACTTTTTTTCCCCTGGCGTTATTTCTCTCTTTTCGGTAAAGGATCGCCTTCACTGTGCCACCCTCTGCTTCCTTTGATTCTGGATTATTTTAATGTCCCTCTCTCTTGTGTTTCAAAACCTCTGGTTTCTTGTTTCATTTGCTCATTCGTGTCCAACTCTTATTTTCATGTACTATATGTATTTATAGTCAGCTACACCAGGTTTCTGCATCTTTCTTTCTGTCTTCAAATTTTATTTAAAAGGCAGAAAATAAAAATGGCATAGCCCTGTGGTGGTTGTATTATCACCCGCAGATCCTCTAGTTGCTTTCTTTGTATGTGACATGGACAGTGAGCCTTTAAATTGTGAGCGGGTAAGAGCATGTGGTATGAAAAATTCCTTGGAAGTTCCTAGCTTAGGGAGATACTGGGTTTGATGGGGTAACGCTTCGGGTGAAATATAGTTACTGTGCCTGGTAGCTTAGTGGTAAAGCATCTGGCCGGCAATCAGCAGACCCGGGTTCGAGTCCCGGCCAGAAATTCAAAACTTTTTTTCCCCTGGCGTTATTTGTCTTTTCCTTAAAGGATCGCCTTCACTGTGCCTCCCTTTGATTCTGGATTCTTCTAATGTCACTCTCTCTTGCCTTTAAAAACCTCCGGTTTCTTGTCTCATTTGCTCATTTGCGTCCAACTCTTATTTTCTTGTAATATATATATATATATATATATATATATATATATATATATATATATATATATACATAAATATATGTATATATATATATATATATATATATATATATATATATATATATATATATATATATATATATATATATTATATATATATATATATATATTTCTAAATATATATATATGCGGTTAATAAGGCAATTTATAGCTAACATTAGCCCTTAATCAAAGCCATCGGAAGGAGTTTTTCTCACATACACGAGAAGATAACGCATAATGAAGCTTTTCTAAGAGAAACCAAAAACTGTCTTTTAATCGGCTATTTTTATTGTTGTCGAAGAGAATGGAAAATATATTTTTCACTACTGTAGCACAGCCATGTAAAATCGAGAATTATTTTCAATTGCGAAGGGATAACAATTTAAATAGCCGAGTGATAGAAACATTAAAAATAATTATAAAGCTGTGTAGCATTCAGCTACATAGGAATTTCCAATGCTTTTTCTTTAGAGATGTTTCGAATTCTCTTTCAATGGTGAAACATTGCTTCCATAGAAGATGATCCATTCCACATCATATTATCCATTCACTCTAAAGTTTTCTAATTTTATCCTTCCATGACCCGAAGTGGGTTTATTTTGCCTAACTTGGTAAGTTTGAGCAGGTCCTTTTGAGTGCCAGCTCTTCTGCTTCTTTAATGAGTTATCAGTTTTTATATTGGTTATCATGCTGCAGCTGATACCTTTTTGATTGCTTGCCTTCGTGGCGCTAACGCGTAAAGTTGATTGCCCCCGGCATCGACGTTGTTAAATAGGGGAGAAAAATTGCTGGCTAAATTCATAGCAATGCAGCCTCTACACTTATATAAACATATATTTTGAAGTAGTTCCTATAGACACAACTAAATTGCAATATTGATTCAATTTAATTAAATAGATTTAAAAGAGCTCAAAATAGTGCTTTATGCTTAACAATTTGTTAGTCTAAAATATAGATAATAGTAAAAATAAAATGTGTCGTAAAAATTGTGCCACGTTTTACTGAAATAGCACTTTTTTCATATGCTATTATTTAAAACTTAAAATTTTCTTAAATAGATCTCTTTATAAAAAAGACAAATAAAGAAAGCTTAGTGGTCCTCTTTTAATATAATGTGCTCTATGATTTCTACTATATAGTTAAATCTGCCTCAATTTCTAATATCTAATCATCAATTTGCCAGAAGTTATGACCTTGAGAAGAGATGAGATACTTTTAGAAATTAGTAGGTTAAGGAAACAGGACCCAGTCTTAAATATTTTGTTTAAAGGTGTTCGCCTGCCTTATTGTATTATTCCAATTTCAGGGATAGTAAAAACTTATCATCCTTTAATTGGCGCTGTAACCTTTAAATTAAACCACTCTTTCTTCGAACGCCTAAACTTTCCCCTGTGAAATGTTGTTTACAAGTTTAAAGTTGAGTCAGATTTCATATTAGAACACCAGTTGGGAAAATTGTGATCTTAAATTGAAAGCAAAACTGAAAAAAGAAAAAGAAGGCATGCGTAACAATCCTCTATCATACGAATTGTGACCCATTTGCGGATTATTTGTGGCGTTGAACCTTCTGACCGAAAAGAAATGCTTTGAATTACACCTATCCTCCTTAATTCTCTTGCAGAAGCGACTCGTGGGAGGAAGTCTGAAGAAAAGAACAAGATGAAGGTTATCATGGGCGTGACCCTTTCCAGCGTGTCAGCTGCCCTCACATTCCTCCTCGTAGGCGTTTGGGCATGTGTCAGAATGAGGGCGAGGTCGAGAACTAATCGACAATCAAACTTGTCTTCTGCTTCAGGTAGTTGTCTTCATTTCTTTATAGTTGGACTCTTCAGTTAATTTTAAATTTTCTACTAAAAAATATATAGAGAAAGCCTTCATTCCCGCTTACATTGAGAAAGTTATGGATCAGAGGTAGATAATATGGCTAATAAAAAATATGCACAATAACTGCAATAGGATATCCCTCCCAAAATATGATCCCTTTTAAATATGTGTTCCCCACGCAAAATAAGTGTACACAAGGAATTTATATGCGCAGTCTGGCCACAAAAAATGCCCTTCCAGCTCAATAATATGCTCTACCATCAAATATACTCTGTTCTATAATTAAGATCATCACTTAAAATATGCTCATCCACTAAATTGTCTCGACTTTCAAAATCCAAAAATATGCTCGCTTCCTAGTATATGCGCTTTCCACAACTAAGATATGGTATAAACAAGTTTTGCTGACCAAAAGGTCGCGTGCCCTCACTTATTCTGATTTCTGACCTTATGACCCTTAAAAATTTCAGTAATTCCTGGACTAACCTTGAGAGGACCTTTCCCATTATATCATTCGCACGAGAATATAAAACAAAATAAGTCTTTGAAATTTCGTTAGAATCGGTCGAATATTTATGATGTGGTAAAAACAAAATAATTACCGGGCTATCATTGGGAGAACTTAGACAATTATATTATTCGAAAGAAAATGTAAAGCAACTTAAGTGTTCCAAATTTTGTTAGAATGTACTGAATAGTTGTGATGTTATTGTCAAAACAAAACAATTCTCGGCCAACCTTGGGTCGTGGTGGTGTAATTGGTGTAAGTGATAGTAGTGTAGTTGGTGTAGGTGGCAGTGGTGGTATAGGTAGGGAGCTCTAGGTGGCGGTAGTGTTGTGGGTGGTAGTGTAGGTAGTGGTGGCGTAGCTGTTATAAGAGGTGAGGTGTTTAATTGGTGCAGGTGTTAGTCGTTAAGGTGGTGGTGGCGTAGCTGGTGCAGGTGGGAGTAGTGTAGCTGGTGCAGCTGGGAGTGGTGTAGGTGGTGGTGGTGTAGCTGGTGCAGGTGGGAGTGGTGTAGCTGGTGGTGGTGTAGGGTGGTGTAAGTGGTTGTGTAAGTAGTGTTGGTGTTGTACGTGGTGTAAATGACGGTGGTGTAGGGGGTGGTGGTGTAGGGGGTGGTGGTGTAGGGGATGATGGTGTAGCTGGAGGTGTTATAGGCGGTGATGGTGTATCTGGAGGTGTTGTAGGTCATGGTGTTGTATGTGGTGTAGGCGTAAGTGGTGTAGGTGCTGCAGGCGGTGTCGGTGTAGGTCGTGATGGTTTAGGTAGTGTAGGTGGTAGTGGTGGTGTTGATTGTGTATGTGATGATTCGAAAGAGAATATAAAACAACATTATGGCTTCAAATTCCTCGGCCTAATTATTAGTTGCCGTAGGTGGTGTAAGTGATGATGGTAATGGTGTAGCTGGAGGTGGTATAGGTGGTAATTGTGTATCTAGAGGTGTGTAGGTGATGGTGTTGTATGTGGTATAGGCGTAAGGGGTGTAGGTTCTGCAGGCGGTGGTAGTGTAGGTCATGATGGTTAAGGTAGTGTAGGTGGTGGCGGTGGTGTCAATTGTGTATGTGATGATTCGAAAGAGAAGGTAAAACAACATTATGGCTTCAAATTCCTCGGCCCAATTATTAGTTGGCGTAGGTGGTGTAAGCGATGGTGGTGTAAGGTTTGATGGTGTATGTGGTGCGGGTAGTCGTGTTGAATGTGCTGTAGCTGGTGGTGGTGATGGTTCTGTAGGTGATGCAGGTGGTGTGAGTGGTAGTTGTTTAGGCTGTGTTGGTGTATATAGTGATGATGTAGGCGGTGCTGGTGTGGGTGGTAGTGATGTAGGTAATGATTCTATAGGTGGCGGTGGTGAAGGTTGTCGTGGTGTTGGTGGTAGTGGGGTAGGTGGTGGGATAGGTTGTGTCGGTGGTGATGTAGGGGTGTGCAGGGGGTGAGGGTGTAGGTATTGGTGATGTATATGGTGGTGGTGTAAGTGATGGTTGTGATGTAGGTGGTGATGGTGTAGCTGGAGGTGGTATAGGTGGTGATGGTGTATCTGGGGGTGATGTAGGTGGTTGTGTTGTATGTGGTGTAGACGTAAGTGGTGTAGGTGGTGCAGGCGGTGGTGGTGCCGCTCGTAGTGGTTTAGATAGTGTAGTTGGTGGTGGTGTAGATTGTGTATGTCATAAAAAGAAGCAAAACGGGGACCAACTGACCGACCGACCGATATAGTGAGATCTAGAGTGGCCCGCAACTAGACTCGCACGCGATTGAAAATAGGGCAGAATCTTGAACTGTAAATTGAAAAAAAGTATACACGAAATTTTCGCACGCTTCTAACTATCAATGGATAGGAATGGAAGTAGAGTGACAGGAAAACTTATTGCGCTGCAAAGCATGATAACGCATGCAACCGAGCCTATTACGAAGCACAAACAATTAAAATGGTAGAAACAGAGCGATGCAATCAGGTTAGCCTGAAGAGGTTTAGCTAAGAAGACAAGAAAGAGGTGGTTATTGCATTTAGAACATGTGTAAAGAAGGACAGAGAAGAGGAAAGAGGAAAGGATTAGTAGCCAATGTAGTTCGCTGCCCAGTCTTTCTCATATTCAATTAATAACCTTTAATTAATTATATGCACTTTAAATTTGTTAATAAAACAAAAAATCCAATCTGTTTCCTTGAAAATCAACCAGAGTAAAGAGTATATGCTTAATATCCTCCAAATTCACTTTGAGCAGTTAATACCTTCATTGGATTCACGAGTGAATCAAACAGAATCAAATAGGACCTACTGGCATTTAAAACAAGACTACAAAATTGGTGTCAGAATCTACAAAATTGTTAGGAGAATGCCATATTCTGTTTGCTGAATATTTTACAAAATATACTTTCGAAGGTCGTTGTATAGAATAAAGTTTGATTTTACGTGCAGCGATCAATTCACTTCTTTTTTTTTAGAAACGTTACAAATCGCGTGTGATGAAGCATACCAAGGATTCTAATGCTTTCCCAAGGATTAGAAGCTATAAATGATAGGAATAACTACACCTACACGATATCTTTCTTACCATTTTGTAACTCAGCGATTGAATTCGACTTTATCTTATCACCTTCTACTACCAGAAAATATGTGGCAATCAACTAGGATGTAATAAAGCCCATTAATGCGTCCAAGCGCCGTCTACAGTTGGTCTTGACGCCTGGACACATTTGTACCAAGTAGCAAAAAAATGGCAAAGACTTTCAATTGCCTTCCCTTTGGTAGCTCAAGTAAGCCTCCATCCTCTCCCTAAAAGATGAGATCGACGTTTTGATGAGAAGGTTAAAACTTCTCTCTGAGATAGTAGAGAATTCTTGGCATCTAAGTCCGAGCTTGCCAGCCGCGCGCTAAGATCACACTTTTACTGCCACACCTCAAACCGCTGCCTATCCTCTTCAAACAAAAAAAGCTGGAAGACCAAAGCTGGTAACACGGCATTTTAAAGAAAAAGAAACCAAGTGAATTACATTAACTTCTTATCTAGAAAATTAAACAGCTATCATCGACTAGTGGCGGGATGGGCAGCAAATATCGATAAGGCCAAAGTTTACTAGGTGAACTAGTTACCGAGTCTTGGTTTCCAATGTATTCTGGGGCAGCCGTCAGAGTGGTACATGTGAGCTCTTCTGAAAGCAAATGGCCATTTTGAAAATAAAACTTCTATCCCAAACTTTGCGCAAAAAGCTCACATTCAACCTAGGATTACGACGCTCCTTCTACTGGAATTTTATAGTAGCAATGTCGCAGATGACATCTTCGGGCAAAATTCTCATCCTGTTTTAACCTACTGGTTAACCATAAGCACTGTAGTCTAATTGATGTAGACACGGAAGATATATTTACGGTAGGGAAGAATGCACACTTTCCTGCGTTAAAATGGATATCCATTGCATTTGATGCTAAATAAACATGTTTTTTCGTCAATCTTTTGGACCTAGCCCGCCCTCTTCAAGGTAAAGATCCTGTAGAAGATGAACTAACTCACTACATTAAAACACAGGCTCCCCCTACCCATTAAAGAACTCGAAGGCTTCTACCATAGAAGCTTTCAATGACATAAGAGTTGGAATAAATCATAATGGCAAGTACTTATGTGCAGGGATCCCAAATCTCTAGATGAAATGAGACCTTAAAGCAATTTATGGTCTTCGATGCTTAGAGAATTACTGAACACTTCCCACTATTTGATTCTTATTTGATTTCCTATACTCGGATAATTACCTAGTTAAGGCGTAAAGCAAATAGTTGTTGGCCAGGATTCAATTCAGAAGTTTGCTAATATCTAGTTGTTTCTATCTTTTCAATGGACCAGGCTCCTGACTTGCTAAAGAACGCAAGGCATAGTTTTAGTGATATGTAGACCTTAGGCTTACAATATCTCAATTTCGTCATCGCAATTTTAGACAACATTTTGGTGACAGTTTCGAGTTCAAAGATGCAAATCTCCCACTTTTGATCTCTCTTCTTGCATCTACAAGATATTGTATTATCTGAACAAAGTATACGTTTGTGGGCACGATGATTAGCTTTCTTGGTCATCATGTTAAAAAGGAGGCTGTTTTCTTTAGCAACCCTAAGATTGGGTCCATACAGAAGTTTACAGCCACATAAATTAACGCAATAACGTGTATTCCTTTGATGGTCAATCTTAATCACCAATTAATTCCATACTGCGTTTAAATTTACAAGCCGCTTAATGTGCTCCTTAAATGAGAAACTCGGTAAAATGAATCCAGCTAATGTGGACAAAGGAGGAATTCAAAATTATCACTCGGGTTAAAAGCGTTTTGGCTACCCACACGCATGTTTTCAATTGCCTTCTTTAGGTGAGTTTTTCGACACATTTTAAGCATCGGACGACTGCGAGGCAGTGCTTATTTTTCCAAGAAAAATGTAGCCTTGAGCCACATAGCATTCTTTAAAAAGGATCTAAAGCTTGTTGACAGGCAGTATTGTACCTTCATGGAATTTAGGGACCAGCGCCTCAGATTTCTTCTCCTATTAATCGCCGGAGACATAGAGAGCAACCCATCCCCAAGACAAATATACATATGCCTGATTTGCTCTCAACACATAACATCAAACAAAAAAGATAAAGGCTCAGTTCCATCCTGTCAATGCAAGAACTGGGTCCTCACCAGATGCACAACACTACCCAACACAAAACATCATTAAACACTTGGGCATGTCCCAAATGCACAAACCCAACTCAAACTACTACTAACTCCCCAATAACAACAACTATAAACAACAACAATCAACTCAATCTAAGACCACACCAACAACCACAACCACAAAACACAACCATCACAACACCTCTACCACACAACCCCCTCCCCCACACCACCTTCACCAAACTAGACTGCCAAGAACATACAAACAACCATCACAAATAATATAAATATACTATAACTAAACATAGACGGCAGAAATTCAAAGATACATGAACTAACTGACCTCATTAATAAACGCACCATACATATAGAAATGATTCAAGAGTCAAAACTCAAAGGACACAGCATTACTCCTCCATAGGAGACAACTTCACTGCTATAAAAAATGACAGAAAAGATTCAGATGGAGGGGGCCTAATCACGTACATTCCTAAAACATTAGCTACATCGACACCACAAAAAACACAAAAGCACTACTCCCACAACAATACAAAACAATAGAGCTACAATCCTTAAAAACCAGTGCAGGATACAACAAACACATTACACTCATTAAAATATACATTCCTCTAATAGACACAAGCACAGTACCTAGCGGCTACCTTCTACCACTACACCAAATCACACAAATACCTAATCTTATCATTAGGTGTGCTTCAATGGTAGGAGCACCGCGTGGTACGAGAACAACAATACAAACACCAGAGGTACACACATAGAACACGAACTACAGCACCTATCCATACTCAATGACCTAACAGCACACACACATATGCTCCACACTCTCTGGAGTACAGCCAAAAAACTACCATGAGAACACTTACCCATCATCATCACAAATAAAACAACACACAAACAAAAACAAGGCCGGAAAAATTTCATAAACTACAAAAAGGCAAATTGGTCTGCTTACACAGAAGACAAAGAAACCCTATTTCCGTCACTAGACACCCCAAACATAACAGAAACAGCCTACAAAATACTCACTACACAATTCAACTCCATAATAACCAAAACAGGCAAGAAACACATTCACGAGTCAAACGCAAAGTTCATAACCCTAATTTCATAGAAACCCGAGACAATGCAAAACGCACATCTCCCTTTCCCCATACAGAAGAAACTGTTTGCACTATCTAGTCACTCAATGAACAAATAAGAACGAAAATAAAGCAACAGCATACACAAAACTGGACAAACTTCGCTAACAATCTTAACCATAAAGACAACAGCAAGAAAGTTTTCCAAGTACTCAGAAGCATAACTAAATCAAACTCACAAACTCCAACATCACACGCAGTGATCACTCTTGACAACGCAATCCCTTCACACAAACAACAAGCCAACATACTCACCAACCACTACGCCAACATTAGCCACCTGCCACACACGCGAGAAGACAGAAAAATCATAACACGTAAGAAGCACTTTTCACTTGAAAAAAACCACAAATCTTTCACATACAGTCAAACAAACCATATCAACTGTAACCTCGAAAACTCACTAGCTGCGGGACCAGATGCTATCTCAAATTACCATCTTAAACATCTTAGTCCACGAGAGATCCAAGCCTTCACCGACATATCAAATTACAGCTACTCATATTACAAAATCGCAGGCACATGGAAACACAGCATTATTGTCGCTATCCTTAAGCCCAACAAAGAATCCACACTTGTCACCTCATACAAACATATAACACTGCTGATTACAGCTTTTAAAGTGATAGAACGACTCATATTAAACCTGATTATACAACATATACAATTATCGCCCACCCAACATGGCTTTAGACCACAACACTCAACGAGCATCTACTCACATAACTGACGCAAGACATGATGGAAGGCTTTAACCACAAAGCACTACGCAAAAGAACACTACTCATAGCAATAGACATAAGCAAAGCCTTCGATGCCACCCTCAGACATAAACTTATAAACAAAATATACAACACTAACATGAATAACAACAGCAAAAGATGGCTCGCCAACTATCTAACTGTTAGGAAGGCTCATGTAGGTTTCAATGGCATTCCATCAAAGATACGACCCTTCAGAGACGGAGTACCACAAGGCTTAGTCCTATCCATCACACTGTTCAACCTTTTTCTCCACGAAATCCCAACACACACCTCTCAAGACATCAAAATCTTATCCTATGCAGACGACATCACAATCACATCCACCCATGCTAAACACAACACAGCTGCCACAAACGCACAACACTACCTAAACACACTACAAACATGGCTCACTACCAAAGACGTAAAGTAGCACCAGAGAAATCCACAGCCACTCTCATAACGAACTACAGACAAGAATACAACCATAAGAACCTCACACCTGTCACTTTGTACAACACACCCATCCCATACACCAACAAGGTGAAAATCCTTGGAGTCACCTACGACAACGGTTTGACCTTCAAGGACCTCATAGCTGACATCAAATTCAGATGCACACGAAACTCAGAGCTCTCAAAGCCATAACGGGCCAGGACTTTGGACAGGGCAAAGAGACAACCACCACCATCCACAAGCAGTTCATCAGATCCACTCCCAAATACTGTAGCACCAGCTGGACACTAAACCTTTCAGATACGCACTACAATACGCTACAAATACAACAAAGCAATTTACTGACAACAGCCACAGGTTGTACTAAAACAACTCCCATTGACCACCTACACAGAGAAACTCAAACACTATAGGTCAGAGATCACATTGATCTAAAAGGTGCACAATTCTATAATAGGGTCATAAAAGACACCTCACATCCACTACATCACATATTGCAAACAGCACCAAACCACCGAAAGATCCGAAACACCCCATCCACATACTACACGAGCATTCTGGACACCATACCAACAGCCCCAAGCGGTACAAGCAACTCAACACACATACATAACACCCTAGCAATACGCTCTATCAACACACTCGGTCCAAACAGCGTTCTAGGGAGAATCCCACCCAAAGTGGATGATTCAGAAGCCGGGCTAAGTAGAAAGGACCGAGTTCACCTATCCAGGCTCATATGCGGACGCCACAATGCCCTTCTGTCTTACAGAAAGAGGATATACCCTGAAGTATCAGACACCTGCCTACTCTTTCATATAGGAGCACACACAATTCACTACATAATGGAAGAGTGCTGGTCACTCAAGACACTGAGATACTCACACACACCACCTCTCCTTACGAGTGATCTCTGGGATCGCCCGAGTCCCTCTGTTGCCTACCTCAAGAATGCTGCTCTGTCCGTTTATAACTCACTGGAGAGCAACTCAACAACAACAACAACCTTCAGGATGAGATCCCAACTGTACTACGAGTATATACTTTTCAGTGAAACCTTTGCGCCATCAAATGGAACGACGAAATATCACCTTATTTATGGGTCAATGAGCTTTCCTATCCGCGATTATACCGGTTTGGGTCAACATTTTTCCCAAAAGTATTACCAAATGGATTATATCTCTCAGTTGGTAAACGACATTTATCATCTTAAGCTTCAGGACAAGATCACAAGAAAGGTCTCTAACCTAAAATCTGCAAAATCGAGCTAATTTACATACAGAACTACTTCGCTGGTCTAATCTAGCTGCAAAATGCACTCACAACTGAAAAGGATTAAAATTACTCGGGGGGGGGGGGATCTACTTCAACATCTTAAATGGTAAACCATGACCTTATACATATCCCGTGGCCTTATGGGATAAAGTTTTCGCCACCTTGCACTGTATTTCTTTTCCAGGAATTTTAGCCTCATAAAATACCTGCTTTAAAGCTCGTTTAAACAGAATCAAACAGCACGTTCTTCACTAGACTCGCGCCTGAGTAAAATGACAACGGTCAAGGGTGCATCAACAAATGTCATCATTGACGTTTACAGTGCTGTAGCCGACGAACGGTTCGAAAATGCTATATGTGCATCAGAGGACCGCTTCCGCCTTGGGAAGTAAAGGTCTGAACTAAATATATTTAATTGTTGTAGAGTTTGCATCCTTGAATGAGTTCCTAGGATTTAAAAATTAGTAATTGACCTAGGGTCTAAAAAAGCTCTAACAATCCTTAAATAACAAGTTTCTATATTTAATTAAAAATTCCCATAATGCAATATAAATATTCTAATGAAATTGCTTGTAGGTGCAAGTGAATTCATATGTAGGCATCTATTTATACAACACTAATCCCATGATAAGCAGAAGAGTTCCCCAACCTCTGCTCAAAAATGCCTGAGCACCATACTACTCCGGCCCACACCATCTAATTTGTGTATATATATATATATATATATTTATATATATATATATATATAAATATGAGGACAAGTGTTACACAGGAACAAGGGAGAAGAGATTTAAATGGAGGTGACTCCGAGAAAGGCAAAGAGAAAAAAAGCACATCACCCGGCAAGGACTCGAACCTCAGACATCTGGTTATCCAGACCAGTGCTTTACCTACTGAGCTAACGGGGGGCATAAGCCTTTGACAACATATTTGAGCAATATAACATTTTATTTCACACTCCAAAGATCACCGCTCAAATGAAACTGTGCCTATAATGATAGAGAGGTTGAAAATGTGAAAAACAAGGAATCTCTTCTTTGACCAACCAAAAGCTATTGGCCTGTATGGTTGGCGCGCAAAACAGCACGCATCCACTCTTAAGCTTGAAAGCTTGATAGTAGAATTTGTGAGAAGTGTTACATAGAAACAAGAGAGAAGAGATTCTAATGGGGGTGACCCCGAGAAAAGGAAGGAGAAAAAACATATTGCCCGGCAAGGACCTAAAATCTCTGGTTATCCAGACCAGTACTTTATCGACTGAGCTAATGGAACGCATATTTCTTTGATAGCATATTTTATCTGCCGATAGCTTTCGGTCGCTCAAAGAACGGATGCGTGCTTTTCCCATTTTCAGCCTCTCTATCGTTACAGGCACAGTTTCATTTGGGCGTTAGTCTTTGGAGGTGGAAACGAAAAAGTGAAATTGATGAAATATGTTGACATAGAGCTATGTGCCCCGTTAGCTCAGTCGGTAGAGAACTGGTCTGAATAACCAGAGATCTGAGGTTCGAGTCTTTGCCTGGCGATGTGTTTTTTAACTTTTTTCTCTTTGCCTTTCTCGCGGTCACCTCCAGTAGAATCTCCTCTTTTTTCTTTATATAATTTTCAAAGTCCTGCTAAGTAATCTTGGTAATTATTTGGCAATAACTTCATTACTATTCGGCCTACTCTAACGAAATTTGAAACCCTTATGTTGTTTTACATTCTCTTTCGAACGGTTTTTGCCAAGGTCCTACAAAGGATACCCCAGGAATTATTTTGTTTTGCACTAAGATCATAACTCTTCGGCCGATTCTAATGAAATTTGAAATCCTTAAGCTGTTTTATATTTTCTTTCGAATAATATAATTTCCAAAGTCCTCCCAATTTATTTATACAATTATTTGGTAATAGATTCAAAATTATTCGGTCGATTCTACCGAAATTTGAATCCCTTATATACATGTAGTTTTACATTTCCTTTCGAATCATATAATTGACAAGGTCCTCTCGCAGTTAGTCTGGGAATTGTTAAATGGTTTTTAGGTCGTAAGATCATAAATCAGAATGAGTGAGAGCACGCGACTTTCGGTCAGCAGACCTTGTTTTTTCTTAGCTTTCCTCATGATGACGTCCAGTAGAATCTCTTCTCTTTTTTCTTGTGTAACTCTTCTCCTCGCACATTTCGTTATCAAGCTTTTAAGCTTGGAGGTGAATGCGTGCTAGTTTGCTGGACAACCACGGAGGTCGATAGCTTTCAGTCGCTCAAAGAAGGTATGCGTGATTTTTTTATATATAAATATATATATATATATATATATATATATATATATATATATATATATATATATATTCAAATGGTAATCTATATGATCCTATATTGAACATATACGCATTTTGTGTGGAACTATGTACATATGAAAGGTAGATAGTAAGAATCTCCTTATAATGTTAGAACCTTTCATATTTAATGTACTTTAAAATAATTCCGATTAAATAGGGTTTGGGGTACGAGATGAGGGATTGATCAAAATACAGAATATATTTTGGTAGTATAGCATGCTAATAATTTTATTTCTATATTTAATAATTCTTTTACATTTCAGACGAAATGGAATCTAAGGCTTCAAGTAGTGATACGAAGGTGAGACACAATTTTTATTAGGATACAAGGATTCTGTGTGAAACGTTTCACACTTGTAAAAACATTTACCCTAAGATGTAGAATAAATAAAGGAAAATAAAAAGAAGGAGACAGGCATTGCAACTTTTACTTTTAAAGACTTCACCATAGCAGAATTTTCTTCCAACAACTCCTCTTTACTTTATATTTACTCTATCATGGAATGAAAATGAATATAACCTTGTATCAAGATCATATGAGGGAATGTTCACAACCTTTCATAGAGGTCTTAACAAAATATATGAGAGTCCATGAAATACGTGTATCCAATCTTCTACAATTATTTCTCAGATGTTAATTTATAGACTGGGTAAATATTTTATGTGCTTCCAGTAAAAATAATATAAAAACATGCATATTCGGGTGGCGGAGGGAGTCCCGCTTCCCATGTGCCCGAGCATGCAGTAAACGTCCACCAGCTATATACAATGGAGGACACGTTTTCCATCCAAAACCTCGATAAATTTTATTCAGGCTTTAACGTACCCATCCCTATGGCAAGGGACAAGCGTTAGAGAGCCTGTTTGTCTCTGTAGCGTGCGCAAAAATCTCCCAGACTGGGAAACTCAACAAGTAGGTGCCAAACAGTCTTGGGAATAACGCAGTCATCGCAATAAAGTGAAAGGGAGCGCTGAATCAAATGGCGGTGCGTCTTTCGAGTGTGCATGATTTGAAGACCACATAAAGTGGCCTGAAGCCTCTAGAACTTTAGTGGTTTGGTTAACAGGAACACTCTTAGCGCTATAGCACGCATATTAGTGTTCCCGTTGTTCATTTCCCTTGTTCTTTGAAATGTTGTCCCTTGGTCTGACCTGATCCCTGTCATATAGCCAGAGTAGGGAACAGCAAAACGCTGGTCCGGTGGCTATCATTTAGGCATAGACGTATTATCAGTTATGGTTGCTCAAATGTAAAACAATTTACTTTATTTACAGAAGTAATAGGGTCTTTTTTATTAGTGAAATAGGCCGAAATTAGATTAATTTCCGGTATTATTTACGATTACTAAAGATCATGAAAACATAGGTAGAAATTTCGTTCTCAAAAGAGAATCGGCTAGTAAAACCGTTAGACAAGCCAATTGTTATAGCAATTTGCTAGAAGTGAATGAAAATTTGCCTGTTTTATGAATCGTAGAAGTGGCAAACTATTTTTACCTCACGATGGATAGTTTTGCTTGGCCTGGTTTCTAGATTTTTATTCATTTACAAAATCTAATAGCACATAGATATTGCAATTAGTTTTTTTTATTCACTTTTCGCTGGTTCTTAGCATTAATTTAAGTAGGATAGTGATAGAACAATAAAATAGTGATCCACATAGCATATTTCTGTATGATTAATTTTGTGATCAATCTTGATTGATTTTAAATTGCGTGACTTTGTTGACTTTGTTTTATATGATATTAGGCTTAGAGAGAGAGGCAGCAACAATTTCTGAAAAATCATTCTGTATTTTTGAAATAAAGTTTCCTATTACATTTATTCCTGTCTTCAATTATAATTTGCTAAACAAATTGGCTGAAGTATAAACAAACCACAAGGACACATCAAAGAAAAACGTATTTTTTTACTTTAAGATATTCCTTACCAAGTAAATTTATGTTTCCCTTTCGTAGCATAAGTAGCAGCCGTTACGGAAAGGGCTGCAATAGTTCAATTAAATATATTTATGATCACGAAAAGGAGTGGATGACAATTTACCTCAAAAATAAAAATGTCAAAAGACAAAAGGATGTAAAAACGCCGCAGCTGTGATCTTGCTGCTGGTATAAACATAGTTGTGATGGTATTTGCTTAAACGAGCAATAGGAACTGCCTTGTCAGACTAGTTGCTTTAATAACTCATTGATATATATATATATTATTATGACTGGTTTATGTAGTTTCTAATATATAAAATATGCTTTAGAAATATATTACTCACGTAAGTAAATTCCCTTCTTCGAAGCTAAATAATTCCTTCATATTTTGTTTTAACTGAAAGAGTGACTGTAGTTAGTAAAGACTGTTTGTTACCTTACCCGAGGATCGAATCCTTCTATGCGAGAGCAGTTCCTAACCCTGATTACTCCATTGCTCAGTTACCACGATTATGAACCTTTCTTAGAGATGTTTGTAAATAATGATTTGAAATTGGTGGAGAAAATAGAGCAAATATAAAGCACTTCCCTCCCCCCAGACAAGGCATAATAAATGACGAATTCTATTGAATAAAAAATATTAATGTAGAAACAAAGTACAGACAAATTAGTCCTAGTGAGTTTTCATGAACTAATGGGTACTAGAGTGGCATAAAAAAATGCGGTACTTATAGCTAATCACAGTGGAACGCCAGTCCGAAGCATAATCGCATCGTATTGTGTGTGATCCCTACGTTATTACACACAACAATTCAGAGTACCGGTGTAATTGTTCCAAACACATGCTTTCTGGGAGCAAATAGATAATGCAATGCTTTCTGCCTCTAAATTTAATACAAGGCTTGAGTCTTGGTTTCTCCGGGCTTGCCAATCATTCTCATACTGATGCTCACACTGTATTTTATTTTGTTAAGGTGACTACTCAAAAAGAAAAACGGATTTTTCAAATAAAAGGCAAAAAAAAAAAAAGAATAGACCGAGGAACGAAAAGAGAGAATATGACTGACCAAAAGTTTCGGAATGAGGACAAGTCCTTACAGAATAATTTGTTGGGAACTTCTCCTCCTCGGAGGTAGCAGAACTCCTGTTTTGACTTCATCTTCATCATAATCCCATGATGATTAAGCGGAATAGTGATGAGTAGTCAAGGGAGCACACAAGGAGAGTTGTGTCACGTTTAGGAATTCAGTAACACCCTCCTTTATAGAAGAAATTTTAAATTAGAATTAATTCAGACTTTCAATCTCAAATCATCCATGGGATCATTGATCACGATCTCTTGTTTCTACTTTACCATTCATGTATTTTGCGGAGGGGCGGGATAAACATTTTTACTGCATGCATTTTTTCTCTATATGAGATATGGAAGAAGATCATTTCCTACTTTCCATTATCAATTTAAGGGATACATTGAAAAATAATATTTGTATTACAAACTGATTATTTTGCCCTCAAAATGTAACTTATTTAAATTAATATTTTTATCTCAATCGCAACAATCTATAAAGTGTGAAGTCCTATAGATCATGTACAAGTTTTGATTTACATACTCGTATATCTAAAGATTCCAGCAGTTTGCATATCTAAAAAGGTCGAGCTATTTCTCCCCTTTAAACTCTACAGTATAACCGCCTCGGCTGATGGAAATTCCCCCTTATCAAGAACTCCAAATCAATGTTATGGTTTCTCGCATGCCAAGTATGCTGTTCGATTTGGTACCTCCTCAGTATGGGTGCCGGGGTCCTTTTGGGGAATTGTTTCCTATGTAATTTCTCATAGCGAAATCATTAATTTATGAGCACTTGCGATAGATCAGTAACCAAAACTATCCATTTTAATCCCTTCTGCAACAAATTTGTATTATTCCAATTATATGGTTATTTTTAACCACTTTCTTAAAATACAGAATCCTAGATACGAAGGAGGGGTCAATGAGGGAGCTTTTAAACATGATTCGTTAAGAAAGTGGAGAAGTTAGTGTGAGAAAATGGAAAAGGAAGCCAAATGAGAAATGGAAGAAGAAAGTAACAGAAAGGAGCCCATTACTTAATCTGAACTCCGTAGAATGATCTCATACCAGTGTGTCTATAGCTTTCTTATTCTTTTCATCCAAACCCATCGTATTAGTTTTTCAGTTTTTATTATATTACAACCATAATGGAGAAAAAGCTCCCAAATTTCCCATAGGATGAAGGATGGGGATTATTCCATGAAAAAACAAACAAACTATGATTCTATGCTCTTTCTCTCTTTGGTAATTACTTTTCTTTCAGGAAGAAGAGCCAAAATTTATTATATAAATGATTTATCTTTTTATAATTTTATATATTTAATAATAAAGTTTGGGAGAAGCTAGTAATTGGCCTTCACCATTAGACTTACATGAACGTACATGGACCTTTCCGTGCCAAGTATGAAAATGTACGGCTGAGATTCTCTCCTTTTATTAAAGGGGATAGAGAGAAATGCTTCTGACCCCACGTTTTGTATCTTGTATATCCATTTTCTAATTTCCCTGGAATAAACGACCATGTGAATAAAATTCAATAATGCACAGGCAAGAGAGTCCAATTTGAGGACGAATAAAATATAAGCCAAAGCTACCATCTACACAAGGCGACAGGATTTGACGTTACCACTGCGTCACGAGACGTTGCTTTTCTTGGATCTATGATAAAGGTCACCGCCAGCGGCTCATTCCTCCTAGAAGCCTTCTTTTTCCTTGGCCTCTCATGGTTTTACCACTTGCATTTCCATTAAATTAAACGGAATTTAAGACAATTTAACTTTTTCGGCGTGCTAAAACATTTAAAAAAACAGTGAAAAATATTATTACCTACTTCTTATAGCTTATCTTATTTGAATAAAATCGTTATATTAGTTATTTTCTGCAATAAAGCATGAAATTCCATTTCATTCATTGGAAACTTCCATAGTAAATAGTATACATTAAAGATTAATCCTGTTGGCTCTTAGCTGTAAACTCATCGTTGGTTTCGTTGGTTAGGTACAGACCATCCATTTGAGGTCTACAAAGTGATATAAGGTAAAGATTCCCGCGTCCAAAAGTTGTTTCATCCCTCACCTTTTTTAAAATGAATCAGGGAGTTTTGACGCAAATCATTTTAACCAATAATTTTGATTACTACGGTTAAATTTTATGGATGAGGATAGGTTAGAATATCATCACTGCAACTGCAAATCATCCCACTAGTGGATAGGTACTTTCCTCAAGATCTGCCAGTTTTATAGTATAATACATAGAGTCAACAAGGCCTTAAGTCAAAGAATTATTCCATCTTTCGAGAGAGCATTTTTAACAACTTTTTGCCCTACAAAACTTCAGCTACAGTTACGAGACGCACAAGACACCTTTATTTTGGGAGTTTTTTAATATATTTTTAAGGGAAACTTATTCTCCAAGGTATATCGGCAAGGCCGTTTGTCTCCAACACAAAAAGAATCATAAGTGGCATTATGGTAGTCCCTCTCTACAATCAAAGAGAAATTACACGAAGAGAAATGGCTCAAATACAGTGGAACCTCTTTGCCATAAAAATTTAGCATTTGTCGTTGCCGCATTATTCGATTGCAAAACAGTAAAATGCTTTAGATCGAATTGATTTCATCTGAGTTTGAGTTCGGATACGACAAAAGGATTTTTAAAGACAAATGCTGAGATATATACAAACCGAGATATGCCCCTAAAACTGTCGATTGTTTTCAAGCTAGGAGCGGAAAAATGATGGAAGTAAACAGAAAAAAGATGGGAGTTAAAATATTATGTATTTTTAGTTCATAAATTAGTGATAAACGTTGGCAACCAGTTGTGGTTTCTCTTTTAAAACAATAGGTTTTTCTTTTTGCTGTATCCTGTGCAAGAAGTTTTGGCATATGCGTATCTTTGCGGTCTGTGCTGACTTTTGATGTATCTCATTAACTTAGATTACAGATATGCAAACACCAAGTAATTTTCCATTCAACCTCTTCCACGAAAGAAGACATTGGATATATTGTTTGTAAAAAAATCCTGCACGGTCTTCTCCAACAAAAATGTTTTCAACTAACACGGGCATTCTCTTGCAGCTAAAGAAAACTTCCGACTCTGAACCGATAGAGAGAGAAAGGAACATTTTCTTTGTTTTTCAGTTAACAATCTTTCTAAATCAATTTTCTCTGAGAACCCAAAGCTTTTTGAGAAACATATGCCAGATATTCGTAATATGGGGTAGAATTAAACTGCTAGAAAGAAGAGAGATATCTCTGTTTAGGGAAGTCATGCCAGAGTTGATTACAAATTCCTGCCCACGCTTATGTGACACTTCCCCCAATCGAAATACTGTCATCTCTCGCTTGTATTTCAAATAATGGTCTCCTAACTAATTGCTCTTCGTGGCAGTTCAAGACCAAAACATCGTCAGTAACCTTCCTTATTTTCGGCGATGAATTTCGGCTCCCTATCAATCCTTTCACCATATATTGCTCGGCATGTTTTGCAATCACATTTTTTGTATAATTTCAATGAAATTATACACCATTTAATTCTCTTCGAGGTTCATAAAATTTATAATAATGTGATAGCTACAAATAAAAATATATTTATATAATAACAAAATTATTACCCTCTAAATTATTCATTTTCAATAATATCGCACAAAATACAATCTCTTTTTAGCACCTCTACAGAATAAAGAGTATCCATACAACTTCTTTAAAATTTACTCTAACCGCTCAGTCTCTCGTTTGTTTTCACTGTGAATTAAAGAAAAAACAAGTAGTGGCCTCAACCTTTGAGATTATAGTTTAGAGAAGGAAGAAAATGCACTAAAATGGTGGACGATTTTTAAAAATTACAGTGTTTATTTATCGTCGATGGGAAAATAAAAGCTGATATTACTGCATTTTCCGAGAAACGAATAATGAATTAAATGGAGTTTATTTCCGTCTAGAGAATTCAACCGCTGTGATTGTGCGCGATTTAATCTTATCCCTCAAGATATCGGGTGAAAATAGGCTAGTAAACAGTCGTTAAGATCGCGCAAAGCAACCTACAAGCCCCAACGTGTGCATGGCTCTGATGAAAATGTAGCTTGCCCGGAGGAAGCCTACTTATTTGCTCTGTGCAATGATGTCCCTCGTTGATTCACTAAGTAATTTCACCATAGCTGATCTCCACCGGGATGTATTTTTCCAACGCCTACGGCCACAAGTCAATCAGGTATCTACCATCCTACGATCCTCTATTCCCTTCCATCATGTTGCAAAAACAGCCGATATCTTCCTCGCGTCCACTTGCCCGTCAATTTCCCCATTATATCCTTTCCATGAAGAGTTTTAAAAGCGGGAGTTAAAACTTGTCTTGGAGAAACTCTAAAATTCCTTTGCCTTCGAATCTAGGCCGGCCGGGCGTGGCCCAAGATTACTCGCACACTACTGCTCATTTAGCTGTTATCGATCCTCTTCCGTCCACAAGTGTGGTGAAGTTCACTGCTTAGATATACTAGGTTCAATTCGAAGAAAATTCTTGCAAGCGTTGTCCCTGTCACTTTTGGCGAATTGAAGAAATTAACACGTTCTTTCGCTTTGCACCGTTTTGGGGAACAAATACAAAGAAATTGCTTTTTTACTTGTTTCCTCTATCACCAACATTCAATTTTAGGAGGATTTCTCGACGGGCTGTTAATGGTACATAAATACAAACCTATATATAAAAACGATTTTTAATTAACCTATAGTAATTACGCTCTTTCGCATTGATGTTTATTTTGGCAACTGATTCACTCCTGATTTTAGAAACCTATTTTCTACATATTTTAACCCTAAAAGTTGACTACAAGCGGCGTTCAATAATCGATGGGAGAAAGAATTATCCTCTCCAGCGAAGCCAGGTAGGTTTCTACCTGCCTTTCATTTGCATGCATTCGATTGCGGTTGATTCATCAAACGCTCCTCTCTTTGTCGATTTTCCCGATTTGGCC
This sequence comes from Ceratothoa steindachneri, assembly GCA_963969495.1. Lineage (NCBI taxonomy): Eukaryota > Metazoa > Arthropoda > Malacostraca > Isopoda > Cymothoidae > Ceratothoa > Ceratothoa steindachneri. The sequence goes on along the minus strand of OZ018331.1, from coordinate 56,737,190 downwards.
GGCTTATTTCAAGGAGATAAGCGTGTGGAGTATTTAGTCACTAAGAACATTTTGGTATACAATCCTGCTGCCCATTTATGCACCCGCAAGCTTCCCCTTAGATAATCTTGAAAGGGCAAAAGAGGATTTAGACCAGTTGATACGTGATGAAATTCTCCTTCTTTAAAGAGCAAGTGAGTGATGCATTAGCATATGTTGCTCAAATACTCAGGTAAATAAAGCTACTGCGATAATCTTAGTAACTTCAAACCATTACAAAATGTGACTACTTTCCTGTACCAAATATATCGAAATTTTCTGCTCATTGAAGTTGATCATCTTTTGTCTAAAGGAACTTTGGCCTAAAGGAACTTTGGTCGAAAGGAACTTTGGTCTATAAGAATTTTAGTCTAAAGGAATTTTAGTCTAAAAGAAATTTGGTCTAAAGGAACTTTTGTCTAAAAGGTCTTCCAGCTAGGTATTTTATAAAAAAATAGTATTATCTAAAATTTATTCCTATTCAATGAAATTAACAAAGTTTCTTAACTTACAAAACCTTCAGAATTAAATCAGGTTATAAGCAATACTTCGAAGATAATTCTCCATAGAACGATTGCTGTAGTCTGTCACAATATTTAGGATTCGTTTCTCTTTTCAAACAAGCATTGGAGTTTTTCTTCCTCGAGCTTACTCTTATATCAAGCTGTGAAATTCTTGCTCTAGTTACATTCTCTTCTTTCCTAAAAGCATCAATAACATAATATATATTTGATTTTGCTCGCACTAAAACATCAAATCTTCTATGCCAAGCTTCAACAGAGTTACTTGTACGAAGGGAACACTGTAGATTCAGTTCCTAAACATTCCATTCGAGTGGGGGGAACAAAGGTTTACTGCGCGTTCCACATGTTCTAAGCTTGCCAAAAATAAAAGTTTATTCAATATATTTAATAAAAGGAAGAGCTTGCTCAGTTACACTTTGTTGCATAAGTTCAAGTCCTTTTGGTATATCAGCAACAGGCAGAAATGCTAAGGCATTAACCTTCCTGCAAAATAGGGAAAATTCCTCATCATTATTATAAAGGCTAGAAAGACCCAACTGTTGAAGTTTTCTCCAAGTAGTTTGCCAAAATGTAAAAACCCGAAATATATGTTGATTTTACCAAGAACACTCAAAAAAGCATTTCACGCAGTCATTTCAAAATCAACACTTACATCTGATACTTCAATTTGCAATCCATAAAGTTCAAAACTATCGACAAGGGCTGACACATTCTAAAGTAAATTTCTTCTCTCTTGTTTGGTAAAAAATAAAAATAAGAGCGTGGATTTTCCAATGGATTTCAGCAGGAATAGTATATATTTGCTAAAAAATTCTAGGAAATGTTTCAAATGTTCCATCAGCATGCCTGTTTTTAGCGGAAGCTAGTATTAGTAGAGCGGAAGGTGCTGAAAAAATTAGAAATCGTTCCTCATCATCTTTTCCGCTACCATGCATAAGCCAATTTTCACCTTGCATATTTGTGCTAAATCTACCTTCTACATCCACTTCGTTCAGTGTTGTATGGAGTTTAGGGCGGCTTGTTTCTTAAATTCCTAATATTTCTTGTTATACCTGTATTTGAAAGAACAACATTTTGAGGACACTTAGGCACTTTGCTTATTAATTCAGAAATAAATTCAGCCAAAGGTTCAGACGTTGTTTTAGCGTTTTGTTGAATAATATTCATTGCTATGAAAACATGAATTTTTGTACTACTACCCGCATGAGTATAATCTGAACATTTAATTACTTTATTTTAGTTTAACACAATACCACTAGAACACTTACAATCTTCAGAACGCCAATAGCTTACACATATTGTTGAATTGTTTTTGTGTAATAATTTCCATTATGATACAATTTATCCTTTCCTCTTTTGGTTTTTAAAAAACTAATATCACAATCCATTATGGGTTAAAGATATAATTAAATTTAGAAATCAACTATTAATGCGAGTAAATAAGATTCAGATGTTATTTTGACTGATCCTGCTAAAGGTGTGGACTTCGAATGGTACTCGACAAGATAATAATGACACTATTTATGAACAGGCAGGTCATTGAGCGTGATAAACTTCCGGAGAAAGAAATTTGACCGACTCTACCCTTATGCTAATTACCCACTAATTGGCGATCTTCTCATATTTTAACTCTGATCTGGAAACGGACCAGTAGCCCCATCCACTAATCTTTTGATTGTCATCTCATGTCTTTTAAATTGACTTGGAAATTCTTCCGGAAGGAAGTTGGATTAAAAGCTTATTTGGAAAGACTCGTTTCTCGTAAGTTTATCCTACGCCCTATAGAAAGGCAAATAAAAGCACTGTTTACAATTTATATAGATCTTCAGACTTCCCCATGGCAGAAGCGAATAATGGGATAGAGAAGAAGTGGAGGAATTTTTATGGCCTTCAAACTGAATTTACATTGATGAAACATCTACTTACCTGTACACGTGTACATCCACATTACTCACATTCTGTGCTTACATGTATTTCACAATACATGCAAGTAAGACATGTGTATATAATACTTGGTTGCGTTAATAATACTTTATAAAAATATATAAATATTTTGGCTGCCTATTTGATTTTTGTGTATTTATTACAGATTGTGTAGTAAATAGGATACTATCCATAACACAAGGTTGCAATTTCCGAAATAGTGGCCAAATGTACACCCTACCCCATTTTTTTAAGGTGTCAGTTTTTCTGATTTGATATCAATCAACATTGTTAAAAATAAGGGTTTCAAACTGGTATTCTACGTGTTCCTATATGAAAACTGTTTTTTATTAAACATATAAATCTTGTTCAAAGCTAATGTAATTATTTCATCACAAAAAGGTAAATAAGGACTCAAAAAATTGAAATAAAATCGCACTCAAATTAAATTCATTTAAGTATTTATATATATCTAGATACATTATGCAAAAATTTAGAGTTCAATGAATGTATTTTTTGACGAAAGTCGCTTTAGATCAAGGTTCCTCTGGACCAAAGTTCATTTAGAGCAAAGTTCCTTTAGACCCAAATTCTTTTAGACAAAGGTTCCTTAGACCAAAGGGTTTTAGAGGAAAGTGCCGTATCCTTGAGAAGCACATTTGCCAGCTACCAACTACTTAAAATGTAACTTTAAAGCCTCAAAGATTACTTTTGTTTGTAATCATAGAGCGAAGAACGGAAAGTTACGTGTCTTTCCACGCGAAACTTCCGGTTAAGCTTCCGCCTGCCTCATAAGAGAGATAAAGATAAATAAACCTTCTCCGTGTCCTGTAGATACAATTATTTCTTTCTTACCTTCTATTCCCCCCCCACACACACAATTTTACCCCAAAACGCAATATTTTACAAGAAACCAGAACTCCTCCGCTTTAAGAAGCAATAAAATCCGCAGACAAGTAGCTGACAAATATCAGTACAGATTAATCAAATTAGAATTCATTCCACTTTTCTCTACAGATCTAGGAGATACCTGCCTTATCGAGACACATTTTCGTCTCGCTGGTATCCATGGTAACGCTCATCTGATGAATACACCTCTTGTAATTCGAACTGTCACCTTTTCTCATCAACGTTAGGTATCACAACCCGCATACTTCCTCCAATTGTCAGTATAGATTTTATTCGTGTTTCTTGAATAACCTCATCCAAATTAATGCCCATTTAATTAAATTCGTAGTTTACAAAATTTAACAAACAGTGAAAAGCCTAAAAATAATTGCAATTTTAATTTATGTTTTTACAATGCCTGAAGAGAAGGAAATAAATTTAAAGTTATTATTAGCAAATCCATTCCTGTTAAACCAAATGATTCCATCTTTTTTGTTAATGTATTGTTTTCGTCTCGTTAACATAATTTCAAATTCTCAGATTTAAAAAGTATCTATTTAACGTCTTCCAAATTCACTCTTCAACAGCAGGATAAAAGAAATAGCTAGTTTTTTCAGTTCAAATACAAATTGCATTACTTGCTTTGCGACAAATATTAGAGAAGTCTCTTAACGAATTTTCTTCTACGAGCTGTTATCTGATTTCTACTTAGGTTTATCGTCCTTAGTCTTTGCCCTTTTCCCACTCGCCAGTAAAACCCATTGCAAAATTGTATCTTGTTAATCTTCCTTACCAACGCTTTGACCTGAAGCTGTTTTGTCTTTTGACAACCATTGGCGTCCATCACAATCTCAAGATTTGTGTTCCAATATCATTTCCTCTTTGTCCATCTGCTACTTTGCGAAGCTTTCAATTATTGAGAATCTTAAGATAATGTAAACTGCAACTTCCTTCTCATAACTAACCATACATTTCATTGAATTAATTTGTCTGAGGGGACACTCTCATCATTCAATACTTTAGCGAAAAAGATATACATTTACTTGTTCTTTTACTTCTATTTGTTTCTATCCTATATATACATCTTAATATATTTTATAACAACAATTTTTTACTAACCTAATAAAATCAGCAGGAAAAAAACCGTACAGTGAAAAAGATAACCTGTACGAATTAACGTATGTTTAAAATATATCTATATAGTTTAAAATAAATTAGACTTAGAATTCAGCTTCTATTTGTACAGCTCGTTAAATATGTAGATTAGCGGCTCGAACGACGGGACATAAACTATTTCGTCCGTGTTTCAAAATGATTCACATTTTAGGAGTACATTTAAGGGGAGGCTCGTGTGGTGGTAAACACAATGAGATGACCAACCTACAATGATCCTGAGTTTCAATCAATTGGAGGGTTTGGGGGGCACATCCCTGCAGTATATAATTTTTTGTTTGGTTAGTTTCGGGCATTTTTCTAAAAAAATGGCGCTGGGTATATTTCAAATAGAACTTCAGCGCGCATGAATATTCAGGCAGGGATAAACGAAATATAAACAAACAAAATTCCACTTTTTCGCCCGAGCCGCCAATCTACATATTTACCTACAGATCTATACATACTTCCTTTTAAATATTTGTTAAGTAGATTAATCTGCATTTAGTTGTCAGGTGAACGAATAAATTGATAGCAACAATCACATGCATGTGAGTTGCCCCTTATTCACACAAACAAATGCCCACAAGTGCTGTATTCGCATGTTGGCTATGAAGTAGACCGAACAGACTAAACCAAAACCTTTAAAATTTACATTAGGCACAAAGTATAGGACGCACAAATGAAATACAATCTTTAACCTTGAGTGTCAATTGCACTCATGTCATAGCTAGGCCTAATCTTTTCCTCGACGCAAAAGATGGTTACGTTAGATATTAGTTACATTAGCTTGTAGCCTATATTTTTTTCTTACGTGTTTCAACTTTGCAGTAAGTTAAGTAAGTTAATATCGTGGTGGAGCAAAATGAAATATTCAGCATCAAGATTAAGGGAAAAAAAAGGTATTTGTCAACCCTTAATGCTTAATTCAAACCAAAATGTTTACGTTGGGAGACTATTAATTGAAGCGAAGTTGTAAAGAGACTCAGCAGCTCTAGGTCAAAGCGTTTCGGACAGGAAATATGAGAATCGATTTAACCCCAAAGAAAATTGGGTTATTATCTTCAGTTCATTCATCATCAACATTAATATATTACATTACACTAATTTATGCATTCTTTGATGGTACCAACTGACATAACGGTGTTTACCCAATTTCCATCTGACTGTCAGATACTCTCTCTCTGCTACTCTCGACAAAGTATTCGTAAAGAAAGTAGTTAAATTAGAGTAAATGAAAATGTTGAGCGTTCAGGACATGGTTAGCCAAATGAACTGTCTAATTGGGGTGGAATTATCGGGTGTAGACGTAACTATCCAGAACCTGGCTTTGTCTATTTTATAAATTGCGTAACTATTCCGATTATCTAAATATTGTACAAGTATATTAGTTAAGACGTAGTTAAGTGAAGTTTATGTGAGAAATTCTATTTCCTCTTTCTCTTTCCAGTTACATAAAGAGGAGTCTATTAGCCCGACAGAAGTGAAGAAAGAAGAGGGTGACATTCAGCCTGACGATCTAGAGCGCAAAGCCACGATCCACTCGGAGTCCTCTTCGATCAAACCCAGGGAGCCACAAACTTCCAAAAGAGGAAACACTCTTGGAGAGACGTCTGCTACGTCAACCCTCGATACGGGGTTTACATCTCAGCCAATTTGGGGAACTCCGGCGACCCTCGGACCTGGCAACTATCCGGGAAGCCAGATCTTGTTGCGGAAGAAAGGTGGAGGATCTTCGTCGTCAGTGGTGACACCCTACAGCCATCGCATTTTCGTTGGTCTCGAAGACCCCAGTCAGGCCTCTCTCATCCCCCTAACACCGTCCCTGGAAAGGAAAGAACATGGTTTCCACATCAAAGGGAAGAGTGATGAGGAAGAGGAGAGAGAAGGGTTAATTAATGAAGCCTCCTTCTGCGATATCTCAGACTTTCATAATAGCGCAAATGACAAAAATATCTATGACGAAAATTCATATATGAAATCAAACTTAATATAAAGCAAATATTAATTTGTATATATCCATCAACTGAAGCATGTGTAATGTGTTATTGTGAAGGTGTATAATCCTTGGAAATAAAAAGAAAGATTCAGATATTGCTGAATCTTAGCTAAACTCTAATTATATGGGGCTCGCAAAATGGCAACTACCTTTTTTGTGCGAATTAATGCCAGATATCATAGATTTTTTATGATTTATTTGAAATAATTAATTATTTACGTAAATATTTATAGTCAAGTTATTTGACGTTATTTATTTAAAAACCGGAAGGAGAAATTATTATTTATTAAGTGCATTAATGTCGGTACAAAGAACACTAGGCTATTTCCACACCTACTACACTACGCCTTTACTAAATATGTATATGCCTCTGATTTTAACATGTATATAGTGTATATAAGCTAAATATATAACTTTATTGTATATATGTAGATGTCAAATAATTAATAACAGTGTATTTTTATAAAAAATATCAATGTTTTCTTGATATATTATATGCCCAATATGTTTTACTGGATTTCGTCATTGAAAAGCTTACATTAATTGTTGGATGTAAGAGAAATTTTTCAAGCCAAATTTACCTTTGCAAGAAGTTAATCAATAATTAGAGAGTTTGTTAATTTTCCTTTACTTTATAGTATTATTAATAGTAAAAATACGATTAATTTTATTTTTTATAATAATACAAGAGGGCCATGAATTCCTCTGATAATTTGTTTGGGAATAAGAAAAATAAGATACATTATATATGCTAAATTTAATAATCGTTGTCTAGTTCTCGTATTTCTTCAAATGTGAACAACCTTTGCGAGGTCACGAAATTCCATTTTCACTCGATGACTATCCTTTATCACACTTTTTAGGCTTATACAGGAACGGATTTTTGCACTACTAAATGTCTGAAAACATATCTATTTGGCCATATAGGCTCAAAATTATTTCCAAGTCTAATAATCCCCTCAAAGTAATTAGATCTTATATCATTTACATTTTTTTTCTCGTCTAACTTAAGTTTTATCAATTTTCATGTCTTTCCATTTCTCATGGTAGACTGACAAGCAACCTTCTTGTACATTGGCGTTTATGGATTAGATCAATGTCATTTGAAATTAAAGAAATAGCTAAAATAAACGTAAATATTTCTAATTTTCTTTACCAACTTCCTATTTTATCTTCATCCTTCGCCAAAGGCTTTAGAAGTTCACAAAAAGAAAGGAATGATATTTTATAGTTCATAATATATATTTTTGAAGGAAAGAAATATGAGTTTCAAGAAAGAAATTTTTATACCGAGTGTCCAAACAGCAACAGGCGCAGGTGTTAAAACTGGCCAAATAAGTCTTGGAGGCAGAGGGAGAGGAGGGGTTTAATGTGTGTTGTAGAAAGAACTGCCATATGGACCTTTAGAACAATAATTGTCTGGGCCCCACTCTCCTGCCCCGAAGACTTATCTGGATAGTTTGCCAGCACTGACTGTTGCTATATGCGCCAGTGCTTGAGAGCTAGGTTGCTTGTGCGACAGTAACAGTCTTTGACCACTGAAATCCGGGTGAGACTATACATATTTTTACAATGCGTATTGAACTTTCGTACAGCCTTTATTATTTTAAAAAGATACAGTTTATATGAAATTACTCATAATAATAACTTTTTAAACATTGGTCAAAATAGAAAAAATATTTACTCAGGATGGAGTCAAATGCATAGTCATATATCATCAAATATTTTGCTATAAACTCGTCTCTTCCTCGACCTAACTCTCTTAAGTTTGAACTCATCAGATTCACTGGGTTCGACCCCGAAAACTTTAGGATTGTTCCTGTTTAAGAATAAACCAATATTTTAGATTTTCTTCCCTAAATATTTACTTTAAAATTGTGTTAAGAATGAATAGGCAGAAATTAATGAAAATTAAAATATGAGAAACCACAGAAAAATGAAGTTAAATGATGAGACCATTGTAGATGAGCTGGATTAGAAACAACTTTCCTGAAAGAGTTCTCATTCCGCAATATACGCAAGTCTCGTTCGCGTAGTTTATTTCGAAAGGTTGCGAAATGGTATTTTATTTTAAGCAGCACATGCATTACTTTGTTTTGGAATCACAACATACAAGTTGTAAAATTTATTTATTCATTGCAAAGATAACAACGGAATAGTCAACTGAACCAGAATTTAACCAAAGAAATGGAGAAACAAAACACTTTCGGACCAAGAATTTTCCCTTGGTTAAAATCACAAACAGAAACGGTTTGAGCAGAATGATAAGAATGCAAATGACTGCAATCAAAAAAGTGAAGATGCCGGAAGTGTTAAGTCCTGCGGTTCAATAATGATCAGGAAGCAGGAAAATCCTTCAGATCTATGGTAGGGGAATTTCTTACAAATCAAAGGTGGATTGATAGGTGAACCCATTCAGTAAGTTATAAAATGAAAGTATACCATATTTTATGAGCAAAGAAAGGAGTAAAAGCCAAGGTAATTGTGGTTAACCATATTTAGCCCACGCTTCTGACATAGGGTCTCACCATAAGGTTATCTCTCATAGTCTACGCGGATTGATTTCTGTCCTCTCTTGCCGGGATTAAACTTGGTACATATGTGTGGAATTACAGCTCTTTTTCCAATGAGTTAACGAATGGAAAGTTTTTTCTTACTAACAAATTGTGTGAAGGCAAGTTCATAAAAAGATGTCTCACTTTTTTATCCTACCACCTTTAGTTTCTACCATTGTAATCGAAAACGCCTGGACAGATTTAGAATAGTGAATTTGCAAGGGATAAGAACAAAATCGATGGGAAGGGCACTTATACTAATTTTAACATTCTAAAAGGTTCTGACAAGGATAGAACAAACCATAAGCACCCTCGACTCATTGTAAATTTATCAAACAATAATCGCAAACCCAGGATAAGATCTTAGACATTTGCGAAATAAACCTTTAAACTATTGGTGCAACCATTAAGGAAATAATGTTGGTCAGAAAGCACCTTCTGGTCTGCGACAAGTCTAGAATAACAGCCTTGTACCATAAACTATGCGGAATTTTTTAGGTTCATTATTATCTTTTAGATAAAAAGCAAAGAGTTCCTTCGGCTTATTTATATTTAAATGAGTATGTATTTACTAATTTAATAAACAATATAATACTAAAATTTCACTACCATTATTTATCAAAATATTTTGACTTTGACGTAACAACGTTTTTAATGCTGTTTCCATCTTTAACGTGTTAATAACTTCATTTATTCTAAGGGAAGAATCTAAAAGGGCTAAGTAGGGTGAGTAGTTCACAATTGGAACTTTTATATAGTCTCTTGCGATATGAAGACACAACCGTTCTTAATGAAAGAGCACTCTTCCTCTATTTATTCATGTATCTTCGTTCCTTTGCGTGATGCCTGTAAGGGTTCCATCTGAGCACACTAACATTCTTTTGCGATACTTTGATTTGGCTTAAGAAGTTCAAAGTGGATTATGCCATTCCTATTTCAACAAAGGCACAATATAATCTTCACTAGATGAGCTCCTGTTTCGCCTCGCTGATGTTATTCTCTAAGACTAATCAATTGTCTACAAGGTTTAATATAAGGTATGTACATAACCCACACTTCGTCTTCTGTTACAATCCCACGCAAAAATGGTTCTTATCTTCCTCAAGAGTGATAAATAAATGATGAGACTTTGTTGCGAGTGTAACTCTTACACGTCAGACATTTTTTTTCAAGCGAAACAATCAACTTTTCTTCAAATGTTAATTTTATAAATACCTCGATTAAATTTCACTGGTTTTCATAAATGGGTCCATCTTTGTAACTTATTCCGAGCGAAAATAAAGCCAAATTACTGATGCGATGACCTAATTTTTATTGATAAAATTGAATTATTTTCTCTCGATAGATTTTTTAGCTCTTTTCTAGCTATATTCGATAATGATTCCTGCATAATTTGTTATTTCGTTCGTTATGAGTGAGGGAATAGGGAGTTCTCAAGCGAATGCCTAAGCCATGAGTCTTGTGTAGGTTGCACAGCTTCTAGAATTAAGGGTAGGGTTGGATCTCTAAATTTAGGGGACTTTCAGACTTAAAACCACCACTTCTCAACATTATTAATGTTAATTCACTTTCGGCGGATGGACTAATTCTGAATCAACTCAACTTTGCTACAAAGGCCTAAATGTCCCAACAACCCGTAGTTAATATCCTAAATTTAGGTGCCAGTACCCAATGGCATAGGCATAGAATGGTGGGAAACTATGTGAAAACAACATATTTAATAATATAAAGTGTAAATTTATGACAATATTTGTTTCCTCTATCTTGTGAAGTGAAGGAAGTTAATGAGAACAACGTTTAATTAATCTCGTTCTGGAAACATTGCTGGCTGAATAAAAAAGATTAAAAATAAAGGATAAATAATAATAATTGACATATGTGTCCTTCTCCAACTTGATACAGCCTTGCAGAATGCCTATGCAGCAATAATCTCTCATTGCTCCACAGGCCGTATCAAGAAGCTTTGGAAGATATCAAGGTAAAAGAGTATCGGAAGTGGTCTTCTTATTCTTCTTATCTCCTTCAGTCGTTTGATGATTTTTTTTGTCTTTCTATGATATGTTTCATAGTTTTAATCCTACCATTTAAGTTAGCGTCGGTTTCATACATTTCGGTTATGTAGGAAATTACTTCTATTTGCCTGCATCAGTATGTGGATCAGATGTTTGAAAGACATTAGCTTTTTGTTTTCGTTTTGATTTCTAAAAAAATTCACTCTCTACCAAACCCTCAGTTAATATGTTTTACCTCTGATAATTAATCAACCTCTAAAATTGTCTTAAATAACAACCTTATGCGTTCCTGTGCCTCTCATGTGTCAGTGTCTTAAAAGAAATTCCGTTATGAGCCGAGTTTTCCTTCAAATTTAATTCATTAAGTTTTTGATTTAATAAACCCTTACAAATATTTTTTAATAGTAACCTAGGTTTTCCAACTGATTTAGGATCCTTTTTGCGTGCTGAATTTAAAAATATCATTCATTTTCTTTGGTCAGGTCTGGTTTCTAAGATGCACTCGATTTTTTTTACAGCATATTTTTCCCAAATGGCGCTATCATCCAAGTGTATATGGGCTTTGTTTTTGCTACAGCTGATCATGGGTTACCTTAAATAACTAGTTATTTTTTCTCTTTTCAGGTATAGTTGGATCGGAAATGTAAGAACCATCCTAACAAATTTTGTTTCATCTGCGGGCACGGATTTTGTGAAGAAGGATTAATACGCTTATTTTAGAGTCAAACTAGGTGACCAGGATAAGGCATTTGCTCTCTATATTTGCTGCAAAACATGTGTGGAGAAGGTACAGGATTGGACGAATAGGAAAAGTGTCGCAATGGTGTAGGGGAAAGGAAAAGATCACGTTACCGACTGCTACTTCTGCATGACAAATTTAAAAGGCATCATTCGCAAGAAAAAGCACCATGTTCAATACCCTGATGTTTCTTCTGCCATAAAGCCAAACACCCATGCACCAAATATTCTTGTTTCTGAGCCGGATGTCATCATGGAATCTAGTTCTGATTCCGAATCTACTAGCATGATTGATACAGGTAAGTGTGGTGCATACCAGCCATAAGAGGACGACCGATCGGTGCCATTGACCCAAACCGAACTCACTTGACACGGACCTGAACCTATCTAAAGAGTCTGCCTAGCTGCTGGTTATTGTCTCCGAGAGAAACATCTACTTTCCCCAGGAACAACGCTCTATTGGTATAAGAAACTCGAGAGCGAATTCAGAAAATTCTTTATGTTCGATGAAGCGTCTTCACTAATCTACTGTATTAATATTGCTGAACTGATGAAATTAATGGGTATGAAGTATTTTGCCATGGAATGGAGAATTTTTATTGAATATTCTAACAGAAGTCTCAAGGCAGTTCTTCTGAATAACGGAAATAAGGTTTCATCAATCCCTTTTAGGCATGTGGCTAAAATGAAAGAATCTCACAACAGAATGGAAGGTCTGTTGTCTGCTCTCAATTACCAGGCACATACATGGTTGATTTGTGGAGATCTCAAAGTTGTTAGACTCATCCTAGGACTTCAAGGTGGATACACAAAGTATCCATGCTTTTTGTGCTTGTTGGATAGTCGGGCTGACGACAAGCATTATGTTAGACAAGAGTGGCCATCAAGACAAGAATTAGAACTCGGGTCATACAATGTTCTGTCCCACCCTCTGGTTGAACCGAGTAAGGTGTTACTTCTACCCCTAAACATCAAACTCGGCCTAATGAAGAACTTTGTATAAGCACTGGACAGGGAAGGTGGAGGAATTGCCTTCCTCCACCACAAGTTCAAACGAATTAGCATTAAGAAGCTTAAGGCAGGTATATTTGATGGTCCTAAGATAATAGAACTCATAAAAGACTCTAGTTTTGATGATTCATTAAATCCTACTCAACTCTCTGCCTGGCTGTCCCTTAAGTTAGTCATTGCAAACTTTTTTGGTAACCATAGAAGTGCTCAGTACCAGAAGATGGTCAATGACTTAATGGAGAACTTCGGCAAACTTGGTGCGCGTATGTCAGAGAAAATGCACTTTTTTCGGTCCATCTGAAGTATTTTCCAGAGAATTGCGGAGACTTCAGTGAAGAACAGGGTGAGCGCTTTCACCAAGACATCCGTGTCATGGAAGAACGCTTTCAAGGCCAATGGGATGTGAACGTTCTGGCGGACTACTGTTGGTGCCTTAAGAGGGATGTGGTGTCTGCTTAGCACAATCGGAGGTCACTGAAGAGACCATATATCCATGAATAGCTTATTTTGTGCATTGTACTATTCATGCTATCTATTAAAAATATTATCTAAACTTTCTATGAGTAAATTGGTCCAATATTTGCTATTATGTGTTTCATTCACAACAAATATTTGGAAATATAGGAGTTTTTGGTATGTGCTCATATTTCAAAAACTTGACCTGATTGGGTGAAATGAGCATGATTTTCACATTCAGTGCAAACAACTGAACTAAAATCAGGTATTATATATTTGACATTGAAAACAACGCAGACCAGTGTTATTTACTCACTGGTGCAAGCAACCTCGAGAATATGGAGAATTTCTGCAAAAAGGTGAACAATAAAGGGAAGATAATTAATGAGGGTTTAAACATTTAATTATATCTGATTAAATGCGAATAAAAGAGAAGATGAAAAATTTAGACGTCTCATTAATCGTTAAAGATAATTTCGATTATTAGTTTAGTAAACGAAAAAATACATGTTTAATGATCTCTTTTGATTTTTGTAAGTCAGAAATTCTTCTACAGTATACATGTTTCTTTTTTCAATGTTTTGGTCTCATTTTTATTGACCTGATGATTAATCTGCCTCATCCCATATATCCCTTTCTCTGTGCTCTTTCAATCTTTCAATGCTTTATTTGCCTGTCTTTAGATGTATATTTATCAGAGATAAACACATACTTGCATAAAAACATATTAATTGGACATAAAAAATTTAGGCTTATTTTCATTGGTATCTTACTTAAAGACGTAAAACTCTTGTGCGAATTAAAAATAAACAATTTCTACTAGAGATAAAATAGCGAACCATCGAGGAAACTTTCACTCGGTGGTGAAAGAATGAATTAAATTTGACATGAACTTACATCTTCCTATACATTAATATCGGAAGAAGAGATATTTCTCAATTTGATATATCACGAGTGTTAATTATTCGAGAGGTAAATTTAATTTGTTGATCTTGGTACCAAATTATTCACATCGAAGTACTATTCTATAATCAATAAAAATAACATTTGGTTGGTTTAGAGGGTTAAAATTACTTTAAAAGTTAATCAAAAATATACACCAGACTAATATCGTTAAGAACAAAATTCTTTTTACAGGAATAAGCATAGAATATTATTGGAAATAAATTTATTGATTGTTTTATTTAAAAATAAATAAGGGGGACAATTCTCAAAAATTATTGTGTTACTGAAGCCTAAAATTTGAAGTAGAGATGATATTCTAATTCTGCATCGAAACTGGTTACTGTTACGAATGAAATCACAAACGTGAGAAAATTTAAAGATTTGGAGGAGATGTAAGATTAAAAATCAGAGGATTATCTGATTAGAGACTCAAAATCTAAATAATTTTTTAACTCCGAGAAATTTTCAATAATTAGATTGAAGAGAAACGTATAGATGATTATTATTACTAATAAATTAAGCCTAGGTTTCTGTCTGTTAACCAAACATATATTGGCCACTATTTTTAACTTCCCAAGCCACAAGGAGTGAAACTAAATATAGAACTTACATTTCTTTCTTTGATTACCCCTAGATCTAAACTTCAAGAAAACTGTGTTCTTAACCTCAGAAATAAAGAGCTGGTATTGGTATTGACTGTGTTGAGAGTAGTCTGTACTGGATTTTCTAATCCAAGTAGAAATGCATTCACTTGATGATCACTTGGAAAAACCTTATAAAACATGCACAATCGTTATATGCAAAGGAAGGTGCTATAAATATATATGACCCTAATTTCTGTTCCAAATGAATCATAACCAAGAAATCAATAAACCTAACTTACCACAAATAACCAACTTTAACAAAGCTACCCAACCCATCCAAAAATTACCAAACTCTCCTAATCAGCTTAATATTAGAGTAAAAAAACTATCTCTATCAAAGTATCTAAACATAGCGAAATTTACCGTAGCCATTCTTAATCCGTTATTAAGCCTTTATCATGTGTAAAAACATATTTTTGTTAACTAGCTTTCCTTAATTTTATTCCTTTTCAATTTACAGTATGTCGATACCTGGAGATGAATGAGCAAACTCGAAAGGTAGTTAACTAAAAACAGGACATTGAAACTCATGTTTCATATCCTCACGTTTACTGTTACTCTAAAGATTTTGCTCTAAAATGGTATTCTGTATGGATATATATATATTTAAAATTCCCACAGTAGAAATGAAAAGCGAATTCCAAGTACCTTGGAAACTTGTTTAGTTGATTCTCAAGGAGTACATAAAGAATTAATTTACAAGAATAGTATATACGAGATATATATAGGAGAAGACTTAGAGACGTTCTGCCTACATACACTGAAAGGATACAAAACAGAAATAAATTACCAGAAAAAGAGGATTAAATACAATGTCGTAGAATATATGGTCGATATAATACAGACAGAGTGCAAATTAACCGAATTTTAGGCTGGCCAAATAGATGGCTATCTTGTAGGTTCCGGGACAATAGAAAAACGGGTACAAAAATAACTTTACTAATATTCTTTTTGCAAAGAGTAAAAGGGGGTTCGAGTAAAAGCTATATAACACATTAGACGTACACGAGTCTCAGCGACTAAAAGGGGAGGGGGACTTGACCGGAACGGTTGCCGTACAACAAACGTACAATACTCACCGAAGGGTCGCTCAAATGACCTTGAGCGTAAACGAAGCAAAAGATGGAAGTTTACACTGAGGGGATGGGGAAAGTAAAGAGAGCACATGCACAGAAGAGTTGCACGTTGTTGTTATCTTGAGGATTTGGTACGAGGGATTAATCCTTACCTTGGGGCAAAGTACAAATAAGATGTTTTGATAATGACTTGTACCGAGATGAACTTAGATCTTACCTTCGAGTTTAGAACACTGAGAATGGGTGCTTTGCTTCAGAGGAACGGGTAGAAACGAAAACGGGCTAGGCTCACGCGAATTGGACAAGAATACCCAAAGTTTGAGGGGTCCTGCGACGCATTGTGCAGAGTAAAACTGGACGCGAATAGCAGGAACGAACGGGGAAGTGCAGACGGCAGGTACTGACGCAGGCGTTCAGACAGCAGATACTGATGGGGGGACAAGCGGCGAACACTGACTGGGCGGGCAGGTGGCAGATACTGCCATCCAATTCTGGCGTCGGAGGATATATAATGGGGTAGAATGTGGTTTAGCCACCTCTATCTGAAGGTGATGGTACCAGGGTCCGAAGCATCGGACGGCGAGAGTAGTTTCTCCCTATTAGCACGATCGCGTTAAGATTCCTAAGCAGGCAAGGCCAAACCTTGTAAAACTTCTAATGGGAACTATTCGGGCTCTCAAGCTTGTTGCGGCTTTTTGCGATGGCAGGCTTTCAGGGTACCACGGCGTCTATTAATTTTGCACTTCCATTAGCGCAGACAAAAAGGGTCTATCAGGTGTCTGTTTTCTCTCGCTATGATCTCTGACATACCGTTACAAAAGGGTAAAGACATAAATAAGATCTCCAAACTATCCACATGTGAGAGAGTGTGTGAAATGTAGAAAAATAGGTCACATAACTATGAATACATTTATATGCAACTATAAATACATTTGTTAGAAAAACAAAAGAAATATAACGAAATTAATAAATCAAAGGGCTAAGATTTAAAATGAATGATTTCGTTTACAATGAGTTTTTTGGATGAAAAGGTGTAGTTTACAGAGACGGGTAATATATTGTAATTAAATTTACTCTTCAACTTGAGTAAAATGGTGTCCTCTCGTTCTTAGATCTATTAATTCTCAAGACTTCGTCTAGATTTAACTTTACGTCTATCGGAAGCCTACCAACTCTGGTTCCTACATTCATTTTTTTCTAGTAATAGTGATTAAGTCGAACTCTCGATATTTACTTTAATGTTTCTCCGAAGGTTGCGGGTCGCCATACCAGAATTCTTGGAAGGTGATATATTATAGATCATTAAAATAGGTAATAACCTTTGTTTTCCTCGCAACTTTCATGCCATGGGCTTAGATTCCGCTCTGATTTTGCTTGAAAAATTATTATGTTACAAACTTTATCTTTTTTCCACAGAAATGGAATTGTTTCATTCGACGAAACGCAAGAAATAATACCTCAGGAGGCAGAGACAGTCACTGATTATTTCAAGGATAATTTTATTGGTAGTTTGCACCCCCGTAGCAGAGCAAAACTTCGTTTTCCCATTAGTATATTGAATATGCACCAGCACGATTGTGATTAATTCCAACACACTAAAACCATTTCAGAAGGCTTGCATGAGCATATACCTGCAAGCTTTATATTATGCCATCCCAATATATGAGCCTTGCTTCAAGTGTTGAATTGGAAGCGAGGATTACACAAAAAAATTACATATAACTAAAGTGTGACAAGATTTTTTAACAAGAATTTTAAATATCGTTGATAAGTATGAGACCCACAAGGTGGTAGATTATTTAAAAGGAATTGCGCATAATTTACAATTTGAATATATATATATATATATATATATATATATATATATATATATATATTGTAGAGCAATGTAGAGGTATAAGAGTTTAGTATATATATATATATATATATATATATATATATATAAATGTATCAAGGCCTCCCTCTTGGTGAAGAGGAGAGCTAAGGAAATAATAACAAATGACATCTGGGTTTAGCTTTTCCTCTCCGAAGTTCTCTGGTAACATAGGAGAACGGCCAAAATGGTAAATTTTAAAAGACAAATTCATGACCTCAGCTAAAAAGGCAGGCCCTTTGAGGGTGTACTTATTAACAATCAATTCAAAAGTGCTAACACCGATCTCGTATTACCCTCTCTCAGAGCTACAAGACGCCAAGCCCGGGAGACCACCCCTGAGTCTCACCTTGCGAATCCCCCCCTCCACCTCCCCATTACCCTGCGGGAGTAATTTGGGTATATAACAGGTTGACACGAGGAAACCAGGCATTTCATTCGTTCCCACCGAAGTGACAAAAAAGTCACCGGTTGAAAGAAGATTTTTCAAGTTCGACAAGAAAACTCAAAAATCACCGGTACAAAGTTATTGCAAGTTGAACAGAACTTGCAGTCCTTGTACAATACCAGATTGTACTAAGGAAGCTCGGGCCTTTCGAGCCCCAAGATTATTGAGTATCAATCTACCCAGCTTGAGAACTCCAAATCTTACTTTATCTGAGTTGGACAAATCCCAACTAGATAGAAAACAAGAGTAGACAACTATTTCTTCTCGGCCGGAAGAAAACGAGGTAAAGGTCACCACGACCGCCTAGAAAGAGAAGGATTAAGCTTTCGCTTGAAGCCGCTTTCCTCAACAAAAATCCCAAGTAACGTCAGCCGTCAAATCAGTAGGCTGGTCGACGAACACCATCTATTGAACAAACAACCAACTACTCGAGCTACGCCTCTCAGGAACAAAATCTCCGAAGATATTCTAATTGGAATCAAGTATTAATCTCCATTACCTTATGTAAGTAAAGAATAATTCTGTTGTTTATGTCCCCGTGCATAATAATTAGTTTATTGGATGTTTGGCTAATGACAAAGATATTAACTTAAAATTATTCACCCGTAAAATTCTATCTAGAAACGAGCCTCGAGAGCTCGCCAAGTAATCCTATTTTCTTTTTATACGTGTATTAGAGCTGTATGTTTAAGTGTTATTTAGTGAGAGGGTTTATGTTCATTAAAGTCTATTTTTTTTAGTAAAAGCACTGTTTTAATTATCCTCGAACGAGTTGAAGTAACAATATTTAATAAAGTCTAGAAAGAAACTCCTTTTATTCATTCCCTAGAATAAAAATAAAGTTTAGCACTCTTAGAGAACGATCCTCAATCGATCACCGAGGCACGAACATACGCCTCAAGTCAAAGTTTATTTTGTTTATTAACCATAATAAAATAAATAAATACATATATATATATACATATATATATATATATATATATATATATATATATATATATATATATATATTCAAATATATATATATATATATATATATATATATATATATATATATATATATATATATATATATATATATATATGTATAATCTCGGCTAACCAACGACTTATATAAGTGGTGTCAGGTTATTGCGGTTAAGTCAGAAGAACCCAAATTAAAGATTATTTTAAAAAGCCCTTGCTATTAACAAAAATTGCCAACCCGTTTGAGGAAGATTTAAATAAGGATAATTCAAACAAGTCGTAAAGATTCAATGGAGTGCATTTAGAAAGGTAGGAATTATAATTTAACCAAGGGTGTTTCAATTGAGAGGTTCAGTGAAAGGTAAGGTTAGGATAGGAAAGGCTAAGTGACTACAGGTTGCATACATAACGTTCGTAACGTCGGTGAGTTTTGGACGAACAGACAGAAATAAAATGGAATCGTTCGACAGATTCCACTAACAAGCCCAAGCGTTGGGACTAAAAGGCAAGGAAATAGTTGCCTATGTCAGAGAAGAAAGAAAATTAGAAAGGGAAGCAGAAGAGAGAGGACGAATACGAGAAAATGAGAAAGCATTGAACAAGGACCAAGTGAAAGTGCATCATCAGAAGTTCGTGGTCGTCCAGGATTTCCTGGGTAGACCAACCAAGTTCCCTCTCGTTCGATGCCACATACAGTCGATGTATTCTTCTGGCTGGACCGACGAAGTTGCAGCGCCTATTAGATTCTGCTCTGGATTAATAGGCCAGAGCGCGCAGCTCTCCTCAAATCAGATAGCTCAACTCGTAGTCACTTGGACATCGCAGGTCCCAATTATTATATCGGCCAGCGTACAAGGATGAAGACGACGTATACGCGTACCTTTCGCACTTCGAAAAGATTTTTGAAGTGAATCACTGGGATATCGAAACGGTTGATTTAGCCACAATACTCCCTCTACTCAGTTCCAAAGTAAAAGACATATTCGTGCCTCTACCATCTGATGTGACGAGAGACTATTCTACCCTAAAAGCAGAACTGCTGGGAGCAATTAAACTAAATACTAAAGATTATAGGATAAAATTTAGACAGGCTAGGATTCAGCGTGGAGAAACCTACAGACAATTTGGTTTTATTCTCAGGAGACACCTCTAATTTTGGTTGGAATCAGCCAGGGTGAGAAATGATTTCGACTTACTCATTGATTTCATACTGAAGGACCAGCTATTATGCACGCTGCCTCCAGATTTAAGGGCCTTTGTCAAGGACAGGAGAGCAGAGGAATTCGATGAGTGTGTGTCAGAAGCCGACTTGCATTCGTCAAACCATAGGTTATATCCCAGAGAGGGTAATAAAAACAAGCCCTGCTCTCCCAAGAAAGGAGGGTATCATCAGAAACCTTTTTCCCCAAGGAAAGGAGGATATCCCCAGAAACCCCCGCAAAATAACTCCCCTAAGTTCCCCAGGAACGCCGTAAGCCCCCCAAAACCCATTATCTACTTTAGTTGTGGCACCCAAGGCCACCTGCGCTATAATTGCCCCCAAAATTCAAGGCTTAAGTCTCCCTCGACCCAGCAGGTACATAACCTGACGGCAACGTTGGGACCAGAATAACCTTCGAATCCCTTACCTCCTCTGACCACATCAAATTTCCCTGAACAGCAGGTGAATTTTGTATACAGCGAAAATTCTCCGGAAGGATTAAAATTCGAGACTGGGGCCGTAAATGGTCGTCGAGTCTAACCTTGTTACGCGATAGGGGGTAAACCTGTATCGTTGTATCAAACAAATTGCTTCCCCCTATCAGCCTGCATCATCAGAAGTTCGTGGTCGTCCAGGATTTCCTGGGTAGACCAACCAAGTTCCCTCTCGTTCGATGCCACATACAGTCGATGTATTTTTCTGGCTGAACCGACGAAGTTGCAGCGTCTATTAGATTCTGCTCTGGATTAATAGGCCAGAGCGCGCAGCTCTCCTCAAATCAGATAGCTCAACTCGTAGTCACCCGGATGCCAGCGAATGAGAAACACACGGTGTCGACCCATTTGTTTTCGTCCGAGAAACATGTGGACGAAGGGATATGTTCACGAGTCTTCAATACGGCGACGGATGTGGTGCTCACCCTCCCGCCCCCGGAGGGAAATGTCGCGAAGAGGGAGAATGAAGAAGAAGAAAGAAGAATAAATATAAGAAGAGTAATGCATACGCCTAATACGCAAGCTATAATCAAGCAAGTTCCTCCTGATCACAGGGCAATCAAAGAAACTTTTCAAGAAAAAGTTCTGACTGAGATCAAAATTAAATAAAAGAATTTATGCTGGATCAAAACCCTGAAGAAAATAATTCTCAGAAGAAAAAGATGGTGACCAAAAATTCAAGGTCAAATGAATTGATTGAAACGGGAGTACAAAGCTGCTTTCAAAAAAAGGACGGTTTTGAAGAGAGTTTAATGAAAGAAGAGATCAAAGAAGAATTTCTGGCCGAAAAATCTCCTCTCCCTCTTGAAGATAAAGATCAACCCTATTCACGAGAGAAAACTTCAGTAGCAAATATACAAATAACGATTAAAAGAGAAGAAGAGGCAAGTATATGTGTAGGTGGTGGTTGGAAGGAGGCCTCCTTCTATCCCGACCTCGCGTACGTGACTACTTCTACACGGGAAGGACACTTACATGCCCGTAGCGCCATCCTAAAACGACACCACGAACGCGTTCCCACTGTGGGAACTTCGAAATACCACTTCGCTGATGAGGTCATCTCTGAGCTAGGAGTCAAAATTGGGATAAACGGTCTATCCACACAATAGAATAGGTTAGACGCCATAATGAAGATGCCGCTACCCCAAACAAAAGAACAAGTACGTTCGTTCGTGGGGACCGCCCCATGCTACCGAAAATTCATTCCACATACTCGTAGCTTATGCCAGTGGAAAACTCACGATGTGGGAAACAACGTATGCGACTGGAGTACAGAAAGCATTAGACATAATGCAATACCAGGTTAATATATTTTACCTACGGTATTTTTTTTTTGCGTGGAGTTAGAATATTTTTTGTGTAATTTTGTACATATAAGTTATTTTTTATGTTGTATTTTGGGGTATTTCGTAGAATCGTTTACGATAAATGTTAATTAGGCGCACGGTGGACATAATTCAATTAAGAAAAGTAATGTGAATATAGCGTTCCCACTATCGGTCGAGTAGCTTTTGTAATGATGTGTTAGTAGGGCTCTTTGCGTAAAGCACAGGCAATCCCCCCCTCGCGAGCTCATCTTACGGGTGGAGGAATGTAGAGGTAATGTAGAGGTATAAGAGTATAGGATATATATATATATATATATATACATATATATATATATATATAAATATATATATATATATATATATATATATATATATATATATATATATATATATATATATATATATATATATATATATATATATATATATATATATATATATATATATATATATATATAAGTATATATATATGTATCCAGGCTTCCCTCTTGGTGAGGAAGAGAGCTAAGGAAATAATAAAAAAAGACATCTAGATTTAGCTTTTTCCCTCCGATGTTGTCCGGTAACACCTTCGAGGGTGTACTTATAAATAATCAATTCAAAAGTGCAAACACCGATCTCTTATTACCCTCTCTCAGAGATACAAGACGCCAGGCCCGGGAGACCACCCTTGAGTCTCACCTTGCGAATCCCCCCCTCCACCTCCCCATTACCCCGTGGGAGTAATTTGGGTATATAACAGGTTGACACCAGGAAACCAGGCATTTTATTCGTTCCCACCAAAGAGACAAGAAAGTCACCGGTTGACAGAAGATTTTTCGAGCTCGATAAGAAAACTCAAAAATCACCGGTACAAAGTTATTGCAAGTTGAAGAGAACTTGCAGTCCTTGCAAAATACCAGATTGTGCCAAGGAAGCTCGGCGCCTTTCGAGCCGTGAGATTATTGAGTATCAATTCACCCAGCTTGAGGACTCCAAATCTTACTCTATCTGAGTTGGACAAATCCCAACTAGATAGAAATCAAGAGAAGACAACTATTTCTTCTCAGCCGGAAGAAAATGAGGTCAAGGTCACCAGAATCGCCTAGAAAGAGAAGGATTAAGCTTTCGCTTGAAGTTGCTTCCCTCAAGACAGATCCCTAGTGACGTCACCCGTCAAATCGGCAGGCTGGTTGACGACCGCCATTTAGTGTTATTTAGTGAGAGGGTTTATGTTCATTAAAGTCTATTTTTTTAGTAAAAGCACTGTTTTAATTATCCTTTAACGAGTTGAAGTGGCAATATTTGATAAAGTCAAGAAAGAAACCCCTTTTATTCATTCTCTAGAATAAAAATAAAGCTTAGTACTCAGAGAATGATGCTCAAGTGATCACGGAGGCACGAACCTACGCTTCAAGTCAAAGTTTATTAGGGTTATTAACCATAATAAAACAAATTAATATATATATTTATAATCGCGGCTAACCCACGACTTATATATAAATATATATATATATATATATATATATATATATATATATATATATATATATATATATATATATATATATATATATATAATTCGGAGGCATATTTTTTCTCCTATGCAGTTAAGGTAGAAGTTTATTGCTTCCGTGGCATCAATAATTCTTTTACAAGGATCCTCACATTTCCTTAGTTTTCTCTTGTTACCTTCAGGTGAAAGATATGCAAATTATTTTCCTTCATTCCTTTAAACGTTACGACATCTGTTTCGGTGCTCTGCACCATTTTCGAGCGCCTAATGACAAGTGACTGTTAAAGGCGAATAATTTAAAGCAAGTTGTTTCACTTGACTAAATTTAACAAATATATATTCCTAAAATATAAAAATAATATAGAGTTATACAAAGACACATACATGTATATGTGTATACAGAAATTAAATAAACATAGAAAGTAAGACTATCTCGGTATCTGTTTATTTAGAATACTTCTCCCGTTGTTTCGAGGTCTGAGGGAACGTAGTAGAGCTGATATTTGAACTTTGTTCAAGGAGCTCGGTTCTGTAGAAGGGCGAGGGTCATTGCTTCTCTGAGCTCTTTCTTCGTGTTCGTCTTGCTCTGCACGATGGAAGTATATTATTAACTTGCTGGATGTTCAAGGTTGGTTTCTAGGGAGATGCTTACAGCCTCGGTTATTTCAAGGTGACCCTGAAAATCCGGCAAGTTATTTATATAAAACCTTGAAATGAATCTATTTCAGTTTTTATCTATAAAGAATTAGTTTTTGTCGAACAATGTTCTTCTTTTTTTCATAAAGTATCTGTACAAAAATACGCTTGAGAGTGTGAAGGGGACAAAATAAATGGTGTAAGTAAGCATAGGAAGCTATCTAAATCTATTACTTCTAAATATGCAAATGTAATTTTTGTGTTTGTAACATTGACTTTCGTTTGTGTAAGTTTTATTTTCATTTAATTAATAGTGAATTATTATTCTGTAATATTGATTTTCTTTCGTGAAATATTGAACTTCAATTGTATAAGGTAAATTTCATTGGTGAAAATACTTTTCACGCGTTCGATCTTATTTTGATTGACTAAGCCTTGAGACTGCTATTCATGACTTCGTCACTTCACGCTTAGACTACTGCAATTTACTTCTAGTGAATCTCCTTTCTTCGTCACTTCACTTCCTATAACTTGTTCAAAACTATGCTGCCCAGCAACTCCTTCACCATCCCCGGTTCTCTCCTTGGATGCCTCTGTTACAAGAGCTACACTGGCTACCTATTCGCTTCTATACACACTGTAAAATTCTTCTCATCAAACTCCTCGGGCACTTCTTTCTAACCTCGCTCTCCTTCTGAACACTCCTCGTTCTTTCCTATGCTGGATGGGTTACCGTTCATTCTCCGTTTGTGCTCCGAGACTCTGGAATTCTCTTCCTGCCTAAGTCTGATCTTCTCCCTCCCTTGCTACTATTAAACGTCTCCTAGACTCATATCATCAAAATTGCCTTGTCTCCTATGTGAACTTTCTTTACACTTACTACACGACCTGCGCTCTGGGAAAGCGCATTATAAATACTTTCGTGGTATGACATTATATTACATCAATACCATATTATATCTATGGGGGTGGGACCGATAACTTACAGGTGAACCAACGAAGGGACGGAACACCACTAGTTTAGACGGGCTGAAATGCGAAATGAGAATGCAACGAGGTCAGGTAACAAATGTGCAATGATAAATCTCAAGGTTATTAAAGAGGAATCTACAAAAATATAATTTTATTTACATAAAAATAATGAGTGAATTGATGGGTAAAATTACCTCATAGAATTAACGGACAAAATCACATCAGTAAACGAAGGGGGGAATTGTAGTTATAAATCAGACTATGAAGTTAGAACTTAAGGTATTACAAGAGGAGACTATTCAAATGAGGAGGGAAAATTAACTCAATTAGGTTACTTTGGGGAAGAGGGGTTGGCTTACGGATGTCTTTTGCACGCGAGGTGAGGCCGCTCAGAACTTCTGAGCGGGATGTTAAAGTGATGATGGTCCAGGGGAGAGTATTTCGGCCACCCGAAACGAGGGACGACGAAGGAAGGCCTGGACAGGAGTTGGTGAGAGAAGTCCGGAAAATTACTCGGTGGCGATCGTTAAGTGGAATTACCTCGCTGGCTGGGGTTAATTCCAAATACACAAAATAGTTCAGCTGTCACTTTGCTTTGTTGTTAGCACCTGACTTGGAACTATGGGGAATCTTTTGTGGTCCGGGCGAGACTTCTCAACTCTGTGTTTCTTCACGGGAGTCGAGCGCTATTTTTGTCTGAGGCTCTCCCCAGGGTTGGTGGGCGGTAAGCGGGAAACAGCTTTACTCTCGAATGGCCTCGAATCTTCTTACAGAGGCTATTCTGCCCGTAAAAGTGAATCGCGGTGGACACGGTTCGAGGCTACCGCTTGCGGAAAGGGGGTGGGGGTTAGGCTTACCAAATTTAGGCTTACCTGGGCCTTCTGCAGCGCATGGAAGTTACGTTCTGCTTAAGAGAGTCCACGTGAGGTTCCCTCACAAATGCCTATTATTATTATTATTATATATTCATCCAGTGGTATTCTCTCATGTGGCAGATCTACAGGAGACAGTTATCCGGGATGGCAAATGTTGAGGCATAGGCGATATATGAGTCAGAATACAAATAAAACTTCATGGGATGACCAGATTAAATAGATCCACACGCGTCGACGCTTTGTCAAAGTTAATGTTTGGACGATGAAGGGAAAGTGCAATTCGAGGAGGAGAATTGCAGAAAGTTGAGATTTACCTCGGAATATATTAACGAGGGAGTACTTATGCTGTTGAATGAGAATGGTCGTTGTGGAGAAATCGCAAATTGACTGGGGTGGAGTTCCGACTGGAGAGTTTCTTGCGCTTTGCTGATGATGAGGTGAAATAGCTTCCGGCCACGGAGGGGATTCTTCCAAGGTAAACACAAGCTAGGGGACGGACGTCTTCCAGCTAGGAATTTGCGATAACAGATGTCCTTCCTCGCTCTCGCATGCTTCAAGATGTTAGGCAGAATCCAAGATTGTCTCAAGACTTGGGCAAAAACCTCCATGAGTAAACACTGCTGCGTTCCAAAAGCCTCTTCGCTTGATTCTTAAGCCGGTTTTCTCGTCTTTTGATCTCGTGTTTCAGAGCCTCGTGAGTTCTGGGGGTTCATATGGGGCTCTTCGACTCTATTCTTCCACAGAAGATTTCTACATTGCCATTTGTCTGGGTGGTAATGATCCTGTAGGTACTTCTTCAGGGTGCTGTTACCTAGAATCCTGTAAAAGTAAATATTTTTAATTTGAACATCATTAATTAATAGAGTGTACTAGCATGCAGATTATCTCGCTATTCCTGGATACTTTCTCTTTATCCCGTCATCCCCTGGACATCCTCGGAATGTTTCTATTTTAAAAATTAATTAATATTTATCTCATAAGTATATTAGCTTTACTTATTTAAATATTTTGCTTTAGGTGAGAATAACTATGTTATATAGAATTAAATAATATAAATCATTAATGCATCAAGAGAAGTAAGTGTTTGCCAAAAATGACACCTTTAAAGAATAAGCAAGATCGAAAATAAGGTAACTAACCTCATGAAAATTTAAAAAAATGCAACATATTTAAAAAATCTAAATTGATATACTAAGGTATATAAGTAATTTACATTTATTACTTAGCCAAATGCGAAGCTTTTTCAATGATCGTCCTGTAGCAGAAAAGAAAAGCAATTTCAAACTTAGTTTAAGGACTGGACTCTATAATATTCTTTACGTTTATTCTAACTTTTTTTCCTCGATTTTATTGTAAATATCCTATCCTTTGTAGCCAAGTAATTGGCAAATGATTGAGCTTGTGACTGAGTACAATATATTTTCTTCATATATTAAATTATTTGTTTATATGGGCAATTTTAGCTCCCAAAATCCTGTGCCTTCAAATTGTAAAATCTAATTTCAGGTTTAAAATAACTTTAAAGGGAATAATTCGGGGACCAATCCTAATCAACGACTCCCGAGAATATCATTCCTAATTAAGGAACTCAAAGAAATTTCAATCCTAGAAGATAACCTCAAAGAATAACAATGATGGTTAATGATCCTCAAGAAACTTATTGGTATAATTATAAAATATTCAGTAAAATAAATTTTAGAAAAGAAAAAAAATTACACAAACAAATTTAACAAACACAATTAAGCTTACAAAAAATAAAATATTTATCCAAGGGGTCAAAAATAGAATAATGATGACTTATTTTTAGATCCGCTCAAACCGAATCGATCCAACTACAGAGGTTAGGTTAGTCTAGGTTAGTTAGGTTAGGTTAGGTTAAGTTATTTTAGGTTAGTTTAGGTTATTTGAACCTAACCTAACGTGCCCAATATTATCTGAACCAAATTCACTCCTAATTAAGCATTTTCACTTCATCTTAGTCTTATTATCAATAATTATTACTGAATTAACAAAATAAGCCTAAGTGATCCCCCCCCCCTAGAAAAGATGAATTGGCTGCAAATAAAGAACTGCAAGAAATTATGTCTCAGGAAGCAGAGACATTTATCGATTATTTGGAAGAATTACATTGAGAGTTTGCGACCTGTAACATGGCAAAGCCATGTTGTTGAATCAGTAAGTGGAATATACACCAGCACTTTATTGATTACCTCTCCCACTCTAACAACTTTATCGAAGGCTAGAATAACCATCTCTTGGTAAGCATTAAATACATCATGCCATTTTTACATATGTGTCTTCCTTCATGTGTTAAAAAAGGATCAATGTTTCAACGACATTCATAAACCAAATTCTGGAGGGCATCCTCCTAGACTGAAGAAATTGTGACAAGATTTGTCTACCAGAATTTCGAATATTGTTGAGCAGTATGAGGCGTGAAGTGATAGATTATTTAAGAGGAATTACATATAATTTGAAATTTGAATATAACAGAAAAACTGAAAAAAAACATTTAGTCATCAGAGGTGACATGGTTTAGGAAATATTTCAGAAAAGATACGAAATAAATAGTCTGCGGCTCGTTGTCTAGGACTGATCCTACTTTTTAAAGAAGGATAATGTTTTCGTATGAAACTCATCTTTACCACATTTAAGTACTGGAAATTAACCTGAATCCAGGCTTGAAAGAAGGGAAACGCTTTTATGCATTTCTTGAGGTGATTTGGCACTTCCATGTATGTAAAAGCTATTGCGGAACCCGGTTCACACGGCCCAAATTAAATACACACATAAAAACTTTAGAAGACCAGGGATCTAAAGGCCTACCAGAAATTCACCAGAATTTATCAGGACAGTGCTAAATTACGAAGTATCCGCAAGGGGTTAAATATATACACAGATATAAGTTATTTACAGTATTATTTACAACAAAACTAAAAGGAAATAAATTAACTGTTAATAAATTATACAGGGGTCATCAAACAATATGAAAAGTCACAAATGCTTATCACCATAGAACAAGCACAAGTCGTTTAAACCAAAAAGATCTTCGCGCATAAAAAATTGTGTTCTATCAATAAGTTGTTTAAAGCCAAAACGACACAAGCTGTTGAGGATGGAAATTGGCTTCGCTACTCTAGTCATAGGTCTTCCCGTAATAATCTCCCTGTCTTACGTCCCTTACCCGAAGGCCCAAAGTTAAATGAATAACACTTATAACACTTAATTAATTTAAAGGGGACGTAAGAAGAAAAAGATACTCAAAAATAACTGTTACCAGAGCAGTGAAGCAATAACCAACGTTGGGAACCCACCCGAAAGAGGCTCAGCGATGATGAGAGAATTAGACCCAAGTCCAGAGGGATAAATGCGATGAAGGTCTTCGGAGAGGAGAAACCCACAGACGGTGATATCGTGGCGAAAGGCGTCAGGACCACGGGGAATGATGATTCGAAGGCCCAACGATCCGAATGAAGGAATTCGAGATGACGGAATTCCCCAAAGAGGAGATGGCGAGGTGACTGTGGGATAGTTTTCTCGTGCCCAGTGTGAACGGCCTCCCAAAGGAGAACACTTGCAAACTTAACTGGAAGAGCACAATTCGATGGAGCCGATAGAGGGGAAGCGACAACACTGGCAAGAATCAATGGCAGAAAATCCTCGCTTCACGAAGGAATTCAGTAAGAGTCTCCAAATGAACGTCAAAGTAAGTGACGGACAACGATTTAGCTGAGCAATCAGGCAGAATTCTCGCAACAGAATAACTGAAAAGGGCTAACGCTCCATTTATATCCTTAGGTCCGAAAGAGGAAAAGGGAAGTAGGGCACAAGGGGGAGGGGATGACTCGCTTCCCCTACCCAAATAAGATTGGTAAGTTGCAGAAGTTTAGGCCTTAAAATAGTAGCCTCGAAGCGGGTCGACCTGGGTCAAACACCATAAACTATGATGAAAAAGGGAAAGTATGGGAACCTGAAGGTCTACCCTTTACAAAGTACTTTTTCGATTCAATCCTGATAAACCTTAGCCTTTCTGCATAAGCTGTTGATGGCATTACATCTTTCGTTGATGCTTCTGTTTATATCCTCAAAGAGGAAAGGGTGCATTCTATCGATTCATGATTAAATTCTTCTATAATCCTGCTTTCAAAATCGATGTCGAAGTTTTCCATTTCTTCTTCAATGATCTTAAAACGTTCTTCCAGTGTTGTCTGAAAACTCTTTAAATATCGAGTTCGTCTTCTAGCTTATTTCCTCTTTCATCTTTGATTCATATTTTTCCTTTGTTAATTTTTCTTTCTTCCTGTTTACACATTTCTAGAAATTTTCGACTACTTTACTTCGTTTATCTTGTGGACTAGCCTTTTCTATTGTTGATCTTTATTTTCATTCAACATTATCCTGAGCTTTGTTTTTCCTTCTCGCATCTTATCTTTTCCAAAATCGTTCCTATTTTAGGTGAGCTCTGATGTTTCACTTGGTTCTATGAGATTTCTAGGCTTTGCCTCATTATCTGTGCTTATCATCGCTTCTTTGTTCGTCTCTAGATCTTCTTCAATTTCTTATATTATCGATTTGTCGAGTGCCTTTAGTTTAGAATTCATAAGGATCTCTATATACTTCGTACAGTTTGCCTGATGGTAGGCCTTCCATTACTTTATTATCTATTGTATGGGAAGCTGGTTAATTGCTATGATTGATACTTTGTGTTTTTTAATTGAGATGTCCAAGTGTTCTATGTGGAAATTAAACGGAAAATTGAAATTCAACAGACAGTTATCTGGTTTGATGTAACGTGATTATTGATAGAATTTAGGAACTCCGACGACCCTCACCTTTAAATACTTACACACTTTAGCATCATCTGCGGGTGCCTTGCCGCACTGTTAGTATTTGGGTATCCGTTATCCGTGTAGTGTACGTTTTTGTCACCCATAAAAATAACGGTTTTCTATTGTTTAATAATTTTGTGTTTTTCTCAATCAGGAGGCCTTCTCTCCGTAGATGCTGCTCTTAAATTAATGATGACTTACATTTCTATTTCTATTGCAGCGTATAATTCTATTAGTCTCTGTCGCGTCTTCTAGTCCAGCTCCTTTATTGCTGCAATGGCGGCTCTGTCAAATGTTACTCTGGAAGAGTTAATTGCTATGATATTTTATTTTCAAATCATCATCGTTTTTAATTCTAATTCTAGTCTATGTTCTGATATAATTTTTAGATCAGGATTTATTTTTTTAGAGAAAAAAATCAGTAAATGTATTTTATATATTTTTTTCATCTGATGAATTTCTTATTTTTTCTTTCCCTGATATAAGAGTTGTTACTTTCCTATTCCTGGTTGCTTCGGGCATTTCGATTAAGAGGGATTGTTTTTCGTTCTGTCTTTGTTCACGTTCTGCTTTTCCTTTTCGGTGGTTGAAGTAGATGGAGTCGATGTTGGTTCTCTGGATGAACTGCTTCTTTGCGATATTGATTTGCTTGTTTTCGGTGCCTTTATCCTAGTAAGTCTCGCTTTCTAAGCGGATTCCTCATTTGCTTGTTTCTAAGTCCGTTTCGTATGGCTCCCATTCTTCATCTTTTCATCATTATATTTTGCTTATCCCAATAAATATTAAGTGGTGTTTTCCGTTGTGTTAGGTTGAAGACCACAGAAAAGTCTACTTCTTTGGTGAACATTATTGGCTTTCCTACATTGTCTTTGAACATGTCAGAATTTTGATATCTAATTTTGGATCAAGGTTAATTTGTATGTCCATTCTGAGTTGCGTGTTTGTTTTTGCTGCCACCGTGTATGACATTTTCCTTTTTCCATTTGTTTTGTCTTCATTTATTCGTTACTGGATACTTCTTTATATTATTCTTTCTTATGGCGCATGACGTGGTCATTGTCCGTTTGGGTCCTCCTTAGTGTATACATTTCTTTGTTTTATTTTGTTAACTTCTTTAAAACGAGAGCACTGATACTGGACATGGGTATAGTTTGCCCAAGGCTAGTGACGTCATGCACATTTCTTCCCCCTTCCTCTCAAGGCAGGAGGTTGGGAGTCTGTGTAGCTTCAGTTTAGCGAACGATCTCATAGAGTGAGGCCATATCGTTTAACTCCTATGCTTGGATTCTCCGTTAGCCCCCTGTTTGGGTACCGTTTACTCTAGTCAAGTGCTAATTATAGTAAAAAAAATACTGGGCAACCTGTTCCCAAGTTCTTGGTAATAGCGTACAAAGAAAAGTTATAGTAATGATGTAGTGATAAATTTCTCTCTTTTTAAGCTGTAATTCTTTTTTCAGGTGACTAATTGTGCCTTAAATAGCGAAAGAACAAAACCTGAGTGGGCTGGAGATTGGTGAAATTCTCTTTACTACAGATAGTGACGACGATAATGATTGTGTTTAAACGGAGGAACTTTATGACAGTGGGAATTATAAATAATATGTTCCAGTGTAACATGAAATAGCTGAAAGTTCAGACATTGGATCTGGTGAAAACGTTCCTCGCCGAGGCAAGCAAACAAAGGCGAGTGCTGGAAAGAGAAAGAGTTCTAGGCCTCTCCCCCCATCCCCTTGCCTCCTACTTACGCCACCATAGCTGATAATCCTACTGCTGGCCTATCCTTCAACTCTGCTGTTGTTCCTGTACAGTACCATGCTGTGTCATCAGGCTCTGAAGAACCTGACGACGTTTATTCTTCTGCTGCTCTTCCTGTTGCCATCCCTGCTACTGTTGCTGCCACCAATACTGCTGCTGCTGCCTCTGCTGCAACTACTGCTGCTGCTCCTGCTGCTCTCCAGCGACAACTTAGACGACGGGCATTGATGGGGGGTTGCTAGTGACTTTTAACTCTGCAACAGTCAAAAGTCGCTCAGGCTATATGTATTGCACACAAGGCCGCAGTTAACTGCAACAACCAGGACAGCAGACTGAAGTATTATGGCATCAATTAGGCTTGATCCCGCACAATCAACTGCTACTGCCATCACACCTGAGGAGTGTTTTCGCCTGTTGAATCTGATTGTCGAGTTCACCAACAAGAAGATTGATGTTATTGACAGGAGTTACAGGAGATAGACAACGACTACACAGCAAACAACAACATCAGATATATGTGCCCTCCTAACTGTCCATATATTGATTAGTTACAGAAAAATAACCAGCTGAATACTAAGACGTTATGATGCCCTGTAGCAGGGGCTCCTTTCTACAAGGTAGCAATGTCTGAGATGCGTTTTTGCTTTCTGCTGTACTGCCTCAGGTTTGATGACATAGCCACACGGAGGCAAAGGCCAGCCACTGACAAATTATCACCAGTCAGCGCTGTGTGAGGCATGTTAATGGCCTGCTGTGAGGACAACTACACACCCACGAAAGCCTTACACCATAGATGAGCAATTGCTGCCTTCTAGGAGTAAGTGCTCGGTGAACTATTTAGAAAGTAAGTACATGTTGCAAGGTATTTCATACCTAGGGAAACAGGGTACAACAGCAAGACATGGAGTGTAACTCGGCCACATGTTCAACAAAGACCTCACACGCCTCTACCGCAAAACTAACAGAAACATCACCACCGACAACTAGTACATGTCTGTGCTCATCATGCAGGATATGCTGAGTATAAGGCTGACAGTGGTGGCGACAGTGAGGGAAAACAAGGCAGAAATCCCTGAGGCAATGAGGCAGAAGGACACCCGCACATCTGGCAGCTCAGCATTCCTGTTCACGAAAGATATGACACTCGTTTCATATATCCCTAGGACACGGACAAGCAAAAGGAATGTGCTCCTGCTGTCAAGTATGTATACACAGGCATCGGTAGATAATGTCAGTGGGAAGCCTGAGATAATTGACTTCTATAATGTAACAAAAGGAGGGGTCGACACTTTTGACCAGATGTGTGCAACTTATAACTGAAGCAGAAAGACAAATAGGTGTCCATTGTGTGTGTTCTTTGGGATGCTGAATGCAAGTGTCATAAATTCGTGGATCATTTACCAGAGCAACACTGGCAGAGTAGGAGGCGCCGCCATGCAGAGACTGAAGTACATGCATGAATTGGAACTGCAACTCATCAGGCCCTCAGTCATTTTCAGGTAGTTTCAAGAGGTTTCATAACAAAAAAATACATTATATTGAACAATAAGTCATTTTTAGTGCACTAAAAAAAAGGTGTTTTACCCAATCTCTTCCCTATAGTTTGTGCATCGTCAGTGTCAGGAAAGTCTTGTGAGGAAACCCTGATATCTTTGGAGGCCTGTGCGAACGTTTGGGCGAATTCTATGAAAGGGTTTTTCTTAGCAAATTTTTCATATTGAAAATTTTTCACTTTTTGACTGTATTTTGGGGGTATTTTTATAATATGCCTTTCTTAAAGTAAGTAGGGAATTTTATTAGTTTAATTAGCATTTGTATGCCTTATAGTTAGTGTGTACATGATAGGATTAATAAATTTGCATATATACTAATTTTCTTTTATTTTCCAAAATCGGGTATAATATGCCCGAGTTTAGCGAGTGTAGAACAGGAAAATATGTTTAGTGATTCAGAGTCAAGTGTTTGCTTCTAGGCTACATCTCGAGCAAATTACAGTCTTTCATGGGACATTCCGTTCTAATATGGTCTTTCATAACGTAGCAACGCAAGAAAATCTGAATGTTGATGAATTAATACCATTGTGTGGTGGCTTGGGAAATCGTCATGCAGAATCTAATGAGTCTTTTCTCTAAAATCTTAAAGGCAAATTCAGTTTGTACACACACGAAATTAAAAAGTTGTGTTTTGGGAATTTGATGATTTCCTGGCTCTTTAGCCATGATTGACTTTGTCGAAGTTCTTCTTTGAGTTTTTTCACTGTATGGGTTCCAACTAAATGTTTAATTTTGCTGCAAACCACCCTCCTCCTAGTGGTGATCAGGGGGGGTGGGGTCTTCTCTTCGAGATCCATTTTCTTAAAGGTGATACTTCCTGCCGAGGATAGTAATTTCTCTACGTCTTTCTTCTCGAGGTACACTAGAAAGTGGATTTGTAAGTCTGCCAATATCCTATGAGTAAATTCCTGCGGTGAACTCCTGGTTCCGTTCGCCATAAGTCTCAAGAGGAGACTCTTGGTGAATACGAGTTGTTTCAGGCTGATAGAGAGCAGGTTAGCTCTTTGCCTAATCAGAAAGAGGAGACACAATACAGAATTCTAATTCCTAATTTGTGTGTATTTATTGGGGTTAGATTACGCATAGGTAGGTTTCTGGCACCTAATAAACTACTGGATTCAATACGCCCTAAAGATATTTCAAAAAAGGGACGCTAATTGGTCCTGTTAAATCCAAGCATGTTCTATTGAAAGTATAGATCCAATTGTGTATTAGAAATAAATTGTGAGAGACAAAAGACGAGCAAAGAAATGGTTAAACACCTGCGTTTGGATAATCTGTGTCTCCAGATAGAGAATCAAAGATGGATATTTATTTAGGAAGAGCCATAGTAAACACAGCTGCTGATCATAAGAGATTGCGCAGCTAAAGTTGGATCAAAAGTCAAACAAAGATTTAACATGTAAGCGTACACACATTGCACACAGACTTCCTAGCCCCGCCCAGAGATTGGGGATAGGATAAGAAACGGAGGTAGGTTGTCCGACGGTAGCCGTCCCCATGTATAAGCCACGCCTTCTAGAGTTAGAACGCAAGTATAAATAGAAAGAAAACAGTCGGTTAAAATGGGTAGTTAATCAGAAAGTATCAGAGAGAATAATAACGAATACGTCCGCGTTCATGCTCACGTTTAAATCCACCGAGACTTGTTTCTCTTTTTCCCCTAACTGTTACTAACGTCGAATAATATATAGACTACTAGTTTCTCGCGCAATAGTATCCGTCTCTCTCGCTGATTGCAATCATAAGATTCCGTTATTAGAATAAATATTATATTTTGTAAGTCAATTTTTGCCGTGAACCTTCCACAAGCCCAGCCAAAAAGAACACCGGTTAAAACAATTATCTTTGGAGTCAGATAAATAATTCGCGCTAAAGCCATCCTTCACCTAAAAACTTGAACTAGTCGTTCCCTTAATAAGGTGGTGATTTACGGTGATCTCATAATCTGGTGACGTACCCCTCTCTATAAACAGGTTACCAAAACCTCCCTATAAACTGGTGACCCGTCGTTTGACCCCCCTATTTATGTATATAACTAATCGTTGCTTGATTACCTTCCTATTAGCGCACTCAGCACCTCCATATCTTAATAGGCTTACATTATTTGAGTGATATCCAAGGGCTCGCTCGTGTCTTTAAGAGACCTCCTTCTTCGTGTCCCCTATCAGAGCTTCCTTACTCATTAATCTACACCGTACTATCGAGGCGGCGACTGTGGCAGTGAGGGTTGCGGCATGTTGGGAAGATATGAAAAATAGTAAAAGTTAATAAGGGCGAATTTTGGAAGATCCCGCTTTAGAGGGACTAGCAAGTACATAGCAACGGGATGTTCCTGAACGAGGCTATGGACACATTTATCTTCAGTGCATATGTTGAGGATAAATGACTTCTCGTGAAAAATTATGTTTTTAGGCTTCCTATCAATATTCCTTGCATCCTTTACCAGTGAGTAGTTTACCAGACTAGTGCGCGTAATAAAAAATTTAGTGACCCCACATTTAAATATAATTATTGCGGAACCCTTTATTTGCAATCTGTCTCTACCTTTTTTCTGTATTCATCTGAGCACTCCCACAATAATGTTTGCTTTTAAACGGCAATCTTACTGATGGCTTGTGATAGACAGTAAATCTATTCACAATCGCAAAATTGTGGTGATGACCACATTTTTGAGATGAAAGAGTTGTTATTTATGCAGCTAAAAGAAACCACATATTGTCAGGGACTATATGTTGTTTCTGTTTTATATTTAAAACGACTGATGTTCCTATGGCTGGACTCAATTGTCCCCTCAAAATCCTACATTTCCAAATTCCCTTGGACGGCTCCCAGAACTGATATAATTGATGGATAAAAGTGGAACTATGGGAAAAGATACTAAATCTCTCTCCCATAGAAATTCAGACAGGCGTTCAATTCATAAGATAGACATTTTGGTAGTAGATATTTCGGGCAGTGTTGGAGAGGAGTCCAGGTTCAATGTAAGTTAGTGTCTCACTCTATTTGTAAATTTTAGGGAAGATGGTAATGTATGATTTCTTTTTATTTAAAGGGGCATGAGAAAAATCGATTTTAGCTTTGCTTCTTATAAGAGTTCTAACGTGTAATGAATACACCTATGAGAAAGTGCCGTCTTACAGAGTATTTATCATCACTCTCTGAAAGCCTGGTGTTAGCACCAAGGCAAACCATATTGCTCTGGTTCATAGGGTCGGCAAATGAATATAATTTTTGGCTAGCGTGGTTTGCATTTCTCTTAAAATTGTAGGCCCTAATTATTTATTTTTTTTAAGCGTGCATTTTAGTTTTCTATAAATGACATTATGAGAGGCCATCTAGTTTTTTGTGATTTTCCACAAGAGACGTCAATAAGAGGAGAGCATCACTGTGTCGTGGTTTGCCACAAAATAACGTCAGAAAAGGAATCCGATATGTAAGGATATTCCAAAAATGAAGATAGGTAGGTAAAAAGGCGTCCTTGGTTTCCCCGGAATGACTTCAGAAGAGACATAATAAAAGTCATTGCAAGGTGAAACCTTAAAAATATATAGACACCCTCTAAATAACTTTTACAGGGTGAAACGAGTAAGAATCGCATTATAAAAGTAATTTAAACAACCTATAGAACATTATACATAAATTTTTACATTGGAAGTACTGTATTAATAAGCATTCATCTTCTACGAAAGAAATTTGGATAAGGCATCAATGGTTCTCTGCTTCACCCTCTTCTCTTCAAATTACCAGAACTTCAATATACTTGAGATATTAAAAATAGGCCTTTTTTATTGTAATTAAACTTGAGATTAAACCCACAAATTTGCGTTGTTCAGAGAGTCAAGAGATATTCTTAATATCACTCCTAAATTTCTTGTAATTTTAATTTCCTCTTCCTCTCTCCATAACTCAGTTTCTTCTTCCTATTTGAGACCAATATTACGCTCGTGTAACCCAGTAGTACAAATTTAAGTCCTCTTTAGCATACTGCTTCTTGACTTTGCCCAAACATAAGAGTGATTTCCGAACTTGTGGCCAATTTTTTTTCCTTCTGAGTAGTGTTACCTAAATTCTTTTCCTGGATGCTCCAAATATTCTTTTCACAGCCGCAAGATTTTGGGTTTGATGAGGTTGGATATAGCATCTTTTTTTCTTCCGTATTTTTTTTGTTAATTTGCTAATGAGCAGATACAAATGTATTTACAATTAATTTATTTTTAAAAAGTTCTAACTCTCGTTACATTTAAAAATTTTACACTAGCCCATTTCTTGGTGAAGTCAAGAGCAATTTAAAATTGTTCGGCGAGCAGAAACGGCACGTATCACTCTTCTAAATTGCATGTGTAATGCTTGGTTCCTAAACATAATTAGGAAAGAGGTACTTCGAAGTATCTAAATTACCCTTATAAATTGCTGAACTTTGGCATTTATTCATGTGTAAGCGTGCTTCAAC
This sequence comes from Ceratothoa steindachneri, assembly GCA_963969495.1. NCBI lineage: Eukaryota > Metazoa > Arthropoda > Malacostraca > Isopoda > Cymothoidae > Ceratothoa > Ceratothoa steindachneri. The sequence goes on along the minus strand of OZ018331.1, from coordinate 56,698,371 downwards.
TACCTATACCTCTGCGTTGCATTAATCTGCCAAACCTTTTGCGCAATATTGATCGTAGAACTTGGTCGAGGGAATTTTTAGAGAAAAACAAACTCTTCGATGTCAGCGAGTTAAAACGTCCGATATATAATGGGTGCTTTTGCGTCTGTATTTATATCTTCATCATACAACACTTTCCGCTAAATATAAGAGTGAAAGTAAATCAAACACGTGTAATTTAAGAATCTAGTGATTCTACATTAGAATTAACGTGGTGGAATTTGCCATATGATAGAATTTTCGCGAGGAATAAGTGTAGTGGAATTAACTGTGGAGAAATTAATCCATCTTTGCTGCACACAGCTGGCCTATAAGAGGCTCTTTTCTAAACTGAGTTACCAACCAATAGAACTATCAGAAATACACATAGTTTAGTGTGTTTTATTTGAAGTAGTATTGTATTTTTAAAAGATTTAAATAATTAACAGTGTGATTTGGTGGATCAACAGATAAAGTTACTCTCATTTTGCTTAATCGACGAATCTTTTCCGCTTCTAATTAAATTTGTGTAGGTGGCAAACTTTGAATTTTCTCAATAAACGTTGGCTAAGATGAAATTACCAATCAAATAATTGTGTATTACCTAAACTAACTAGCTACAGATGTAGTATCAATAAATAGAAATAATTTAGGTAAATTTGGCAGCTTTTTTCTTGCAATGAATTGTTTTTGTCGAGGATGTGCCATTCAGTAGATTATCTATTGCTAAATTGTCTTTGCGTTGAATTATTTTAAACTGAATTATTCTGTCACGAAGCTGGAAAAAAGGAAAGCTGTCCTGGAATATTACCGGCTCCTGAATTTTGCTTTTTCCTAAAAATGTATAAGAAGTGGCGGTAATAATAAAGTTCATTGAGATCCTCGACAGATTCGAATGGGTGTGTGAAATGTGAAAGTTATGAGGGATGATCAAAGGAAAAGTGAGGTAGCAAAGTTATTTAGAAAGAGAATAGAGATGCTGCACTTTATGAAACAAGCATGAACGGGAGGGATAATTATGTGGAGAATTAAATTAATTTAGGGCAAACAAAATTCAAACTTTGTGGAAAGTAGGCGAGTCTTAGGGCAAGTCTTGTCATGATACAATGGATGGGTGCGCATGTATGAGCTTTAGCTCATAAATACAGAATTGTATTTCTAAGGCTAAAGTGGTTCGTACTTGTATTGTGTCGACGATGCAATGATTTAAGTTAGGCTGCATTCGAGTGACGACTGATGGCTCTCGCACGTTTCCTATGTAGAACTTTGTTCGCGACCTAGGATTAGATGATACTTGCTTTACTCTGTAAAGAGAGCATGCTGCGCTTCTCCTATCGTCTTCTAATCCAGAGTCAATCTCTCTCTCCTGTAACTTTGTCCACGAGGGACACCAATAATGCCCTAATTTTTCCTGTTCTTATTAGAAAAGATTTTCAAGAATTTGGTGAGCTCTGACCGTGGTACCAATGTTTCTGCCCAAAATACTACTCTAGTTGATACCACTATTAAATATTTTTTCGAAATTAGTCTGCTTCATATTCTTCTATACCACCAAGAGATTTGATTTTGACTTTCTCAGAGCATAAATTGTCTCTGGTTGCACTTGGGACGTATACAAAGTTAGGCCTGATTACTAAAGGGGGAATTGGAGCTCTTTCTTACACTGCCTTATTATTCAAGTCGAGCTAGATAGTTTGTCCAAAGTTGTTGCAAAGGCTAAGTGGTAGAAGGCTGGTGTAAATACTACTTGCTCGTTTTTTAAACCCCGCGTGACCCCTTCTGGCCCTGCCCCTGTCTTCAAGCCGAGATAGTTGCAAAAATCCACTAGGTATGGGAGATTACGCGCTTAGCCTGTTTTCGAGACCATTTAGTAAAGGATAACATCTCACAGAGTGCGTAAACTGCCGTTTTAAGCATTTAACACTCAATTTTCCATAGTTTCCACTATCATTGACGACATAAATACTGCGACTAGGGGAAAAGTCATATTGATTTTCAGCTGAGTTCAGGAACATGTAAAAGCTTGTTTAAACTGATGGCAATAATAAAAATTTTGATTCTAGGCAGAAACTGTGAAACAGTATCGTCATTTTGCTCATAGCCCCATGAATGACAAAGAAAATAGCAGACAGCACAGAGGAATTTGAAGTTACGCATCATTGCACCTTAAAATTTCCGTGCCATAGCCACCAATACCTCGGAGGCATCTTCATTTTCTGTCGTGTTGGAAACGAAGAGCCTCGCCAACGCATCCACATCGAATAGATTGCTCCTTGTCGTAAAAAAGGCTCCCGACGATATACTATATATAACTATAGGTTGAGGGGATCATTCTATATTTCGAGTGCGTGGTAATCAGATTCCGAGAATGGTTCAAAAGGGGAAGGGGCCTGGATAGGGCTTATTTATATTTAATATACTTAAGAAGTGGAACGGAGCCCAAGGATAAATAATATTGCAAACATTAATAAAATACAGTTTTATTAATTAATCTATCAAAACAACACACGAAAAATGTTTACATAACAGGGGATTAAAATGGGAGAAACACAGGAAATGACGAAGGTCATGGGACTATTTGACTAAGCAGAGGATTAAGATTTGGAGGGATTTAAAACGGCAAAACAAACAAAAAGGTGGAATGGTTAGCTAAAACCGGTAAAAGCACAGAGTTGCGTTGACAAAAGGTTTAAAGGTTAAATGTAATGCGTAGCTTACGTAATTACAAGGTTGTAGGGCAGAGGAAGGCGATGGGAAGGAATCTTCTGTCCAACTGGCGATCCTTTTCCAGCAGAAAGGGTTCTTCGAGAGGTGGTCCTTAACGAGGGCGAAGGACTGTCTTCGAGGAGTGAGAGCGAAGTGGGGCTCGTAAGTACAAGCGATCCTTGAGCTAGGATATCGAAGATGTTCTAGATGAACAATGGAGATTATTGTTGTAACCAAGCGTTCTCTTGAAGAACGTTAAAAAAGTGGGGATTAAATTATCCTGTCGTAAGGGCTGGGGAACAAGAACATTTCTTGACGAACAGGCTTGAAGAACAATGGCTTTTCTAATGTTGTTCTCTTTCTGAACAACAGGGTGGGGAAGGGGTGAGAACCGTTTCTTGTCCAACGGGCTCGAACAACAATGGCAGTTCCAAAGTTGTTCTTTTTCTTAACAACAGGGGGGGGGGCCTGTGGACTTGGCGTCTCGAGAGGCAAGAACCTTGGCACTCAAGGGATAATTTCCTCTTCTGGACAATAAGAGATTTCTCGGGGTAGAGTTCCTAGGTGCACAAGGAAGGCCGGATCGGCGTGATGCCTCGCGAAGATAAACGGGATCTGGTTCAAATGCGAAATTCTATCGCATAAATAGCGGGAGCCAGCTCCTTGGCGTAACGGACAATGGGAGGAGGAGGGAACTTCGATGGAATGTCCTGGTGGTGCTTTGGAAAATATCTTATCTGCCCATAAACCTAATTCAATCTGGCGAGATCGACGCATTGAGGTAAACGGGGAATTGAACCTCCTTGATTAAACTTGCGGATGGGGGGGGGGGGGGGCAATAACGCGCCTTCTACTTCCTCTCGCATCATACACGTGGGGAAGCATGTGTTTCGACATGTGATAGGGGCTGAAGCATAGCGGCCTCAGGCCGTTCTATCACACCCCTCCATTCCAGGGTTAGTTGTCACTTCGAAAAAAAAGAGAGAAGGGACAACCATAGAGCTTCGTTTTGGAGAACTCACTTTTTTGCATCGACCATACTTTTATGCACACAGCTAGCATTACAACAATACATATGATTATGTTGATCATTTGATTATAGGGGAAACTAACCCTTAATACAATCTTAACCATAAAAGAGACATAGGGAAACAATAAAATAATATAATATTAGTACATATGGGCCAAAAGAATTCATACGTAAATTAATAGGTACACATGTACGAACATAAGAAAAAAAATTAGACAGTATTCCACAAAATTCAGACATTCCCATTCAATAAACTAATTATATTACAGAAGAATCCAATTAAGTCGTACAAGACGGTATATACATACATGGAAATCCTAATCATACGAATTACAAATTAATCTACACTATTTGGCAACGCATTCCTACTGAGTGCGTCAGCGATCTGATTATCGGAACCTTTTATGTAATTTATCTCAAATTGTTACTCTTGCAAGAGTAGACTCTAGCGCATAATTCGGCCGTTGGAGTGTCGTATATTCCGAATATAGGCCAACGGGCGATGGTCAGTTCCTATTTGAAATTCTTTTCCTTTCAAATACATTTTAAACTTGTCAATAACCCAAATAATGGCTAGGGCTTCCTTCTCTATAGTGGCATATCTCTTTTCGCGCAGTAATAGCTGGCGACTAGGATGACTCGTGCGGTCATCCTCATATTGAAGGAGTACACCTCCAATGCCCTTTTTGCTCGCGTCGGTCTTAATCCCAAAGGATTTTTGCCGGTGGGGCAACTTCAAAATGGGGGCAAAAATAAGCTTACTCTTGAGCTGGTTAAAATGAGAAACAGCGACATCATTCCAACGTAGTCGATCGGGGGAATTCTTTTTTAAAAAGGGTGCTGAGGGGCGCCGAGATTACAGCGATATTCGGGACAAATCGCCGATAGTAAAAAGCGGATCATAGGAATAATTTTAATTGCTTCTTAGTATTTGGGAGGGGCATGTCGGCGATTGCGTAATTCTTGTCCTCCTGTGAAACTAGCTGGATTTTCCTATTTTGAAACCCAAGTATTTTATTGTTACGTGTGCAAAATGGCATTTGCTGGGGCCAATGGTGAGGCCATTTTCGCGCAGTCGCTCGAAGAGAGCTAATAGGGTGGTTAGATGATGACTCCATTCACTAGTAGCGACGTAGAAGTTATCTAAGTAAAAGGAGACTTTCGGAAGTCCATCTCACACCCTTCTAATAAGACGGTTATAGTTACTACAAGCGGTCACGAGGCCAAAAGGAAGGCGCTTAAATTGCATTAAGCCTTTCTCAGTTGCAAAGGCAGTATATGCTTTCACATCGGGCCGGAGGGGAATTTGGTAATACGCCTTGTACACATCAAGTTCTGAAATGAACTTAACGTCTTCAAAAAGGTGGAGGTTTTGATCTACCAACGGGATGGGCGCGGCGTTGAACACAGTTACTGAATTTAACTTTCTGAAGTCGATGCACATCCGATAAGAGCTATCGGGTTTCTTGAACATGACGATTGGGGAACAATAAATAGATGTGGAGGGTTCTATTATGTCTAAACTAATCAAATTATCTACTTCGGCGTTAAAAGCTTAGCGTAAATGAATCGGCATCTGATAGGGTTTTGAACGGACAGGTTCCAAGGTCATCAATTTAATGCTATGCTTGAATCTATTAGCGCATCCAGGCTTCTTCGAAAAACTTTCGTCGAACTGACATAGTAATTGTTGTAGCTGACTCTTTTGATGTGGTGTCAGCCGCGCGTGCATATCTACGTCAAAGAGTTCAAAAGACTCGCCTGGTAGGGAAGGAAGAGGGTAATCGGCATCAGGTTGAATGCACACTGTCTGAAGGACATTAAGGGACTCCATGGGGTAATCCTCTTCAAGCGCCGAAGTTTCGTCCAGTGCTACGAACGTATCTCCATGGGCGCGTCGGTGGTACTTTTTCAACAAGTTAACGTGGTAGAGTTTATCGCCTGCTGGGGTACCAATGAGGTAATCTACCCATCCTCGTTCCTCGCGGACCGAGTATGGACGTTTCCATTGGCTCAGTAATTTATTACTCGCTGTGGGAAGGAGCAGGAGTACCTCATCGCCGGGCTTAGATTTCCTATCTTTGGACCTGACATCAAAATAGGTTTTATATTTTGCCAAATTGACATCAGCATTTTCATAGGCGATGTTCGCGCATTTTTCGAGCCTCTGGCGTAGATCCAAGACATAGGCGTAGGATGACTGAAGTTCTTGGTCCAGTTGGGGCTTGGTTAGCAACCCCATTAAAATGCTGAGTGTTCCGCGTACATTACGTCCATAAAGTAGCTCAAACGGTGCGAACCTAATGTACGATGAGGAATTTCTCGATAGGCGAATAGGGCGACCGGGAGATATCGGTGCCATTCGCGGGGCTCCTCAGCACAAATCTTCTTAATAATGGATTTTAGATTTCCATTTATTTTTTTACACATTCCGTTTGTCCGTGGCCGAAAGGGGGTGGTAAAAAGGGCTTAACCATGAGCAGCTTCCCTACGTACTCCAAAATACCTGAAGAGTATTCGGACTTAGGATTAGTAGGTTGTGTTGTAATGACTCTAGCTGAAACTAAGATCGAACCTTTTGAAAATTTCTCCTTGTACTTTGACACCTAATTTACTTCTTAATTATTTTCGAACTTGGGATTTTTACAACAGAAAATATTGATTGAATAGAATAGGAAGGAAGAACCTATAAAAAACAACAAGAAAGTGCAAAATGCTAAAAAAGGTATAGTTGATGGATGTACTTCGAAAGATGGGACACTGTGTTTTTTCAAGTGGCGTGACAACGCAGTAGTGTAAACGATATCAACATAGTATGATTGGAATGAGGAACAACAATATGTAAGAAGATGTGATAAAACTCAAAGGCAAAAGGTTCATGTACCTAGCCCACTACCTGTCATTTGGTACAATGAATGCATGGGTGGGGTTGATTACTTAGATTTTTTAAATTTTTTTATAGGATTTGAATTTAATGTAAGAAATGGACTCTTAGAATGATTTTTCATATGATAGACTTGGCTGTAGTAACATCTTGGCTTCAATATATAGGTGATTGAAAATCATCGGGTGTTTCAAAGAAAGAGCAAATGCACCTATTGAAATTTCGAATGGCCTTTTCTGAAATAATGATAAAGCTAAATTAAAGTTGTTTGGACAGTATATCCATCAGCTGGAAAACCAGTAAAAATGTGGTGGTAATTTGAAATTCATCCAGCTATAAGGAAAGATTCAAATGGTAGGATGCTTTAACAAAAATACTAATGTTATTTGCATGAAATTTAATGTATCATTATGTTTTATCAAGGATAAAAATTGTTTATTTTATAGTACCATAAATGAATAAATCATTTTTCTAAATTATGGAAAGAATGAGAAAAAAAAGAACATCATACTTGTAAGATGCATGGACAAACATGCATATGTTTTTTGAATGAAATATAATAAATTAGTGTTGTAACGAGAATATAATTTTTTTTATTACTATGAGGAAATGGACCTTATTTGTTTAGTATAAGGCTAATAAATAAATAATGAATGATGTATTTTATATTTTTACTTTAGAAGAGTTTTTACAACCACTTCATCACAATGTTACTGACATGTAACGCTTCATAATTCACTAACTAAAAGAAATATAATGGTAAAAATCAGTATTTATCATCTATTCAGTTCAGAAAATTTAATTAATAAAAAACCGCTTACTTCCATGAAAAAAATTATGACACAACGGGTTTAATTTTGAATTGTTTTCGCTTTTCCAAAATGGCAGAATAAGCCTGGTAATAGATTGAAATATATAAACTGAAACGAATTTAATGAACAATTGCAGCAAATAACAGAGCTTATGAAATTAATTGCGGAAAGAAGTCTTGCAAATCTAACTTTAATTTCTGTTAAAAACTAAAAAAACGCTTGAGAAAAGAGACGGTTGTTTAAGGCACACTTGAAGACACCAAGTCATGGGAACTAACATGGATGAACGCGTAGAATCTATTAGCAAAAATTGAGGAAGAAACATCACCCATGAATAACAGATGCGTATTGATGCATTCTATGAATGCATAGAGCTCGATGGCAATGCTCATAGAAACCCAAATATGTTCAGTGAGAAACATAAAATGAACCCACTCCACAAGATCGAGTAGGTATGAAAGAGAACCATGAAGATCATACCATGAAATCGTCCTAAGAGCAAGGTTACTAGAGAGAAATCCTTAGCGTTGGAAAAAAAATTGTTGCATAGGTTCAAACATATTGAAAGGGCATCCAATGACGAAGGAGTTAGAGTAGTCAAGGCGTAGTTAAAATAGTGAGCATGGCTGTCCCGAAGGTACTCCTGTCAACATCTAAGTCACTATCTTCAAGAGAAGGGAAGATTCAGAGAAGATACTTGCATTCATTAAGGGCAAGATCTTTGTAGGTAAGTTATCGACGTTGAAGACAGCTTTATAAGAATATCATAAAATTGATCAAAAAAGCCTCTGACGTAAGGAAAAGAAACAATATTTTTCGAGGCAGCCACATCCAAAAAGCTTTATTCCAGCAACACTCGAGTTTTAGGGGGCAGGGATTAGCCGAGAAAAATCAGCCATTCAAAGATTTTGGGAAGTTATGCCAGGTCATTTGCCGTTAGCTGGCTACTTTTTTATTGGCACTACAGCTCTCGCATTTATATTTTGTGTTAGTATGTAGAACCACTGAGAAGAAAAAGATTCAAAATGAGAGACGATTTAAAGTAAAACCAATGACAATTTTATTTTTTCGTAGGTTTTATCAAGAGTGAGTTTCAAAAAGTTGAGCATGCTAGTAGCATTCCTCTTATCAAAGAGGCATGCAAAAATGAAAGATAGGCATTTATCTGAATAATCTACATATGAAATGGTCATTCAAGGCATTACATAAGAATACCAAAGCGTAGAAGATGAGTATGAATTAAAAGTGAAACAATAACCAAACTTTTCCCACAAAACAAAGCGCAAATCTGCGAAGTATCGACATGAAAATATTGCAGGAATACTGTTACGCTTGTTAAAGAAACTTAAGAATTTAGCAAACCCGACGAAGAAGAACAGTGTAATCGGCAGTAACAAAGCCTGCTAAGAGATCATTAAGTTAATACCATTTCGAATCTATGTCTGACTATTATTAAATAACTCCTGAAGACTGTGTGTCTAAATTTAAGTGTATAAAACACCAATTAGAAGATCTAATCCATGTTGAAGATGAATTTGTAATCAAGTATCTAGTCTGATGCCAACCTTTCCCTTTCTTTTGGGCCTTGACTGGAATTCTCCAGATATTTGGAAAAAAGACCTTGTTTAAATTCGGATGGTAAGAACCGAAATGGAACAGGAGGTTTAGGATAACATCTATAGGAAAGTTAAGATACTAGTTAAGGGAGCCCTTTTTTGAAATTGAAGAAGAGAATAGATTAATTTGGCAGGGATTCGGGGAAAGGAGTTGGAGAAAGAGAGAGAGAGAGAGAGAGAGAGAGACAAGCGTGAGCTGTTGGACTAAGAGTGTAGATTATTATAGGATAAAAACGACCGATAACTTTGTCAAAGTATGGTGAATATACGCACATAGCCTCTAAGGTAGGCTAAGCAATGCAATAACTGTTATTGTTCTAAAAGTGCGACTTGAAACGATAGCTGCAGCTGCATGACCCAGGAATATTCCAAACAAAACGACAAAAATAGATTTTAATACACACTAAATAAAAGGCACAACAATAAATATAGATATATATAGGGGTACAGGAATAAGACTGAATTAGATTTCGAATACTAATCAGATGACCTGGGTTATTGAATATATATAATGGGACATTTAGAGTAGTGAGTGATTTAGTTCCTTTAAACCTCAAGAGTAAAGCGGGGCAAACTTAGGGGAGGTCTTGGTGACCTTACTTACCCACGAGAGGGTAGCCACGACCCAGCAGCGGGTGGTGCTACTTTCTAGAACTTGTGTTTTGCGAGATGCGGGCCTCTTGTTCTCAAGAGATCACCAGACAAACCTTGAAGTGGGGTGGAGGTAATGACTTCTCATAACTCGGATCGAGAGAGCTATCGAGCCTCTTGTCCTCAAGAGGCCACCGGTCAAACTTCTAAAGGAGGAGGGAGATGACTTCTCTAAACTCGGAATGAGCCAGCTATCAGGCCTCTTGTCCTCAAGATGTCACCAGAAGCACTTCGGAGGACGGCTTCTTCAATCCTTGATCCGATGGAAATTGAGAAAGGCTGACGTTGCCTCAAGAGACTCTTCTCCCTGACCCGAAGATAAGAGTGTGATGTCCAGCTCTTCCGTGGCTGCGGCGGTCACTAAACACTTCTCGGAAGAGAGCGTCGTTGAATCAAATTCCTTTCGGGGAAGCATCTTCTAACCGAATCTGTGGGTAAACTATGGGAGAGTGCATATAAAACCATATTTATACAAAACAGGGAGAAAGAGAGGAGCCTTCTCGAACCCTTAGTATCGGCTGGTACAACTGAGCGTGCCCTTACGGGAAAGTGTAAGAGGCCAGGATTAGGGGGTCAGACAGAACGACCAACGGCTGGAGCCATAAAATTGTTCGAGGCAAACCTACCAAATTAGTGAGTATTCTCTGACCCAGGAGCGGAAGGATTAAGACAGTGCGGAGGTAGCCTTCAATTTCAGCATCATGCCTCGGTGTGAAATTCTCAGTGACCTGGTGGCAAGTACACAAACGGTAAAGTCGGAGTGGGAGGGGGGGGAAGTAACGGTTTGCTTTCTCTCCCGAAAAAATATATTAGGAGGTGGGAAAATACTACTATTTTAGTGGATCCCTCTACACTCATCCCTATCCAAAGACATTTTTACAGCATAGAACAATTTGGGGCGAAAAAAATGTCTACAACTAACTTCATCAAGAAGGGAACTTATAAATCTACAATTTTAACGTTTACTAACAGAGACAAAATCCTATAACATTACACGGGATTTAAATATGTGTAACTACAGATAACCTAATTATACATACGTACACATACAACATCAACAAGGCCAAAAAAGGAAACTAGTATTTACAAAATGGATCAAACACGAATTTTTCTATAACTCAGGTTGTTGGAGGCGGGTCTTCTATTGGATTCCCACTCAAGCTATTGACTAGGAATTTGTCGGTGCCTTTAAGATAAATGATCCGAAATTTGTACTCAATGAATAGTAGGCTTTAACGCATTAAACGGCCATTTTGGCTCTTACAGTTTTTAGGTACACCAGGGATTTGTGATTACTTTCGACAATAAATTCTTTACCTATGAGATACATACTAAACTTACGAATAGACCACACTATGGTTAAAGCTTCGAGCTCTATGGTGGCAAACGCCTTTTTTCATGAGACAGCTTCCAACTAGCATATCCTACAGAATATCCCACTACATCGCATCATATTAAACGAGAGCACAACCTAGGCCATCCTGGGAGGCATAGGTACGAACCCCGAATGTTTTTTTACGATTTGGTAATCTCAAAATAGGGGCAGGGACTAGTTTGCTTTTTAAATGGTGGAAGCGGTCTTCCATAGAAAGGGTCCAAATGACTGGAGCCGGGGCTGTTCTCTTAAATATGTCGTTGAGGGGCGAGGCTATGGCAGCGAAATTCGGGACAAAACAACGATAGAATGACAAGGATTCAAAAAAGGAACTAAGCTGTTTCTTCGTTAGGGGGAGCGGCATTTCCGAAACAGCCTTTATTTTGTCGTCTTGAATAACCATTTGATTTCTACTGATCTGGAAGCCAAGGTAGTTAATAGTGTCATAGGCAAAGTGACACTTTGTCGGGCCTACCGTGTACCCGTGTACGCGTAACCGGGATAGAAGTGCGCACAGAAACTGTACGTGTTGGTCCCAGGTACGAGTAGCGACGTACAGGTTATCGAAATAAAATGTCACATTACATAGGCCATCTAACAACCGGAGCATGATCCGGTTATAACTTCCGCAAGCAGTAAAAAGCCAAAAGGAAATCGACTAAACTGAAATAACCATTTTTCACTAGCGAAAGCGGTAAAGCGTTTCGATCGCTCTGAAAGCGGGACTTGGTGGTATCGTTTACAGAGGTCGATCTCGGAGATAAACTTCGCGTCTTCGAAGTCATGAAAACTTTGCTGGATTAGGGCTATCGGTTCCTCGTCAAACTGTGTAACCGCCTTTAATTTGCGAAAATCGACGCACATCCTTAACGACTTGTCAGGCTTCTTAACTATGACAATGGGGGAGCAAAAATAAGGCGACGAGGGTTCTATTATTCCTAATTTTAATAAGTTCTGGATCTATGTATCGAAAGTCGGCCGTAAATGTACGGGTATGGGATAAGGCTTGGTTCTTATCGCATCTTGAGTAGTGAGGACAATCTCATGGGTAAATTGGGTTGAACAACCCGGGAATTCTGAAATGACGTCGGGAAAGCCTTCCAATAAGGCAAGCAAATCAGCCCTCTCATTAGGGGCGAGATTGGGGTTTACGTCCATGTCAGGGTTAGGCTCCGCTTGAGGGGAAGGAAGAGACAGCAGGAGATATTCATCGTCTGCTTCTACGCACCCTGTTTGGACCAGACACAAGGGTTTAAGGGCTAGGAGTGTCCTTCGTTTAACGGTGGAAAAATGGGGCCTATTAGGTCGATTGAAACTCGAGCAAAAGGCTCGGCCACGCTCGGAGTATTTTAAAGGGGGGTGGGGCAGTACGCCCTTTGGAGGTCACCTTCTGGCCAATGTAACAAGACTTGCAGAAGTCGATAATTTCTTTGGCCGCACCTGGTTAATGAAATATTTGAAAAATCGCTGTGCCATTTTGTTATGACCAAAATATCTGGCCATTAAGCCATCGTAAGCCATCTTCAGAATGGGTTCGATATTAGTTCTCGGCACACACAACGCGCTGGTCGGGGACTCCCTGGTTCAACAGAAGAACAATATAATAACGCGTCCTTTACGGTGTATTTGATCTTCCGATTGCCTCCCACCTTTTCAGCCTCCTTTTTCCTTGCTTTGTAATGTGGGTCAAGTCTTCTGCGCCTTAGAAAATTGAACATTAGTGGTGAGGTCGACGTCTGGCGACGATAAGGGTACTGGAAGCAATACATCCTTCTCGGTCTAGGCCCTGGTAACGACCGGTTGAGAACTTGGGTTTTGGAAGAGCTGTACGCTTTGTCGAATGAGGACGGAGCATAATTTAACGGGGCTGTGACTAAGTCGGCCCATCCGGTGAAGTACTAGCACAGAATATGACACAGTAACACTGGTAACCTAGTGCTGTGACCTAAAATGTCATGCACTAACGAGAACTTGTTATGCTCTGGGCTTACGGAGGATAGTAGTTTGTCGGGTACTACTATACAGGTGCATCCTCTATCTCTAAGCAAGGTTGACACTCGGCAACCATTTACTGCGCCATTTTCAAACTAAAGCCCACCGTGGGAACCCTTGTTGAACAGAAAATTTAACTGTTAATCCGGGGGAGAGAAAGCTGGGGCTGTTGGCGATGCGGCTGGCAGATTAGGCGAGGGGGCAGTAGAGATTTGGTGGACCTGGTGACTCGACGGGGTCCTCAGTTGAGAATTTAGGGGGCAATTGTAACTTAAGTGCCCAGGGGTGCCGCACGTAAAGCATACAATTGGTCTACAGAGGTAGTTGCTAGGCGTGGAGAAGAGTACTGGAGGCTTCAAGTCTTTTTGCTTTCGCGGCGGCTGAGGCTTGTACTTGCTCGGCGCTTGCACTTTTACGAAGCCGTTGTTGCTCTTGAGATGGCTTCGGTTAAATCCAAACTTGTGTTTAGGGGAGTTGGGGGGGTTCTTCTTGGCCTTCTTTGGGTAGAGGTTGTGACTGGAAGCGGGAAAATCCGCTTCTTCAAAACACTCCTTGAAAGTGGACACTCTTATGTTCGCTATGAAGGCCCTTAGTTCGCAAGAGAGGGTCGACATTAGTTGACCCCTTAGAATGAGGTCAATTAGCAAATAATTGGATACTTGGGCAGAATAAAGCCAGAATTGGAAGTTACGCTGAAGCGTGACTCCAAAATTTCTGTAGTTCTCGCCTGGCTGTATTCGCGCGGAGCGGAATAATCAAGGGTGGCCTCTGAAGGACGCAAAATGAATATGTCGCTAAGACGAGGGTTTAAGAGTGGAAGTAGCCCGGCGACACTATCTGATTCTAAGTCCCAATTGTTGACTTCGAAGATCTTCTCACAGTGCGTTAAATAAGAGCAAAAATCTTCTCGATTCTTGTCTGCGGGGAGTTTTACTAAAGGCACTTGAACCTGTTGATTTCGAGATCCTACGGAGTTTATCTCCATTTGGTCACGGCAAATCTCTCTCTCCTGCTGCCTAATTCTTCCTTTCTCTTCTGTTTCTCTCTGCACTTTTCTTTCTCTCTTTTCTGCTTCTGTCTGTGCTTTTCTTTCTTAAGCTTCTGCTTCTGCTTCTGCCTGTGCCTTTATTTCCTCCTCTTCTCTCTGTGCTTTTCTTTCTTCGTTTTCTCTCTGTGGTTTGCTTTCAGCACGTTCGTTACGTTCCTCTTTCTGGACGTAAGCGATTAAATCTTTGCCAGATAAGCCTAGGATCTACCCTTGATTATGAAAGCAATCGAATGAAGATATCCCGAATATGCTACCTTCGACCTTTGCACACGAGAAGCTACCAGATCTATTGAAGCTTTACCCCAAAACAAATATAAATTCTACTAACGACGAAATAATTAAAAATTCTCAGTAAACATTAAGCGAACTCACACAAAAAACAACTAACCAACTAACTAACGAGGGAATCTGACTCACGACATAGAAAAAATGGCGGTTACTATTACCGCTGAGCTGGTATCCTCTTTTAAGTAACTAGGAAAACTGCGGACACACCACACAAGAATGGGCTTAAAAATTGTGTGTTACTCGTTAATTCAAAAGAAAATTGTCCTAATATATTGATTGTCAGATATTCTTGGTAATGCAACTGCTATTTTTTTAAATTAGTGCTTCAAAATCAGGTGGGGAGGCTTCTTAGGAAGACCCAGAGCCTAATGCCAAATTATATATATATATATATATATATATATATATATATATAATTTATGTCGAAGTATTGCCAAATGTACGGGAATATACGCCCACAGGCCCTAAGGTAGGCTAAGCAAGGCAACAACTGTTATTGTTCTAAGAGTGCGATTTGAATAGATAGCTGCAGCTGTAGGACCAAGGAATATTCCAAACACAATGACAAGAATAGAGTTTAATACACACTAAATAAAAGGTACAAAATAAATATGGATAAATATAGGTACACGAATACTAATTGGATAACCAGATTTATTAAATGGTTATAATTGGAGATTTAGGGTAGTGAGCGATTTAGTTCCTATGAACCTCGAGAGTAGCCGAGTGTAGCCGAGAACCCGAAGAGGGTAGTGTTACTTTCTCTAAACTTTGATTTAGCCAGTTGCGGGTTTCTTTTCCTCGAGAAGTCACCGGACGAACTTCTCAGGGGGGAGGGGGGGAGATGACTTCTCCAAACTCAGATCGAGCGAACTATCGGGCCTCTTGTCCTCAAGAGGTCACCAGAAGCACTTCGGAGGACGGCTTCTCCAATCCTTGATCCCAAGGCAGTTGAGAAAGGCTGACGTTGCCTCAAAAGACTCTTCTCTCTGACCCGAAGATAAAAGTGTGATGTACAGCTCTTTCGTGGCTGCGGCCGTCACTCAACACTTTTCGGGCGAAAGCGTCGTTGAATCGAACTCATTTCGTGAAAGCTTCGTCTAACTGAATCTGTGGGTAATCTTTGGGAGGGTGCATATATACCCGGGTTTCTCCAAAACAGGAAGAGAGAGAGCGGCCTTCTCGAACCCTCATTATCGGCAGGAACAACCAAGCATGCCCTTACGGAACAACCAGCTGCTGGAGCCATAAAAGTTGTTGGAGGCAAACATTACAAATAGATGAGTAATCTCTCGACCATGGGGGAGATTAAGACGGCGGGGAAGTAGCCTTTAATTTCAGCGTTATGCCTCGGTATGAATTTCTCAGTGATTTAGTGATAAGTCCAAAAAGGGTGAAGTATGGGGGGGGGGAGTAACGGCTCACTTTCTCTTTCGAAGTAATATCTTATGAGGTGGGGAAATACTACTATTTTAATGGATCCCTCTACAACCTTGAATAAGTGAAGTAGAAAAATTATTAGATAATGTTTATAAATGTTAATTATAAATAACACTAGTCAACACATTTTTCATCAGAGACCTTACTATACTTTTCTAAATGTATTTTCCATGCTGAATCCGAACTGCCTTCGGTTTAGCTCTAGCACGTACCGTTTCTAAGATATGCCAAAATTTAAATATGTCCGCCTGCGATTATAAAATGTATTATATTACTAGTAATCCTTTATTGCATATATCATTATTGTACTGCTAAGATGAGCAAACTAGATGCTTCGTGAGTTCTTGCTGGTTAAAGGGGTATAGAGAAGAATTTATTTACATTTGTAACCAGCATGCATATTTTGCGCAATTATTTATAATTCTGTTTTATACTTTCATGTACCTCATCTGATGTGTATCTTCCGAGTTGCTTCTTCTGCCTTGATCATAAGAGGCTTCAAAATATTTCCAAAAAGCACTAACAATGCCTCGAGAGTGCAATAATCATCCAGATAAATTCTGTTATGTATGGAGGCATTTTACAACAAAATCTCAGCAGCTTATTATTACAAATGATATAAAGAAAGTTTACAAACTCTACTTCGGCTGCCCTCTGGGTGACCAAGATAAAGCATGGTCACCACACCCAATTTGTACTGCATGCTCTAATGGATTACATGATTGTATTAACAAAATGAAAGCTTCAATGCCCTTCGCAGCTCCTCTAGTATGGAGAGAGCCCAGAGATCATATCGAAGATTACTATTTCTGCAATGTGACCACAAAAGGGTTTTCTGCAAAAAACAAACAGCAAATTGTTTATCCGCCTATGGATTCGGCGTGCAGAACAGTTCCACATGGTGTATCTTTGCCAATTCCAGTTCCACCTGATGATGGCCTCATACCTGATCATATCAGTGATTACAGAGGAACTGAAGGTGCATGCACATTAGATGTGCATGTTGAATTTGAGGATGCTAAGTCTGAGCCAATTTTACTCAGGAATATTTGAATGATCATGTGAGATATCTTTCACTGTCAAAGGAAAAAGTAGAACTTCTAGTATCTTTTCTAGTGCAAAATTCTTACTCGAGAAAAATGTTCATGTGAGTTACTTTAGAAAGCTTAGTCGTGATTTAACTTTATTCTTCACAGTTAATGGACATCTCTGCTACTGCCATGATATAAATAAATTTTTCGGAGCCTTGTCACAGACATATGAGTCGTCTAACTGGTGTTTCTTTATTGATGCTTCTAAGACAAGTCTGAAAGCTGTCCTCTTACACAATGGCAATTTAAAGCCTTCTATTCCTATTGGCCATTCTGTCCACCTTACGTAAACATATAATAATGTGGATATTCTTCTTAAAGCCATAAAATACCAAGTAAGATTCACGAATTACTGTTGCTTTCTCTGCCTGTGGAATAGCTGTGCCTCTGCAAAACATTATGACAAGCATGACTGTCCACTTCAATCTACATATGAGCTTGGAATAAGCAGTGTTCAGTCTGTCCTCTTGGTAGAGCCTCAGAAAATATATCTGCTACCTCTTCATTTGAAACTTGGTCTAATGAATAACTTCGTGAAAGCAATGGCTAAGGACAATTCTCAGGGATTCCAGTATCTGTGCAAAAGATTTCCAGAACTGAGCGCGGCAAAACTAAAAGAAGACATATTTGTCGGACCACAAATCATAGAGGTATTAGCAAACCCTCACTTCGAGAAGACCCTCATTCCGAATGAAATAAATGCATGGTTAGCCTTCGAGTGGTTATGTGCAAACTTTATGGGCATCAACAAGTCACCTGTATGCAGAGATGGCGTGAAAAACCTTCTTCAATATTATATAGAAATGGGATGCCGTATGTTACTTAAAACCCATTTCCTGCATTCGCACCTAGACTTTCACAGAAAATCTTGGGGCCGTAGGAACGAGAAAGTGAACGTTTCCACCAGGTTATTAAGACCATGGAAACTCGCTATCAAGGATTTTGGAATGAAAGCATGATGGGAGATAATTGTTGAATTTTGTATCGTGATAATCCTGAGAAAAAATTCAAACGCACATCTCATGCACAACGTTTATGAATTCGAGTTTTGACTTATTAGCCTTCAATCTATGTTTATCATTCTTATACATGCAACATAATTACCATTAACTTTATGATGCTTGTGGAATATACAAACGTCATATGTTTAAACCTAAAGAGAATAATAAATTTTTTGAGTTTCCATATGATAAATGCATCATTTGGTGTCAGTTCAACTTCTCAATGCACATGGAAATATACAGAAGGCAATTTTTTTTCTAGCAATGGCGCTATGCAACCATATATCACCAGTTTCGGCAAAG
Source organism: Ceratothoa steindachneri (assembly GCA_963969495.1). NCBI lineage: Eukaryota > Metazoa > Arthropoda > Malacostraca > Isopoda > Cymothoidae > Ceratothoa > Ceratothoa steindachneri. Next base: position 56,680,116 of record OZ018331.1, on the reverse strand, counting down.
AAATCAGAGTAAAACGCTACATTCTATCAGCGACGGCGGTCATATTGCCTGTTCAAACATCTCGAAAACCTGATGCGCTAAAGAAAACCTAAAGTCAGATTTGAAATCAGCGAGGAAATTGCCATGAGAAATGTTTGCTCAGGTCTCTGATGATTGAAAAATGTTCGAATTTGTTGGCGAGTGTAATTGGAATTGAAGTTATCATCATCATCATCATCATCATCATCATCATCATCATCATCATCATCATCATCCTCATCATCATCATCATCATCATCATCCATCATCATTACTAACTCTACAATTTAAGAAGGGGATTTCTTTGAGTATTTGAATAATAATTTCATCTTAGTTTGGTTATTACTTATGTTTTTCTATCAAAGTTATTTGTAATAATTCTTTTATAATATCACCAGGAAATGGCTACGACACTACCCTCCCTTCCCTAAGGGAAGAGCTTGCGCTTCGCTACTAAGATTAAAATTTTAAATCTAAAAATAAGTAGCCATGGTTAAATTTTTATACATTTTCTGAACTTCACCAATTATATTAATTTTAAAAAGGAACTCTAAACTAAATTTCCGCCCTTTCAAAATATAACGTTGCTATAATATAGTTAGAGAAGAAGATATATAAAAATTAATTTTCTGAACTTCACCAATTGTAATTCTTTGGGGTTTAAAAAAATCACAGAATTTCGATACTTATATTTATTTCTGGACTTCAGCACTTTGTTTTTTGATATTAATATAATTATAATTGGCAAAGTTCAGAATTTTTTAAAAATTTAACCATGGCTTCTTTTTTTTAGATTTGAAATTTTAATCGTGGTAGAGAAGCGCAAGCTCTCCCCGTAGGGGGGAGTGGCGAAGCCATTGCCTGGTTCTTAATAAAATCATGAACTGAAAATTATCACTTTAAAGAATTATTCTTTTCTTTTTTATTATAATTTTGAAAGAATTTTAGAAATTCCAGACATTTAATTTATTAGTTTCACGCCATCTCAAATTACATCATGATATGAACTTGCCATGAACAGAGAATTTAAGGGAAATGACAGTTAAAGTAAATAGACACGTGACCATTATTGCTAAAAAATAAGGTAAATTTTTTTCACGTATCGTTCCGAAATTGGAATAAAAGACATTCCATTAGTTTTTTAATGTGTTACGAATGAATCTAATCCATTCTTTTATCATAATATGTCAAAAAATATCCAAAGACAAACCTTATAGAATTATATTTAAGCAAAAATTAAATAAAAGATTGCTTATAACTTTTGATCGCTGCCTATGTATGCATTTATATTTCTCGGTCATCAGTCAAAATGAGTGGCAGCACTGTTCTCCGATTTGAACGAAATTAGGGCACATCGGGTATGTCTAGTTACATATGAAGTCGCGATTCGTAAAGTTTTAACGGCCACCACCATCTGCTATATGGATCCCGGTGGTTAGGTAGATACTTTGATGAGCAACTTCTCACCGAAAGAAAAAAACCTCTAAACGATTGCAGATCTATAAGAAACCCTGAGAAATTTGCGATTCTCGCTTCTCCACTAGTCTCCACAGACTGTATACACTGGATATAAACTCGCTTCTTCACTAGTCTCCGCTTTCCCACTAGTCTCCGCAGATTGTATATACTGGATATAAACTCACACATAATGTTTGTATCAATGTGGCAGTGTAATGGTTCAATATAGATATGTAAGTGGTAAAAACTCACATTTTATTTGACATCAGATATTAGGAAATAAATTTTAGGTAGTTTAAACCAGTACACGAGTGAAATTTGAAAGTAATTTTATATTTTCTCATTGTATACTGTACTAAATAAAAAAACAAAATAAGATTATTAATATACTTTAAATCTTGTTATTTTAAAAGTGTTATATCCAACCGATTGTCTTCTTATAGTCTATGTATATATGGTAAGGAGGGTAATTTTCTCCTATTGGACCCTTGGAACTCTGAATTCCGCATAAGTGTGTTGTTTGGGGTCAAGTCTAATTTGTTGCAATGCTAGTAGACTCACATGTACATTGCCTGTGAGGGAAGCATTAACATAGCTGAATTCAATTCTCTCAAATTTGTCAACAAGGAACTAGGCTGCTAAAGTTTCGCACCAGGAGCTAGATATGTGTAGATTTACGAGTGCTTGGGTGTGACTCTTAGGAGGGTGAAGTGTGTCACGGATTTGGATGAGTGAGTCTCGCATTACAAGGATGCGTGCAGAAGAATAAGGAGAGAGAGAGAAGGGATCTCCCCCATTTGTTTCCAGACGGCAGAAAATTGAAGTAATGGAGAAATATAAGTAGAAAGTTTTCGTACTAGTCTAGTCGAGATATGCGATTAGGGACTACAAATTCGAGTTAATGTCGATTTCTTTTTCCTCCTGTACCTTTTAATAATGACTATATAACAAAAACCAGAAGAGAAAAATATGAACGTGTTGTGAGCGTACTGCACATGCAAGTAAACGCAAGAAAATGTAGTCTACCTGTATGGTTCGCACTTATAAAAGGGGATAATATGAATTATTATTTATTCCATATAATCTTAAGATTTTGTTAATATTTATATTTTCACTTATTTCTTCTATTTAACTTATTTATCAACAATAAAGATGTGTGATATGCTGAGAAAGGAAAAATATGAGTAAAATTAAGAAAAAATATAAATGGAAGAAGTTAATACACGATTCTTTAGATTCAGCCAACATAATTTAAAGCTATTTAAAATAGTGATTGAACTGAGAGTTAAAATGGTCGTAACATTTGCCACCATGGTTGGAAAAGAATAAAGGCCATGCTGAATTCAATTTATGCTAACTGGACCTAAAACTATATCGGTTTTCATGCAATAAACAAGCATAATGCTGAATGTTAACACATCAAATAAATAAAAGTAGAAGAAAGAAATCTAATTGATATGACTCTAAGATTTATCCTCAATACATTATCATTCTTTTCATTCCTTTGGCTTGACCATTCCAACAAAATGTTAAATTTTCGCTAGATAAAATAAAAGGATGGAAAGAACAAAGGAAGATAGCTGATTGAGTGCTCTTCACTGAATAACTCCTGCCCTTCCCATCTCCTGCTTGGTACAGGAAAATTGTCCGAAAGGTAGTGATCACATACAAAGTGGACAGATTTAAACAAATTGTCATTGATAGTTTGTATTCTATGTAAGTTTGAGTTCCCTTCCATCAATGCATCTTGCTCTAGATTAGAAGAGGCATTTCTTTTAATCAAGACGGTCAATTAATGAGAGCATTATGTGTCCATAAGTGTATGAACCATGAGGAAAGGAAATTATTAATAAAGGAAAAGAAAAGAAACAGGTGAATACGATAATTATACACGAGTAAGAATTGCAAACCCTACTAAACCAATCTTTATCTTCACAGATAACTGGACCCGAGAGGGAGAGTTTTAAACCTTCATGAAAAAGTTAATTCTAGGTGAACATACTAGAGAATACGAAATGAATAAACCTTTGTGTTGTAATAGTGTGAATTATCTTCAATTATACAGTACTATTTTCTCTTTAATTTAATCGATTGGGATTATGCTTCATTTAGAACTACCTGCTCCAAAATATCCCATATTATATTAGTAAGTATGGAGTCCCATACCGATAGAATAGATCGCTCTTTGCTTTTAATCTATTTTCAAACTAAGTAGATATATTCTGGATAATTTTGTAAGCAGCGATTTAAATTAAAGGGGTGAAATTTAGAGGAGGTGAAAATATGTTGAAGACATAGAGCAGCAGATCCCCATGCATGCTTTGATTTTGAGAGGATAAAATATTAGCGTTGGGACCGGGAGATCGCTGCTCAATCTTCCAACTATCGCCGGTAGCTTAGTTGCTCCTGCTACATCTGATATCCTATTGCGGGTTCTTAAAAAGATAGATTAGGAAAAAAGATTTCCTTTTAATTTAAATTAGGTGACATTTGGCAATTGGTATTAAAGTCATGATACCGAAATTACAGCTACTATGAGATTATTTTTATTATTTCTAACAAAAAAACAGTACCATCGCAAAATAAAAAATAACTAACTAAAAAAAACAAAAAGGAAAATTAAGAGGTGGCGAAAGGAGGCCTGTTTGATCCATGGCCTTAGCTTATACCCTAAAACTAAATGAAAAATCAGACAAGCAAACAAACTATATAAAATGGAGGAGGATAGCGTCCTCCAAGCTCTTTTTGCATCCATAAATGGGTATTTAGGAATTCACGCCGAGGACAAGGGACAACGATCCCGGTCTCCCAATAACGCAATAGAAAACGAGCACAAAGTTCCCAAAGAACCCATAGGACATTAAACAAGATTGTACTGGACAATCTGGGGACCAAGGAATCATCGCAATAAAGTAAAAGTGAGCGCTCCATCAGATCACGCTGCGTCCCACGACATTTTCTGAATTCTAAAGCGGCAGAAAGCAAACTTAGCATTTAAAGCATTGTCTGGTTGTCTAGAGTAAATGCCATGGCGCAATGACGCATAACTTTAGCTTCTCAGTGACCATCTCCTGTTTTCTTTGCTAAGTATGTCGAAGGGCTAATCTGATTCCAGCCATGTAGTCAGTGTGAGGAAGAGCAAATCAACGTTCTGGCTCCCAGTTGTTGCAAACTGTTTGGTGCCATCATCTTAAGGTTCATTTCTGCAATCATTCCACGTTCATAACTAAGCAAAGAGAAAATAAAGACAACGTATCGGCTTGCTGTTGGTGTGCTGTCAACGATAATGCAACCCAGGGAGTGTGGAGATTCCAAAGACTCGATGGCACACAGGTTGCTCTGTGGGTCAATATAGATAATATTTCTTGCTCCGACCCTAGCACATTATGTAATATGGGGTGTATTAAAATCAGACTGATCAGGAAGAGAGACTGAAAGCTTGATAGAGAACCATTGCTTTCAAAAAAAGGGGACACGGCATGAAAGTTTATCCGCACGTAGGGTGGAGAGCCGTGGTTTTACAGTTGCAGGTTACCAGCGTAACGGAGTTTGTGATCCAAAATGTTTGAAGGCAATGAAGTTGAGACTATTGGATCTCTAGGAACAGATTAGTAGTGAGACATTATTAAATGAGTTAACTTTTAGTGTGTCATCCTGGACAGAAAAAGAGTAGCCATTTGTCTCTTATAAAGAGCAGTAGCCTTATTATTATTTGAATTGCTGAAAACAATAGGAGGAAAAAACTTAATGGCGTGGGTACAAGAGATTTTGAGAAGAGAATATGGGCCTCCCAGGACATGCGCCGGTGAAAAACGAGATTGCAAACTATGCAATTCTACCAGATATATGAGGCCTGAGTTTCAAAACAATAAGGTTGTGGTAAACTTGTGGTTTGCGACAGAAATGCGCTGCCTTTGACATAAGCAGAGAAAACCGAAACCCATAGGTTTCAGTATAACGAAAGATGCCTTACAGAGGCTATTGCAATCAACGCTTCAGAAAAGGCATCTGATTTGCAGCAAAAGAGCACGAAAGTTTGTTTACGTTGATCATAAAAAGAACATCAATTGGAAGAACCAAGGCGATACCGTTGATGGTCAGGGTAGAGAGAATGATGGTGAGCACACTTCCTGCCTATTGGAGTGGGTGAGCTAGTTCTACCATCACACATAGCAGATAGCATTTTATAGACGGAGCAGAGTATCAGACGTATATGGAACTTGCCTAAATATGATGTTATAAGAGACAAATGGTTCCCACTGTCCAAATAAATAAGCAAACCTACCAATGCCCAAATTCTACATCAACCTGAGCACGAAAAACTATTGAAACTGTTTATAAACTACCTGGTATAGGTTCAACTCTATCCACCTTGTATAAACCAAGCACCGTACCCCTTCTCTCGGAATCTGATAGGATACAATCTGTCCAGTTGCAGTTGAACTATGGCGTACTTGATATCAATCGGACTCTGGATGGTAACCGATCAGGAAGAGAAATCGAAGTAAAGCCAACTTAGCTTACTCAGGTTGCTGAACAGTCTCAGGTCTCTAGAGAGAAAATATTTAGTCGGATGCATTTAACGAGATAACGGCATGCTTTTAATGAGGCTGTAGTATCATTCTAAGTAGAAAATTACTCAAACATCAACAATGTGTGAGAGATTGCGGTCCAATCCTACGAGAACTTGTCCAGAATCCTTTTGTCGCACTTCTATACATGTGTAAGAGGTGTTTTCCTGTGAGTTGATGACACGTTTACCTGCCATGTCTCGACGAAATTCGTCGACCATGAAATCGATCAGTGGTCACTTGTGTCAAACTTGAAGGCCACCTTAGAAGCAGAAGAAAGCAAAGTGACGAGAATTTCAAGGAAAAGCAGCCATATCCAGGGTAAATAGGGTGCTGAGGAAGAACTCAACTGCATCATACACCGAACAAATCTACTCAACTGAGAAAGAGATATCAAATGCGGTCCACCGTACTTACTCCAAGTACCACTAAGGTTTTTTGAATGGTGGCAGTGGCTGAATAATAAGAAATTTGAATTGGAAAAGTAATAAATACTCTCATGGTTATCAACCACCTCCAAACCAAATTCAAGCTGACGTTAAGAGAGGACAGCGAAAGATTTTGAAATGAAAAAAGAGAAGTTGTTGGCCAGTGATACATAAATTAATACATATTTAGGACACGAATCTCAAGTACTTTGATCATGTCGGTAAGGTCCTGGGCCCTGGGATTGATCTTGTAGTTCACCTAGAGGGAGGTCTTGCCGTTGTGAAACATAGGAAAGAGAAAGAACCTCGGCAACTTCGGCACGATGTGGCGAAATCCCCAATCACTTACCTAAGTAACCTCATGGATGAACATATGCCATGATACAACCTATAAAGGTGTCGCTGCCCTATATATAGCTGAAACTAGGTATTTCAAGCAAAAGAGAAACGGAGATATGTATGGTTTAAATCGAGTATCTAACAACCAGTCCTAAATCACGTCATAGATGGGTCGTACCAGGAACAGAGACCACGCATCCAAAATAGTCGTTTAAGGAAGTCAAATATATAAAGGATTGAAGAAAGTACTAGCCTCATTCCAGCACCTCAAAAAAGTACGGAGTCTACGGCAATTTAATTGACGGATTCTGGCATTCAGGTCAAGTAATAGAGATATGAGGTAGCCCGCCGTGATATGAAGACACTCAGAAGACTCCGTACTCTTTGCGGGTAAAGAATGCATCGTCTGCTCCTTGTGCCTCCAGTCCTATAAGCATAGTTGCCTCTGCTCAGAGTCAGACACCTTCTGCCGTTTCTCTCTCCCCACGTCTCCAACCTCGTAGAGCCGGTAGTTCTTCTGCTTCACGCCACATTTTGGCAATAACCAGGGCTCCCCCCTACACGTAACCACTTCCAGTAACGCAAGACGGTGCGCTCCTCTTTTTTTCTTTAAGCTCATAGGAGACCTACCACACGAAGTTGGACGTGAGACCGTCTCTGGAGAATCATATGTCTGTCCTTCGTGACGATAACAGTACTAAGAAACCATCAACACCTTTGCCCATGTCATGTAGAAGGATGGATATGTTACGTCGGGGACTAGGAACCCTCCAAAAGATGAGAGACATTGAGGTCCTTGTCACACTGCCCGTCAAATGTTTTGAGGTATGCATTGGAAAAGCCTCATTCAATCTTAGCGAATAAGTTTTCGAATAAAGCGGGACCTTCGTTCCCTTCATAGGCCAAAAAACAAACGAAATTCTACCTGTTGATAGTCTAATACACCACTAGTGGAGTATTTTGGTCAAAAAAGGACTCCGCTGATCCTGCGGATCAGTCTTAAAGTCCATTGAACTTCATGTAAAATGCGGTTGACAAGGGCTAACTTGGAGGACCAGCAGAGGCTTATCTTCTTTAGTTCTCATTAAGTTATTTGTCACTAAAAGAACATGTTTGGCCTGTGCCACCTGCCTGCCCTCAAAGGGAAATAAGTGCTTCTCATCCTCACTAATGGCTGATTGTGATACGGCATTTAGAGAGAAGTTTCGTCAAAACAACTTCATTATTAGGAAAATTCGACTAGGTAGGTCGAGTTACCGATATTTTTCGATCATGCCAGTTGTTCTTTTAGGTGGGGCTTAAAGGAAAAGAGCCCTCATGCAGATGTGAGGAAGCATATTATAAGAAAGCGGAAAGTGCTTCTCATAAGATAACGCACTCCTCCAAAAGGACGGTATTATATACTCAGACTCCGTATCCTTGGCTTTTTTCCTCATTTTCTAGCCAAGATCCTGCTTGACCAATATTTATTGCGCGTAGTTGGCACACCGAATGCCGCCAATAGACTATACTTCTAGATGACGAGAAGCCTTCCAATTTCTTTTTAGGCTGAACGAGTTGAATTCCGGCTAAACTTATTCACGGGTAGTGCCCCTGTTCCAAGCAATATACCGTACGCCATGATGAGACACCTAAGTGATTGAGTAATGACCGTTCCTTTAGACTTCTTAAAAATGATAAGGACTGAGGTTATTCACGCAGACTCCTATAAAATTGCTACGAGCTTGCCTTTCTTAAGGCAGGGAGAAATTCCTCTACCCAGCTAGTTTCAGAACGATTTCACTAACATCCCGCTGTAGAGGTTGATGGAGAAATTAGTACATATTTGATTAGTTTCTTGTCCTAGAGTGGCAAAGGCGTGACTTCTGCACATTGCGGCTTTCACAAGTTTCACTCAACACCAGATATTCTAGCTGGGCTTAAAAAATTGTGTCTGCGAGCTTTCCATCCGTAAAAGTTAGTTCCCCACGGTTTTGTAGACCTGGAGATGGCCTTTTATAACTCAGATTGCTGCAGGATCATGGATATTCTCCACGCCTTGGAGGAGAAGAAGACGACTCCTAATCTTCTTATATGACTTTCCGCAAGATTGTCAACACCGCGTAAGGATAAAGGAAATCTCTTCTTTCGAATAGAAAAAGAGTAGGGATTTTCGGATGAAAGTGTCCGGAGTGGCACATACTTGGCTTTGAGATTCAATGATTCACGTCAGTGTTGCCCCAGTATGTTTTAGATACCAATTACATAACTGACCTTTTAATCTATTTTGTTGTGGCACTGATGTCAATTCAATCATTAAACCGAATTTCTTGCTACGTTTGAGGGTAGGGTTTTCGGATTTTCTTTCCAAAGATTAAGTTAGTGCACTTCTGTCGCCTGCTAAGCTTACGATTTAAACCGAACTTCTTTTTAACCGAGTCTCCCATAAAAGCCTTTTGTCCCACTGAAGTCTCAAAAGAGAGGCCAATATTAGCTAGTACCTGGGCGCGTTTACCCGTGCCCCTTACATTCTAAAAAGGGGTCAGATTTCAAGCAATATCATCTGTGTTTGAAGTTTCAATGGTTCTAACGAGAGATGCGTTTATACTTTACCGATGAGTTGTTTACAATACACGAAAGGATTGAACGAATACGCGTTGTGGCAGGTTCGGATTCGATGTTGTGTTTCATAGGGACTCACAGACTCCCTGAGTGCGCTTAAGGCATTGCAAACTCTGCAACTCCTAGTTCGTAATATCAGAGAGGTAACAATTTTGGAATAGCGCACGAAATAAATAGCTGCCCTGGCATTTGCCTTTTCCACAAAATTCATAGGTGCCAACCATGTCAGGTAAAGATCGAAGTATTTGCTATAAGTTGCCGCTTGGAAGATCTTCTCTTCTCATAAAAGTTGTCGTTTAGGATAGACATGATGTGCTTAGTTATCTTAAAGCACACATGCATTCTTGGAGCTAACGGCGAGCCACCTATCAGATAGGACTTTGTGGGCTTTTGAGGATCCGGGGGGAAAGTGTGCCGGTTTGAGATATCTATCATTGCTCACTCATTGTTGTTTTTTTCAAGATACGTTTACTGACTGGCTAGTTAAGTTGATCTGCGGTTAGCAGGTTATATTCGTAACTGGAAAAGATGTAAAAAAAATGAAGTGATAGACACGATAGGAGAATATATAAGTAGATACAATCTAACTGTGCTAGATGAGAATCTTAATTTTCACCTGGGGAAAGTATTTATTTGTTCAGTATATTCCTCAAGAGACGGCCAGCAAGGGTTAGATAATCAGCTTGTAAACACAGGCGGTATTCTAAGAATTGCATTAGGAAATTCATCTGTCGAGCCACTAAACTAAAGAGTGAGAATAAAGTAGTCGTTTTATTTCGCTCACTCCAATAATAAATATATTTATATATTCTCCATCTCTAATCATTCTGATAAATTGTGGACGCGAGGCTAATAATTTCGCAACGTCAATTAATTTTTCTTTATTATCTCCATTTGTGGCGTGGTATGAATTAAATTGCCTTTGAACTGGCGTAGTCGCCATAAAAACAGTTCATATTCTCTATTAGAGGTCATTTTCAATATTAAATGCTGAATAAATGGAATTTCAATCGATATACCACTCACGATGTCAATTTGGCCGATTTTTCTAATCAGGAAACGTTATAAAATCATTATTTCTCCGAGAATCTTTCCTATAAAGAAATGGATGTGTACATGTCTGACCGAAAAACGTACAGACTTTATAAGATAAAATCACTGGTTAATGAGAGCTATGTAAATGCGGATGCTGTCACGTCTGGTCGAGAGGAGTATGTGCGTCTGGTACTACCCATCCGATATCAAGCTACTGTTCGCACTAATAATAAGCTTATAATTGGAATTTGGAATATCAGGGCTCTCCGTACCGAGCATGAAAACTTTATAATTTGAAGCAAGAAATGAAGAAAATAAAAATAGACATTCTTGGAGTGAGTGAAGTGAAGCGGACATGCATGGGTGCTAATAAAGATCAAGATTATGAATTCATTTATAGTGGTGGTAAAGAACATTAGAGAGAAGTGGGAGTAATGATAAGAAGAGAGGTGGCTAAATGTGTGATAAGATATTTGGCTGCCTCAGACATGGTATGGCTGGGTAAAGAAGCAGGAAAACCCCTGAATATAAATATCATACAAATATATGCCCTCAGAACCTGACCACGCACAGGAGGAAGTTAAGGGTTATATCAAATTCTTACACAATTAAAAAGCAACTGCAGACACCATAACATCAAAAAAATAATGGGTCACTTAAATGCTAAAGTGGGCAGCGGTAGACATGATAAAATAGTGGGACCTTTTGTTATGCTTAATAGAAATGAGAGAAGGGATAGATGGGTGGAGTGGTGCAGTGGTGAGCAACAAATAACTACAAACACATTTTCTCAACATCATCCTAGACACCTCTGGAACTGAGAGAGCCCGAGAGGTGTAACAAGAAACCAAATTGACTATATTAAAATTGATTAGGGATTTATAAATTTAATAAATTAATGTAGAACCTTCCCAGGGCTGGCTGTGGACAAAGACGGGATCATGTTCGAGTAATAGCAAACATGAAAGTGAAGCTAAAATGAGTACAGGGAAATTAAAAAAACCAAGAAGAGAAAGCAGTACCCTAAAGAAGGATGATACAGGGTGAGAGTTTTAAATAGAGGTGAGGAACATATTCGAAATATTGAGCCTAATAGAAGGGGATGGGATAGAGGAACAGTGGAAAACTTTATAGGATTCCTTGTTGGGAGCAACCAAAGAAATTGTGCCAAAAACTAAGAAAAAAGCAAGACATAAATGGCTAACTGAAAATATTTTAAATCTTGTGGAGGAAAGAAGATTATGTAAAAATAGCCAAGAAAGATAGGTTGAGTTGAATAGAGAAATAAAAAATACAGCTCCAAAGTACAGCTCAAAATGTTTCCTCACATAGTTAGTCAACAGTTTTTTGTTTAGTAAACATCCTCTTGTCAATTTTGCTCTGTATCGTGTAAAGAAAAAACACTTTAGTATGTGAAAATAATATAAAAACTAACAGCCACAAATATTAAATAAAAAAGTAAAAATAGGAATCATTAATAATAAGTTACAAAATTATCAATCGTTACGTAAGTATTACCACAGATTTTTATCCATATAACTAAAAGAATATTAGGTATACTTTCAAAAAATTTCATAGTTTAGGTTGAAAAATACCTTAGGAACACCCTATTAAAATTATAGAAAAATCCATTTACAACTTTTAGAGTAGTCAGTTTCGGCCCAATCCTGTTTGCATTCAATCCTTACGTAATCATTAGTGTATTTAACGTAAATAAGATAGCAATTTACGAGAAACTGGAGGGTCACAGAAACAGATGGATGTTATATTCATTATTTACGCCAAAAATACCCCTAGAAAAGTTTATTAGCATTTCCTGTTTTTTTTTTCTTGTTCTACAGTGTTATTTATTTCTTTTGTCTTGAAATTTGTTTTTTAGACTCATGTTGGTATTTTTGTGAAGTGTAACAAAACTTTAAAAGTTATCTGAATTCTGTTTCATACCTTCGAAAAAGGAAGATTGAAAGTAACTTGCCAATGAAAATTGTCCTGAATAAATAAGAGGTTACTCTGATATTAGTTCTTTTAATATGCGTTATTTGGGAATGGGGTTGGGGGGTAGGGGGCACCCGATATATTTCAAATAAGTAATATTAAAGGAATTAATAGCAACTCTTTGTTTCATATTTAGAATTCATTCTTCTATTCGTAAGCTAATCTGTTCTTCGCCCTTAGTTATTTTCCGTTAACAGCTCTAGTTGTTGAAGCAATTCTATTTTTCAACTAATACACATTTTTTTCATAATTATGAATTCAATATATATATATATATATATATATATATATATATATATATATATATATATATATATATATATATATATATATATATATATATATATATATATATATATATTTATATATATATATATATAAGCTTACCGGACCAAAAAATCTTGGATGGGACGGCAGAGTACCTAATAGCGCGTAATAATTCCAAGAGCCACGATGGCATCAAAGAATCGCGCAGTTTGACCAGATTGCGTTAATGCCGTCTCTGACATTTGAAGCGTTGTTCAAGTTATTGCATAGATTTTCGATTGGGTGCAGATCTGTGGATTTGAGTAAAAATCCAGCTTTGTGATTATGCCATTCAGTCACAGTTTTATCTCAGTCAGTGTAGTTGTTTTAATCCTAGAACAAAAGATTTTAATGTTAGGTGTGGGTTAAGCAAAAGGGCAAACAGCAAACCAGCTCGTCTAGTTGATCGACATAGGAATAATGCTAAAAAAAATTCACATAAATAAAACACCTCACATTTTATTACAGAACATCATTTAGCATCAGCCGCATTGTGTATGTAGTCTTCCTTGAAGTTATAATGAGGTATATGATGAACAAGCCACCAAGCATCATTTACATACAAGGAGAAAAGAGATTTCTCTGACCATATAATACGTTTCCAGTCCTCCATGGCCCACTGTTTTTTTCTCGCTCACTGTAACCGGGTAACTTTCTGGGTGAAGTGAGCAAAGGCCTCTTGCTTGTCACTCTTCTCCAAAATATTCATGCTATACAGTTTTCTGGTATTTTTTTTGAGTAATGGGGGCCGAAGGAGTGGCTATTATCTTAATCTATCTGCAATTCCTGCCGTGAAGCAATTTTTAACAACAAACGGTAAAACAGTCACACCGCCTTGGATTGTCAATATCTACAAGTACTTTCGCCCACAATTCTTTCAAGAAACTCCTTTGGATCGGCATACGCGTATATACGAGGGGCAGTCAATAAGTTTTGCGAATCGGTAGAGCAAAACAGAGGAATGCGGATGGCTTTTTATGGGGGTTTCAGGACAAGTTATGACAAGTCAGAACCTGCAGCCGCAAGCTCCTGCCTCGTCTATTTAAGAAGCAGTATCTGATCGCAGATCGTCAGTCACAAATTTTCCAACAATGGATGAGGTTGAGCACCGCGCAGTGACCAAGGAAGGGAAGAATGCAAAAGAAATCCATGAACGCATGGTTACAGTGTACACCGACACCGCCCCTTTTTATGCAACCATTAATCGCTGGAAGAGGGAGTTCCGCCATGATCGTGAGTCCCTTTAAGATGGCCCCCATCCAGAACGCCCGTCAAACGTGACCAACGAGGACAATGTGGCCCGGTAGAGAGGATGATCCTCGAAAATCGACTGGTGAAGGTCGAAAAAATCGAACGAAAACTTGGAATATCACATGGAAGTGTTATCAACATCATCCACAACAATTTGACCATGACCAAGGTGGATTGAACAGTAGTCGGGAGATTTCTGGTTGTCGGGAATTCGAAGCCTCAGGGATAAGTGGCGCAAGTGCATTGAAGTCGAGGGTAGTTATATTGAAAAATAATAAAACACTTTTCCTCATATCTCGTTGCTTTATATCCGAAATGCAAAATTTATTGACCGCCCCTCGTACACCTACAAATTGCACTACATCCTTAACCCTTGGTAGCAGGGTGGTTAGCTCAACTGACCACCACTTCTATAGCATTTATTTTGCTTTAGGTCAGTGTGCTTCAAAACTAACCACTTGAATTATTTTTAAATCACGTATAGAGAATATCTGGCGACTATATTGGTCCAGAGTTACTTGAGCACATGGTGGCCAGTATTTTGAATATATCGATGAGAGAAGTTAAGTAACATTTTATTTTTAATTATTTTTGCCATAAGAATTACTAAATGCTCTCCAAAGAAATATAAATTAAATATGTGATGATTTAGTAAGCCTATAATAATTATAAATTAGTATTTATTTTTTTGATAGAGAGATAAAGTAAGAAAACCGGTGGTCAGTACAACTAACGACTGTACAGAAAAAACATGATATGACTTTCTAAATTAGCATATGAAAACCCATTGTATATCAAAGTGGGGTCAAAAGAGGAAATCTTGGAAATGAAAATACCCAATCGTGATAATTTATAAAATATTAATGTATTTTTCTGGTATTTAGATGGCGAGACGAGGAGATGATCTTTCAAATATAAACGGGTAGATAAACTTTTGAAAGAAATTGTGGACTTCTCACAAGATGAAGAAGAAATGGCAATACAGGTAAGAAGCTAATACAGGTAAGTGAGAATTATCTACCTTTTAATTGTAAAAGTATTTAATTGTAAATATTTATCTACACCTATTTTAAAATTGAATTAATATAAGTTTATTTGTATTTTTAGAAATCTATCAAGTCCCTTCACATAAATCATAAGAAATTGAAATCCTATAGGAAAAGCAAGTGGATTTCTTCGAACCTGAAGAAAGACCTTTTTTATGCCAAAGTGGAAAAATAAAGCAGATGACGTTCTTCTTTGTAATTTTGAAGAAGAAGTTAGATTTACCGATTACATTACATCACAACAGAAAGCACATTCCCATTCTATCTTTTCATCTTTCTATCATTAGATAAAAAGATGAAAAGAGAGGATGTAGATTGGCAAATGGATCCTAGTGGAATTTCAGTAAAAAAAGGGATAGACAATAGATCAGTCATGTTCACTTCAAATATGCATGATTCAAGTCAATACAAATATATATGTAGAAGAAATAAAGATGTAAGTATGAGTCAGATAGGTGAAAGCATTCTATTTAAAGAATATAATCAACATATTGGTTATGTTGACAAAGTTGACATGTCAAAATGTTTGTATGCCTTAAAGAGAACGAACAAAAAATGGTGACACAGAATTTTATTCCATTTTGGGGATATCGTAGAGGTCAATTTTTTACAAATCTTTAAGCATATTTTTCCTCAAAATGAATAGGTATCACTAAAGGATTATAAAATTAAAATAATCCATGGGTAATCCATGCTTTCAAAAAGGCAAACAAAGAGGTTCTATCGACTAAACATCACCACTCTCGCTTGAACATTGCAAAAAGCAAAAGTCAATACGCCATTTCCAGGCAAAACCTTTCGTTGCTGTAATTTATGTAGCACTAAAATATATCCACATCGTACCAGAAGGGAATTTAACGTTTGTAAAGTACCACTCTGTTGTAACAATTCAAATCAATTGAAAACACTCTATTTTGCCACTAAGTACATCTGCATTGCGCCCAATATTACACACCACGTACAAGAGAGGAAAGGTTTGGTATCACCCTTGTAAAAATATATAAATCTTGTTAAACACTTCACAGGTAGAAACTGCCAGATTCTTTTCGTTCAAGTTTAACTACAAGCTCCTTGAATTTAAACTTTTTTAAACACACCACGTGACACATATTTTGTCCGGTGTGCCAATATTCTTTTCTAGTCGGCATTTTATTTTATTTAAAACTGCTGGCATAAGACAAATATCAATTATATTTTTCATACTCAGTGTAAAAAAATTGTTTTTTGATAATTTATTAATAAATCGCATGTATTTATTTATCTATATCATGATACTATAAAAATTCTTGTAATTTTACAATTAGTATGCAAGGAATAAACAAAAGGCAAAACTTTTCAAACTTTTCCTAAAGTCATTTTCAACGGAATAAACTTGCTTCATAGCTTGTGCATTGAAGTCATTAGAGCATAATTTAAACATATATTTTGTTCAAATGTTTATATATTCTTCATTCTTTTATGTTAAACTACTAACCTTTGTATATCAATTTTGTCGGTGTGGTAATCTTATAAGTTTTGTTGTAACTAATTTTAGAGAATAAGCTGCAAAATCCCTTAAGTTAGATAGCAAATTTGTACTTTGAATAAGACAACAATCCAAATCATTTGGCCAATATAACGAATATTTAAACTCAATGTTTTAAAGTGGTCATCAAAAAACCTGACATAAATAAACCTCATAATAAATATATAAAATGTATTCAAAATAGAATGCTTGTAACAAAGATATTGAATATATTTTATGCTGTAAATGCCCTGCAATTCGCATATAAGGAAACGAGATATAAGGAAAATTGTTTTATTATTTTTCAATATAACTACCCTCGACTTAAATGCACTGGCGCCACTTTTCCCTGAGGCTTCGAATTCCCGACAACCAGGAATCTCCCAAATGCTGTTCAATCCACTCTTGGACGGTGAGCTAGACATCTTCATCGTCCCCAAACCAGCGTCCACGCAGTGCAGCCTTGAGCTGACGGAATAAAAAAGTAGTCACTAGGGGCCAGATCTAGACTGTAGGGGGGATGGTTAAGCTCCTTGAATCCGCACTCACGCAGGGCATCTTGTGCAACTCTGGCCTTGTGAACAGGGGCATTGTCATGGAGGAGCAGGACACCGCGTGTCAACTTGCCGCGCCGCTTCTGACGGATGCACTTCTTCAACCCAGCAGTTTCTATGCGTAATATTGGCCTGTGATGGTGCTTCCACGAGGCGCACAGTCTACCATCAACACTCTCTCAGAATCCAAAAAGATGGTGGCCATGAACTTCCCGGCTGATGGTTGGATCCGGAACTTGATATGGGTCGAAAAGCCCCTGTGCTTCGAGACAATGCTTTCAAGCTTAGTCTCGGGATCCCAATGATGGACCCATGTTTCATCACCTGTCACTATGCGTGACTTGAATCCAGCCGGATCTTGGTTGTACAGGATCAGCAGCTCCTCCAAACTTTGACGACGTTGAAGTCGATCATTGGGCGTGAAGTTCTGTGCGGTTTCTAGGGATCCAGCGGACAGAGACCTTAGTCATGGCCAGATTGACGGGTGAAGGTCGATTTCTTCGACCTTCACCCGTCAATTTTCGAGTATCATCTTCTCCACACTGGCCACATTGTCCTCGTTGGTTACGTCTGACGGGCGTCCTGGACGGGGCTCATCTTCAAGTGAATCACTACCATGGCAAATCTCCCTATTCCAGCGAGCAATGGTTGCATATGAAGGGGCGGTGTCGGTGTACACTGCAACCATGCGTTCATGGATCTCTTTTGCATTCTTGCCTTCTTTGGTCACTGCGCGGTGCTTAACCTTGTCCATTGTTGAAAAATTTGTGACTGACGATCTGCGATCAGCTACTGCTTCTTAAAAAGACGAGGCCTTAGCGTGCGGCTGCAGTTCCTGACTTGTCGTAACTTGTCCTAAGACCCCCACAAACAGTCATTCCCCTCCTCTGTTTTTCCCTACCGATTCGCAAAACCTATTGACCTTCCTCTCATAACTCCTAACAAGAGTCATGATACAAAATATAATTTATTTTATCCCTGTTTAAATGAATCTTTCTTCTGCATTCAATTTTGAATAGTGTTACTGAAATAGACATTTCCCTAGTCTGTATTATTTTATTTTAGGTTTTCTTAATACTAGTGTAATGAATATACAACATTTACTAAATCACGGAAATTATTTAATTTTAGGTGACGAATTAATTAAAATACCTATATTAAAATAGTGTATTTAAACATCTGCTCCAAACTGTAAATACACAAGCCAAAATGACATAATAGTACAGGAAATTCTGAACCCTTTATACCACAAGCTTGTACTATAGTAGGTGGTAGAAAATCACTAGAAGGCCGCTCAATCATCTGTTTAAACTCAATCAATTCAAGAATAAGAACAATCATGATGGTAATAATTACCTTATTGGCTACCAAAAATCTTGTGCCAAGGGTAGAAAAAAAGGAGATACATTATTCCATGATATTCTTAAAATAATGACCCCTTAACTAAAGAATGATAATTTTAAAGGAAAAGCTTCGAGATTTACAAATCGAGGCAAGAAAAACAGGTCAAAGTCAACCAGATGGGATATTAGTTCAAACAGAGGAAATGTGATTGTCGTAGAATGGACTCTCGACGATATACCATATATAACTATTCGTTGAGGAAACTTATTTAATTATCTTTAGAGTGCATGAAGGTCTAGGTTGACCGATATTATGTATCTTCAAAATGCTTAAAAAGTGGAACTGAGCTCAAGGATAATAATATGGCTATCATTAATAAAATAGAGTTTTATTAATAAAAACTATCAACAACACACAAAACGGAAAATATTGACATAAACAGAGAATTTGAAAGGGTCGTGGGAAATCTAGCTAATCCGAGGATTAAGAGATTTAAAAAGGTAAAACAAATATAAATTAAAGGGATGAGATGGTTCGCTAAACCATTTAAAGCATAGGATAGAGTTGACAAAAGGGTTAAATACTCAAAGGTAACGTTCGGCTTACGTAATTACACTTGTTGTGCAGAGGAAGGCGACTCGAAGGAATTTTCGGTCTGCTGGCGAGTTCCAGCCGAAGGGGGGGGGGGAATTAAATAATCCTGACGTGGCGTGTTGGGAATAAGAACCGTTTCTTGACGAACGGGCTTGAAGAACAATAGCTGTTCTACATTGTTTTCTTCTGGACAACAGGGGGGGTGAGAACTGTCTCTTGTCTACGAGCTCAAGAACAATGGCTGTTCTAATGTTGTTCTCTTCTGAACAACAAGGGGAAAGGGTGAGAATCGTTTCTTGACGAACGGGCTGGGAGAACAATGGTTGTTCTTCGTTGTTCTCTTCTGAACAACAAGGGGGGGGGAGAACCGTTTCTTGTCAACGGGCTCAAAAGAACAATGGCTGTTCTAACGTTGTTCTCTTTCTGAACAACAGGGGAAGCCTAGTAGACTTAGCGTCACGAAGGCTCGAACCTTGGCACTCAAGGGATATTGTGCTTCTTCTGGACAAGTGATGGTGGATCTCGAGGTAGAGGGCCCTTTGGTGCACAAGGTGAGACTGCACCGTAGTGATGTCTCGCGAAGAAAATCTGGATCTTTTTTTTGGATCTTAGTGGTTAAGTTTCCATATAAATAGTCGGGACATCCTTTTTGGCGTAGGGGGCAATGGAGTGAGGGTTTCGAGGAGATGCACAGCCGAGCCTAAGAACAATACCTTATCTGCCCATAAGCCTAACTCAATCTGGCGAGGGCGGCGCATGGGGCGCACGGAGGAGATAAACCTCCTTGTTTCAACATTGACTCAGGTGGTGGCTATGATGCACCCGGCTTTAAAGTGAAGAATGCACGTGGGTAGCCTCGTGTTTTTAAACAGCATGTGATAACGGTTAAAATTAAGCGGCCTCAAACCGTTCTATCACAGTGATCAAAGTTTCACTTTTCTCTAGTCAAATTTTGAAAGAATTAGTTCATATAATTTTGCCCTCTCCGTTCCTAACAACTTAAGTTTTTTGGGGAAAGAAGTGTCTCTCATACATTCACCTGAATTGTATTCGTGGTCAAACCAGCCACTCTAATTTAAACAACCAGAGAGCTAGTAAACCAAACAATAATTGCTTTCGGTTGAGATCAGAGAGGCACGCATCTCTATTAAACATTTCCACCATCTACAATGAAGTTCTATCCAACTGCAGGGCCGTAATGAGAAAAATGGCACTGTTCTTTAAGCACAAAAACACAGTGTTACTTTTTTTCTTGAAAAATAGGAAAGGAATTTTCTGATTGAGTTTCTGGTGGTATATAATATTGCTGTTACTTCCCTTGCTATTGTTTGAAAACTCGTACATACAACATGCTATCAAGATTACTTAATGAGAGTCACTAAATTTATACATGTTACAGCTGCAAGCAAGCGATTTTTAGCACCACCCCTTTAGAAACACGACAACTTGCTTGAGGGATGGCAATTTTACTGTATAGCGAGGACTAAACCTACGTAGCCGATAACAATTTTCTACGCAGATTAACCTTAGTACCACACTTAGCCCCATTTGATGGCTTATAAAGAACATAAACATCTACCCAAAGAGGCAAAGATTTGTATTAAGTAGAATTTTTTATACACCATATTTTGTTCTCCCTTTCTTGTTTCCACAAATAATACCAAAGTGGTAATATTTTAAGCTGTTATATGTGTAGTCATAGCATGATAACAATATGTGGCACAGATCGGGACACTCGATTCCTAATCACTACTGGCAAATATAGCGCGAGGCTGTAAGCCATTTGAGCCTATTTTATTTTGGTTTGAATCACTTTTGAAACCAACGACGCCAGTGATTACTCGACATGAACTTGCATGAGATTTGACTTTGATCAATCCACCTGAAATATTAAGGTAAAAGAATTTAATTTTGTACTTTATTTCAGAAAATAATTAATTTAACTATAAAAATTATATTTACGAAATTTTTTAAAAACAAATAAAAGATGGAAATATTCATTTGAGTGAGAAAGAGACTGAAAATTTAAGCAATTTTAATGCACAGTATTTATTAGCTTCATTTTAGACCCTAAGAAAAGTAATTATATGTCAAGTGATAATTATGTTGAGATTCGGGAAGTGGCAGAGTGAATTACATTGTCTTTAAATATGTTGAATTAAATGAAACGTGACTGTAAGACTCGACATGCATGGGGGGAGGTAGGTTTTATGTAAAGTAACTCTACTATGAGAAATTAAGAGATTAACAGCAACCTTGAAAAGCGAAGATAAAACGGTTAACAGCTGACCGTTACCATGCTTACTAACAAGAGAGGAGGAAAGCGTCTGAGAGGGATGCTACTCTTCTCAGCGTGTGAATTCACTTTGCTCTGACTTCTGAACTGCTTTGAACTGCACCACATCGACAAACCGGTTTTATTCTTCCTCAAATCAGGAAAGTCAGAAATATCCCATATAAAGTAAAAAAAATTCTCAGAGAAGTTAGTTTCCGAAAGGTTGATATGATAGCTATTATCTGCAGAAGCTGAAAGATTGTACATTTTGCCTTCTAACTGTTTACAGATGACGAATAAAATTCAGTCTAAAGTTTCCTTAGGCTGAATTTCCTAAAGTTTCGCGTGAAACTCCTCTCTCCTTAGAGGTTCTTACTTGCGAGCGAAGCGAAGCCCCCCCCTTCACCAATAGGAACTTGCAAGTGAGGCGAGCTTCAAATTAATTTCCCTTTAAGCATGTCACCTTGTACATGTTCCCTTTTTTTACCATCGACTTCTTGTATGTCTAAAAAGTTTTGCTACACAATGCAGATATATAGAATACGTTTAAAAATGCATAACAAGAAGCTTATGATTAAATTTTATATATGGATACACAATTGGTATTATTAGTATTGTGAAAATGATTCTTTAATTTATATATTAATTATAAGTCTACGAGATTTCTCATGAGCGCGAGAGAATGATGGAATAAATCCAAATTACCCCAAGAAAGAAAAAACGGAATAATTTTTCTTCGGAAATAGTTAGTTACTTCTTCGAAAATTTCGGAGCTAGTTTGGGATTCGATCCAAGCACACTGAGGCAGCTAGGAACCACTTTGGTCTCAATTAAAGGGAGCCTTTAACCACTCGGCTACGTGGAAGACCAAAATATATTCTGAATAGACAAGCTTTTAAGGCACGCTTCTCAAGGTCGATCGGGACTGTGAAATAGAGAAATTAATTAATTTCTCTCTCTTGTGAGAATTTTTCGGGGTAAGGTTTAACACATTTTTATTATACTATCGGTCAACCCAGGCTGTAAAAATCCATTACTCCGATTTTGCCACCTTATATATTTATTGCAGAAAAACAATCACTATTCCCTAGGATCACTTAGTGTATCTGTGACAGAAATTATACAATTCAGCGATAGCGTACAAAAGACATATATTGGTATCGTGAAAATTGATGTTTGATCTTTTAATGATCTGTATATTCCAGAACACCCTCAATCTATAGGTAGTAATCTTGCCACACTACGCCCAGCAAAACTCACGGTAATGAAATCATTCAGAGGAAACAACTATGATTTGCGGGGATTACACAACCCCAGAACTGAAACTTGCACTGCAAAAGATATATGAGTACAGGAAAATTTACGAGATTCCCACGAAGAGTGGATGAGGAAAAGAAGAAAATAGCATATATGAAAAGAGTCAATGATGCTAATGAGATCGACATACAAATAGATAACATCGAAGAGAATACTGGAAAACCTTTTAGAGCAAGCTCTTTCAAAACAGCTAAGGATTTGTTCCTGCACTTTGTTTGCTCCGATTATCTTATTTATTAGATAGATTACCTTCAAAATGTAATTTAAGAATTTTTAATGCATTGTCCAACGAATATGAAGTCAATAGTTTTCAAATCTTTCTAAAATAAGGAAAAAATCCATCATTCCTGCTCATATTTTATTCTCTGCCTCTTACTTTGCAGTCTCTGGTAAAAGTTCACACAGAAGACTTGTGGTTTGAATAAGGTTATTGCGCTTCACACCAAAATTTTATATAAAAATTTAAAAATGAAGATTATATTGTCAACATCTTGGACGCATTTGGTAATGCGTACATATCGAAAGTGGACAATGCTTGACATGTAGAGGTTGATTCCCACGTTACGGATCTTACAATTGCAGCACTTACAACCGCCTATGATCAAACAAACTCTATGGCCTCTTAGCCTCTTTGAGTAAGCAGCTGTTTAACTATGTGCTGGAAAAGAAGGTCCGCGACCCCGACTTGGAGAATTCGTTGCTAATCTCACCAAAGAGATCAAAGATGTATACGGTGCCAAAGCGTATTGAGATTTATTTTGCTCTACTGGTACGAACTTCTACTTGTTACGTATCCAAATGAGAAGTGGGATAAGGTATTTAAGTTATTCTAACCATTAACCATTAACGCTTAGACGAGTGATATAATTACCTAATATACTATAAAACGCATAGTTGGTGCTGATCATGGTCCACATGAACCTCATAACCAAATCCTTGTATTATTTATGGCTTTCAGAGCCGAAGAATGCGGTGAAGTGAAAGAGATTCTAGGGGAAAAGGTTTATTGAAAGAGTTTTAGAGGAAAATTTGAGGTCAGGGATAGTTACCTAACCATACCTTTCGGTTACAAAGGGAGCTCACATACCATTCAAAAATAAAGGTAATATATACCGCATCCTTGTTAATTATTATTAGCTCATTATGTGTTGAAGTTTTATCATTTATAATATTTTCAACTAAATATATTAAAATAGATGGTAAAATACGAGTTTTACTATCCATAAAG
Source organism: Ceratothoa steindachneri (assembly GCA_963969495.1). Classification (NCBI taxonomy): domain Eukaryota; kingdom Metazoa; phylum Arthropoda; class Malacostraca; order Isopoda; family Cymothoidae; genus Ceratothoa; species Ceratothoa steindachneri. Next base: position 56,656,252 of record OZ018331.1, on the reverse strand, counting down.
TTAAATTTAAAATTTATGTTTACTAAAACCTTTTTCTTTTGTAAACGAAGTAAGGATAATTCTCTTGAGTTTCTGAGAATGATAATTCAATTCCTCCTCGCCTTTTCGTACTTAGTTTTCATTGAGAGAAAGTGAATAACGGAGATTTGTATGAAATATAACGATATTCACTACTTTCTCACCATCATTTCTCGTGTAAGAATGTAATGTACTGTGATAATCGAAGAGGCCACCCGCTAAGAAAACTGATCCAGAACCTCGATTTTGAATTTTTTACCAATGAATCGATCTTCTAAATCCATAAACCTGAGATTTTTAAGTACTTCTTTTCCACTATTGTATTTGATAGACGGTGGAGCTCAGCCAATATACAGAGATTCAATGCAATCAATTGGATGATCATAAAGAAGTCGACTAAGATGGTCGAAGATATCAACCGTAGATGAAAAGTTTCGGCTAGATTTTTAACCCGATCCGCGCACATCTTCGGTGGTAAAATAGCTACTAAGTCTAGGTTTGATACAATTTGGATCGAGGATCATGTTATAAAGTGTGAAACACAGGCAGGTTTGCTGAAAGATGAGTAAAAGCATTTGCTGTAAATATATGTGTAGTTTCGTTTAAGCATACCTGCAGAGTTGCCACTTCACTATTTTACCCGTCTCTAAACTAGTTTCTTTAGTGTTTGAAATAGTGTAAAGTAATTCTTATAATTACCAAATAAACGGAGAAATAAAAGAATTGAAGAATTTAAATATATCAATATTGTAGGTACAATATAAATGAATTGCGATGAACTGAGAAAAAAACTAGATCATACTAGAAGTTGCCACTTTAATATTTCTAAATCTGTAATTGATCCCCATAGCTAACCTATTATTCAAAGTTCCTTATCCTCAAATGGTGTGTATGTGTGTGTGTGTAAGGGGAAGGGTGGTTACAACTGAGTTGCGATGATCCCTTATGACACCAAACCCTAAATCAATTTTCGTCCAAAAGGTTTGCTAACTTTACTAAAATAAATGAATAAAATTGAGATAGGTTAGTTGGGGCATAAATGACCTTGAATCCAATCAGAAAATTCACTCGTAAAAGTTCGATGACTTAGCCAATTCTGCGACTCTTTATTAGTTCAACAAAATAGTTACTAGTACCCATGATGCCCTCACCACTCAGCGCGGAAATTAGTAAATATTAAAGGAAGGAATATTAGGTGCGAAAAGACATGCAACCATTTCGGTTCTCACTTTGGTCGAAAATAAATTGTTTCCTGGTGTTCTTATCTGTGGGAGTAGCTCTTTCGAAGTAACCATTCATAAGATGATATTGTGCAACCGTGTCCTCTTTCCCGTTCTTTAGTATTACGTAATATGCATCGGGCGCCTGAAGGTAACGAACGCATTCGTTCGTGATCATTGAAGGCACATCAAATTTTCCATTCATGAAGCTATAAACTCAGGCCGATAGTCAGTTAGTCCATGGTTGCACTTGGTTGAGCCCAGTATGTAAAGCGATCCACCAGGATGAGCAAGTAGGCATAATTTAGGCATCCCCAAAAGCCTTATAATCCAGATAGATCCCGCAGAACCACTTGGAGGCTCGGGCTCTGGGATGGGCATAGTTGATTGTGTGTAGTTTTACTTTTGTGTGTTGGCTTTCTATTCAGATTAGAGCGTACTGATTAAGGCCTTCGTTGAACCCCGGGCAAATAAAATGAAACGAAAGCAATTTTCAAAGGCTTTAAAACGGTGCAAAACAGCGAAAATAGCATCAAGGCAATATACAGAAATATACGGCAATAATTTCCCTGTGGAGACGCTGCAGTTCCTACTGGAAATTTCCCCGAGATGAACGCGCTTTTTTCAAATTTGATTCCAACAGAGCGTTCAAATAGAGCACTTATTTCTGTTTTCTTGTCCATCGTGGTGGAATTTTCCTGATAAGCTACGTATGTGGGAAGTAGTTAAATGTGGTGATTGCTAGGTCGGGAAGAGCATTCGATACTACTTTTCCTACTTAACTTAGCGAATGTCGGCAGTAAATTGCGATCTTTTAAGGAGATTGAATATCCTGATTTTTCCTAATTACTTTTAGGAGTTATCGAATGTTTGCATGCACATTAAAATGTAGTCATTTCACGTTATCGCGGTCTAAAAGGGTTAGGACAATTTTTAGCAGTCTTTAGAATCTTAGAGAAGAATAATTTTGGGAGAACATGCTCCTTCTTTCCCTATTATATGTACATATAATGGTGGCAGCATGAAAATAATAAAATATTAAAAAAATAAAATGTACAAAGTCAACACATATGTATTAGAAATGTAGCTTATTATAAAGAAATCACTTTGATATTAAACATTAAGCTTAATTATTAATTTTTGCTGCATTTTACAACTTTATAATACATACAATCTAATGATTCGTAAGGTTACATTAAAATTAACGGCCAAGATAATCCATGGAATATCACGTGGCTTTCGCTCTTTTTCACAGAATAACGAATCACTTTTTAATTCCAAGTGTAAATCAATGAGGTATAATCAATCTTGATTTGGAATAGGATTTAATAATAGAGAAAGATAGTCTAAAATAGAGAAAATGGTTTATTACCTCGCGTGATATGGACAGGGAGAGAACCTATCTCTTGTCGACTAAGCCTCACAGCGCCTGTTCTCTCACCTAAAGTTTAATCATAAGAACATAGAAAAGAAGGAGAGTGCAAAAGACCATTCATGGCCTACACTTGGCCTTCATTGACATAAACAATGAAAATATTATGAATTCCTCTAAGTAACACAATTAAGGAAACTCACTTAATTTGAGCTACACTTTCTCCTAGCCGTCGAGATTAGAGAAATGTTTATTTTTGGTTCATTTGCCTCTAGTTTTGGCAATCCATTTACAATGGGAATGGCCCAGTTCGGCGCAGACCTCTTTTAGGGCAACACCCTTTTCGGCGCAGACACTATTCGGCGCAGACCATGTTCGGCGCAGACGTTGGTAAAATTTTAAAGTAGACCAGATCTACTTGTGATCGACGGCGTTCGCTCTTTCGTTTGTGTTCAAACATACTCAAAATCTAGTTTACCGATTTCTACCATTAGAACATTAGCCGAGAAGGAAACTATTAGTTTTTTTTGTCAAGTTAAATTGGTGGAGATTATATAATCGCTAACATATTTTAATTGTTTCTTAACAAAATTGCACAAAAACTAATTGCCCGATATAGAAATGAAGCCGATTTTAGGATATTAAGATATTGCTCGTGCAGTATATTATATTGCTAAGCTAAGCCTTCTTAGTTCGTGAAACAACTAAACATTGGAAATTTATTAAGCATCTGAAATTATTTAAAATTAAAAATATGTAAAGATAAAGTAACAATTGATATATCGACAAAGATTTAATAATGACATACAAATAAGGGGCTAAAGAGCGCATACAATAATAAAAATAATAAGAGCAATGATAATAATAATGTATTAATAATAATAATAATAAAATAAAAAGGATAATAATATATCAATAATAATTATAAATAATAATGATAATAAAGTAGAAATATGTAGAGGTAAAATTACAATTAATAACTCTACACAGACTTAATTTTGGCATACATATATGACGCTAATTTAACGCATAAATTAATAATAATAATATTTAAAATGATAATAATAAAAATAGTAACCTTAAAAGCTACAATTATAATTAATAACTGTACACAGACTTAATATTGGCATATATACAGAAGGCGCTAATTGAGCGCATACATTGATAATATTAATAATACATAAAGATTACATAAACCTGGAGAAAAAGAGGTGGTGCGATTTTAAAAGTGCCATAAACAAAAAACTTTTTACACTCATATAATAATCTCAGGTTACTTCTCCGTCCAAATATTAAAATTCTACAAGAACTTTCCAAACATCCACTGTCTGCAAGCGGAAATGATTCCGTTTGTTTTCCCCCCAAAGTATAAGTTTTGAATTCTTAATAATAATAAGTACAATAATAAACTAGAAATATGTAAAGGTAAAATTACAATTAATCAATCTATACAGCCGTAATTTTGGCATAAATATATGATATTGATGGGACGATGCTAAACATTTCTCTGCTGCTAAGTAAACGGCTCGATGCCCATTCCGATTCCTTGTATAAATTATATGTTCATATAATATCAATTTGTTTCAGCTTCACTACATGCATTTTTTATTCTAGAATTTATATTTTATATAATAAAATTGATTGATGGCAATTCAGTGAAATTGGATAGCAATAAAACAGTAAATGTATATAACATATATTGTATAAAATAATGCATAAGAACTCCATTTAAGGACCATATAATAAAGTACAGAAAAGTTAAATATACTTGTATGTAACAAAAAATAAAAAAAATTGACCGCTATTTTTATCATTTTAACATTCAGTCAAAATTTAAGTTGAAAGCATTTTCCAGTTCTCTTTAGTGAATAAATGATTATAAATCATAATACTGAAGTAAAACAATTGACATCATACAAAAACGAAGTAAACTAGTGAAATTCCACAATATAGAACTTAAGAAACATACTTAATAAATGAAAAATTGAGAAAACTAAACAAATATATTGCATTATAGATTTTTAACTCCATAACAAAATTGCGAATTTATGAATCCCACTATGCGTAGATTATAATGAAAAAACATCATAATTTCATCAGTTTCTGGCTTAATTCTATTCGTTTTCGTAGAATAAATAATTCCTCAAATGCTAAATAACCTTTCACTTCGGACAGAAGAAGGCGGCGTGCACAGAAATATTCTAGCAAGAATAGACATCTTTGGCTGCCTACCACTAAAGAGGATTTTCTTTATTTGCAATCATTTTCAGTTATTCATGCATATCCATCTCTAATTTAAGGAGATTCCGAATAATAAGAAATGATGAATCCTCTTGAGTTTGTAAACTAGTTTCCTTGTTAGCCTTGCTCTTCTCTTTGTTGTTTTTTTTTAAATTCAGCAAAACAAGTGTCAAAAACTGAAGTTGAAAGCACTTTCATTTTCATTCTCATTCCTACTATCTGCTGAAATTCTGAAGAGTCAAATATAACAAACACTGAACTACATGTAAGTGATACATTTGATCAAATGTCCTCCTTAATCCATTGTTGAAGCATTTCCTTAAGATCTTTGCCATTATACTCCTCTGCAGGAAATGTCGTCTTGAAGCGAGGGTGTAAATATGTTGCTAGAATTAGGTCTAAATCATTAAAATACAACCCAAATCTGTTTTAAACAGAAGCTTTCAATGCAAACAAGGTTGATCTGCCCTTAAAAATTTGCGCAGTCTGCAAAATGCTTCAATTTGTTAGCAATTCTCTAGTTGCTTCCATTGATCCGTTCCAAGGCATAATGGTTTGGAAGAGTCACTGCAATACGGAAAAAAAGGAGTTTTCTGTTTAAATATTATAGAGAGCATATAATACTGATCGTTATATTTTGTGTCTACATCTTGTATAAATCTATGTTCTGGTAGATTAAATCTAAGTTGATAATCACTGGTATACATAGCGAAAGCTTGTAGTGAATGATTAAAATGGCCTACTATTTGTTTGCATATTACCCTGATGTCTTTAACGTATCTTTGTTCAAAGAGGGCATCCTTTAGCACTAATTGCAGAGTGTACATAAAGAAAGACAAAGAATAATACCCAGCTTGAGTGACTCCTTCAGTTATATTAGCAGCATTTTCTCTAATTATTACATGTATTTTACAATCAGGAATCTTATACTTCTACATACTGTTCTTCAAGCATTCACTGATATTGGAAGCAGTGTGAGAAACATCGAAAGGTAAATCTCCTAGAATAGTACTTCTTTGTTTATTATTGTCATTGACCAAGTGAGCAGTTAAAACTAAGAATGAATTATTCCCACTTGTAAAAGAAATGTGCATGGCTAAGTTGAAGTGATCTTATATTTTGTTTCTCACAGGGGTATATATATCTTGGATTCTATTTTCCTTGATGAATTTTCTAGATGGGATTTGATAAATGAAAATGTTACAAATGCACAGCTATCTTTTCTCCAATAAGTTAATGAAACTCATTTGCTCTGTGGTCAATTATATCCCATATTTTTTCTCTTATTAAGGGCTTCATATAATGTTGGTTACTTACTACTTTGAGTTGTAACTTTTTGTTTTTTTGTTCCCGAGACATTAATAGGTAATTTCCTTTTCTTTTATTGTTCTAACGTTACTTTTGCTTTTTTGCTCTTTTAGCTCTTTCTTATGTTCAAAGGATAAATGTTTCAGCATATTACTTGTTGTGAAATAACTGGCCTTAGATCTACGACATAATTGAGCATTGTATGATTCATATATTGCTTTAGCCTGATCTTCCTTATCAATTTTAAATAATTTCCATACAAACCCCCTTGGTTTGAGAACCGCCGCACAAGTGAATTTTCTAGATGGGATTTGATTTATGAAAATGTTACAAATGCACAGCTATCTTTTCTCCAATAAGTTAATGAAACTCATTTGCTCTGTGGTCAATTATATCCCATATTTTTTCTCTTATTAAGGGCTTCATATAATGTTGGTTACTTACTACTTTGAGTTGTAACTTTTTGTTTTTTTGTTCCCGAGACATTAATAGGTAATTTCCTTTTCTTTTATTGTTCTAACGTTACTTTTGCTTTTTGCTCTTTTAGCTCTTTCTTATTTTTAAAGGATAAATGTTTCAGCATATTACTTGTTGTGAAATAACTGGCCTTAGATCTACGACATAATTGAGCATTGTATGATTCATATATTGCTTTAGCCTGATCTTCCTTATCAATTTTAAATAATTTCCATACAAACCCCCTTGGTTTGAGAACCGCCGCACGAGCAATATCTCCTTTGCTGCTTGATGCCTCATCACATGCCATGATAAGGCTCAGTCTGAGAACAATATATAATAATATTATTTATTGTAATAATAATAATAAAATTTTATTAAGGATTTAGAATATTACAATATTATAATATTGCAATTTGCAAAATCCTTAAAAAAATAGATAAACAAGATATAAGATTCACGTTAAGTTACACCACGGTCCACCAAACTTATTTTCAGAAGCGAGAAATTAGGAATTGCGTCACTAAATGAAAAGTAGGAAGTTATGAATTACGTAATAACGTTGGCAATATGAACCTTGCAAAATGTACGATTATTAAGCAAGCCAGACAATGGCTTCACAAATCCGCCTTGCAGGGGGATGGGGGAGCTTCCGCTTCACTACTAAGATTAAAATTTAAAATCTAAAAAAAAGCAGCCATGGTTAAATTTTTATAAAATTTCTGAACTTCGCCAATTAAAATAATTTTAAAAAGGAACTCATACTTGAATAATAATTGTAATATACTAATAATAATTAGCTCACATAAACTAGGGCCTTATTAGGTATTTACGTCACAGTAAAAAAAAAGAGAACACTAAACATTTTTATTTCGTTTTAATAATGAAATTTAACATCAACACTATTTATAATTGTGAAAAATTCCTCTTAAATATTCCGAGCACGTAATATTCTCAAAATTTCCCAACCATTCTGTGAATACGTCCATCTGCATCCCTGAACTTCTATGATTTTAAGGAAGGATTATGGCCTGCACCAAGTTTTTCTTTATACTTTACGCAAATATTCAATAAATTTCTATATAATTAGATGCTGTATTTTAAGTTCCAATCGAAACCTCCTGTTTGCAAGTTCTACATGATTGTTTGCCCTGTCTTGTTCGTTTAGTACTCGCTGATAGAGATTCCACATTGCATGAGGAAAACGAGGCTCTCTCCTGATATTTATTCTTCTGTTCGTTCTTCCTACATAATTGTCTTCAAAACAATCGACAAGTTCTTGTTGATCATCGGGTAATTCGTGACTTAACTGATTAATTGTTTTATTTATGTGTTATGTAGGAATAAAAGCTAAAGCAGAGACCATTTTGCATTTTAAGTTAATCTCTGGATCATTTCAGTATTGAAGAGAATGTCCTAAAGCACAAACATGCTTTTTCATATTTTGACACAAATGAAAACAAACAACCTTATATCTGCTGAAGTGAAATGCACTTGTAAACGAGTAAAATTTTCAAATTCATAGTCCCAGTTGATAAGTGCAGAGGAAGTCTAGGTTCACTTTTTAAAATTATGTCGAATAACTTGTCATAAGTTCCACAAACTTTATTAGGGAGTAGAGCGTATATCAAGGGATGGACCCTCCCGTATTTTTTACCTGAGATTACATAAAACTGGAGAAAAAAGATCTATTATCTGACATAGCTACTTGGCAAGCCTGAGACAAACTCTGTAAACATTCGTTGATAACTATAGCAGTCCCTTTTAATGCGTGCCTTGAACGCATCTTTATTTGAGTTAGAATGCGGTCTCCCAATTTTTACTGGAAAAGGATCGTGTCAATGGTTATTAATATATTTAACGATTTCTTCGTTTTTAACATGAAATCTTGATTTACAGGAAGCCTTTTTTTTACTTCTATAAAACTTTGTTTCATTATCTGCGCTATATCGATCAAAGAGATAAATAAAAGCATCACTTTCAAATTATAGCCTTCCTCGATTTGATATTATATTCGCTGCCATACATTGGGTGTAAGAAAAGTTCAAACACTGAAGTACTTGAACTTTCTATAGATTTAAATAAATTAATCACTTGAAATTATTAGAGTGAAACTCATAAAAACTCAATTATGTATGAGTTTTGGATATATAACAAGTTCAGAAAGTTTGATTGTAGGCCAGCGAATTCCTCAACTCGAATTTAAAATTCAAAAGCACTTGCTATTTATACACTTGACTGGTGGAAAAATATAATCTCTTTCCCATAAATATTTAGAAATATATGTCGCAAGCTTTGTTTGAAACCATACCTGTTCAGTTCTTTTAAGTTACAATAAACATAGGTAGTTTATGTGTGAACTTCATCAAAAGTGACTCAATTTATTCAATTTAAAATAATCCCTATATCCCATAAATATTCATAACAGGTCAACCCTTAACCTAGGGACGAAGTACTGGATTTATTACGATTTTTATAAGGCTTTTGTGTGGATGTTTTTTAAAATTATATCCCTATTTATAATTCTTTTTCTTATCTATTTTAAATCTTTGTTAAGAGCATGGTATTTCAAGAGTTTAAAGCACCATATTTGAAAATGACCATTGTGTGGGATCCTCACAAATCCCTCATAAATTTTAAGCTGTCAACCATTATCATAAAGCTAAAATGCTGTCCACAAAAGTTTCATTTATCCTTTCACTCTCAAATGATATATTGCTTTCATATAAATTCCTTTGCCTGCTGGGCTAATAAATAACTAATTCTTGTAGGTAAAAGGAAATAGTAATTTCAAACCACTTCAGACATTCCCAAAGAATTTCGTTTAGCAAAAAGATACGAATAGAAAGCAAATCTCTGACAATGAAGCCCATTCCCCATATTTTAAAGTACTTAATCGTATATAAATGGATATATTAACCAGATCTTGGTCAAAAACTAATCGTTTCCTTCAAGGCTAAGGCTCTAAACACCACAAAATTTAATAAGTATCGGGTAATTAGTTATCGTGAAATTTTGTAAAGAAACAAATTAAAACATTTTGGGGATTACATAATTTCAACAGAGTTAATTTAGGCAAAAATATTTTGGGGAAATATTTAGAAACTCGACATTAACTTTTGCAGCTTCGAAGATATAGGTTTAATTAAAATTAATAAGGGAATTATTTCCTAATCAGATAAAACCGGATCTTAGTAAAAACCTAGTAGCTTCCTTCTCTGGCTAAGGCTCTAGTATTCAACTAGATTTCGTAGAAATCATTAATTAGTTTCCATGCAATTTTTAAACAAACAAATTAAAACCTGTGGCCATTACATAAGAGCTACCAAGTTACCTTTGAAAAAAACGTTCCAGGTATTTAGAAACCCAACATTAACACTTGAACCTTCAAAGATATAATTTTTAGTTAATAAATTAGTTACGAAAAAAAATAACTAACCGGATAAAATTGGAACTTGTTCAAAAACTAATAGCGTATTTCTAGGCTAAGGCTCTAATACTCCACTAAATTTTGTAGAAATCAATTTACTCTTTTGTTTTACAAAGTTTAAACACGAACGAAGGGCGTCAATCGCATAATTTCTGACTTCCTTGTCAGAGATTTCTAACAGTAACCTTTCTTTTCAAGATTTTTCGAATTGATCTGATCGACTTGAAAATTATTTATATGTGCGCCAAACAGGGTTTGCGCCAAATAGCGTTGCGCCGAACAGGGTCTGGAGTGAATTGTTTCTTCGTCAAAATTGGTCCGCGCCAAATAGGGTCTGTGCCGAAATGGGTCTACGCTAAAACGTTCACGCCGAATAGGGTCGCGCCGAAACGTCCTAGACCCATTTACAATACCATACATTTCTCTGTACATAGTCCGCTATAGCTTTTACTTCTACCTCTATTCGCTATATTAGATATTTTCACTAATCTGTTTGTGTCCAATTATTCCAAACTACAGGCTAGTGGTTATTTTATTCCAATCCTTTTTTAATTAGTCCTGCCGTTCATTTTTAACTGTTGACGAGATGCTTAATTCAGATCTGATAAAAATATTTCTCTCTCACGTCCACATATTGTGTAACTGAACACGACTAAATTTGTTCTCATCTGCTTCTAATACTAAAGCCGTTAAATCAACTATTCCTTGCCATGTTTAAAGTTAAGCTGCCTTTAATAATTAGTGAACCTGGATGTCTTTCCTCCTTTATTCTGTCTTAAGACAGACCCTGGAATCCCGCTAGTTGAGTTATCACTCTTGCACCCAACAAAAGCAGCCTAAAATTTTGTGGTTACTACTGAAAGACAATTAATGTTCTTAAATTAACATTTAGTTGCTTGTCACATGACTAGTTATCCATCTGCAGGAACAAACAATAATCTCGCATCATATTTGGGTCGAAATTACCTTAGTATTTGTTTTCGATAACTGAGAACTGTTGATGCAAGTGCTCACCATGCTCGTCATACGCAGATCCAAGAATGGCCGGGAAGAAGTTAAGATGAGAATGTGAAAATATGAATTCTCAAAGACATTCTTCATTCAATTTTTCCATAGGTTTTAAGAGTTTTCTACTATTTTGCCTTTATTTCAGCTTGGTGGTTTCCAATAAAAATGCTCACAACTTTATCGAAAGATGTCCATGTTTCTAATTTATTTGGCTGCTCATTTTTCACCCAAACCCCATTTTTGTGGACTTTTTTACGTTTTGAAAACGATTACGCAGTAATTACTGTAACTTAGTTATTAAAATGTCCGCTGAATTAGTATTGCTTCTTGCAAAAGCTTGCTCAATACTTGGAATAATTTTGACAATTCTAAGAAGCATTTTGTGTCTTAGAAAAAATATGCTAATTTCTTGAAACCTACTATTACCACTTAAATATTACTGTATAATAGCGTCGTCATTTCTAATTGCAAGTGTACACGTGTGATTTCTTATACAAATGCAATCCAATTCTGTAGTATACTATTTATTATTAACAATGTCCGACTGTAATTCTTCTTGCTAGTTCAAGTTAAGTGGCTAAAGCTCATGTAAATGGAGAGTTTCGGCCTAACAGTAAAATCTGGCACTTGTGAGAGGAGCGATGGAGTGTTGAGCGAATGGCCATAAGATCAGAACAAGATCTATGGTTCTCATCTATTCTAAGTGCCACTAAATCGGCTTCGAACAGCGTGAGATTGCTAGGTGTCGCTATCATGTGGTTAAAGGCGGTCAGGTCTTGGAGTTAGATTCGGCTAAACTTCAATATAAAATTATAAGTAAATTGTTCCTACCATATACATATATATTCCCGAGCAATCTTCGAATAGCATAGTGCATAAATAGCTAACTTGAAATATCACATTCTCATAAAACGTCAAAGATGCCAATTCGATCAGCCAATGAATGAAATTTTGTGTGTAGGATGCAGTGTAAAATGATGAGTGTGTGTCATGAACGAATAACTTTTAAAAGAAATCTGATGGGCTTTTTGGTCGGAAAGGGTAACTACTGTATCTGCAGTAGCGGCTAGGGTTACTTCAAAATGGGGCTTACGATCTTTTAAGCTTCTGATAAAAGCCTAGCTGCCCTTCCCCCGAGGTCTTCAGATCAATAAAACTACTTTAACCAGAAATTATTGTCGCCTACGGACTTTAACGTGAAAAGGACCATTAAATTTGTTGTGGAATTTCGGGGAATTTTGTTCAAGTTTAGGGATCCTTAGGAATGTGCACCTTCAGAACGTGGCAGAGCTTGCGCTATGACGTGGGACGTAAATCTCCCATTTGAAGAATGGTGGCCTCAAAGAATTCGCTGAGGGAGGGAAAAAGAAGTAGCCAAGTGATTTGAAGTCGTTGACGGATGACGATATAATGCATGTACTGGTGATGTACTAGATTCCTCTTTAGTTTGAAAACAATAAAACTCAGTACCGGCAAGGAATTTTATTTAAAATAGAACAAGTAAATTCGTTTTATTACTTTTTTTTCTAATTTGGCGGAAAGTCTCCGATGTTGTGTAAGTATCCTTAATTGCTTTAAACGTTCATTTCTATTGGACACTACTCTTTAAAATTCTTTGGTTTACTGAGGTTTTTGACTTGCATCGGTTTACTAAACATAACATAAAAGAAAGAGAAGTTTTATAAAATAGGCATATCCTTTATATAAACTACAATGCAAATGAATAACCGCTATGCCAATATTATCATCAGCCCAATTCACGCCTGTGCAAAAATCGTCTTGTGTTTCTCTTTAAAGAGAAAGCTTTCCATTTTTTATTTTAGTTATCCACATTATGTCAGATTTTTCTTACACTGTTTGTACTCATTTTCACTTCTAAATTGTATTTTTTTTTCTATAACTGTTAACCCATTATGTTCTTATGCAAGTTTTTTATTTTATTTTCCCCTTTTGTCCTTCCTTATTTATATACATTCCTGTTTCTCTGATTTGTTTTCAGTTTCTGGGCAATTTTGCATTTTATGTCCAAGTTTCACTTCCTGAGGTTAATTTTTGAACAAGGCATTAAATAAATACTTTGTGTCTCTTACAAGGAGGAATGTAAACTTTTCTAATCCTTTAAAGTCAATTTTATTTCTTATACTATTTTATTCTTTCATGCCCCAATCCAGAGTTCATTTATCCATGTGTTTAGGCATTGAGCATTGTGATGTTAATATGAATCACATTTATCTTCAAATCCGGCGGCTAAAATTGTCTTAAGCGAGGTTTGGTTAATTTTTTCGTGCTTGTTTGCTTACAAGGAAATCAAGTAGGAACACAATTTTTGACATTTTTATACATTTGAGCCCAGGGAAATTACTTTTAAAGTAATGAATGAGATCAAATGTTTAGGGTACGAGTACCCTTATACTATTCAGTAAAGAGGCCACAAAAAGTATGGGCTCAGTGTTTGTGAAGAAGAGAGAGGATAATCGGATGTATTTGCTTTCACTTCTGGAAACTGAGTTAATCTACGGGTAACAAAGGATAGATGAGCTTTTGAAAGGAAGCGGGAAGAATTTCAGTGCTAGCAACGAGAAGAGTTCGTAAAACAGGGCTGCAGTCGAATAGTGCCATATGAAAATTGTCATTCTTACCGTGTAAGAGAATTTTTGTCTTCCCGGTCCTCTTAAGCATAGCGTAGGCTGGGATGAGATGCTTGGCATGTGACCACTAAAGGTCGTTTACAAATTGTGTCGAAAAATCCAGCTGTCACGGTACAGAGATGAATGATAAGTGTTGGGAGAAAGAAATACAAAAGCAATAACCTTGAGGTTGATAATCAAGGTTACTTTGGAGCCTTGTGCCGTGAATTTTTTTCAGTGGAAAGAACGCAAGGAGCTCTACGCCAAATATAAACATTTTTATCTGAAGGGGAAAAACACTTTAGTAAAAGGGCCCCACGTTCCCTTCTAATATTGTTCTAAAGTGCCCTTACAAACATGTCGCACTTGCCTGAGCCAAAATACGAAATCTGTCGTGCTTCAAGGGGTGCTTAATTCAATTGCCCGCGGAAATATCAAAATTGTCCTTTTGAAACACACGAACATCCCTGTGGGGCCAATTATATGACGATTGGTTGCGTTACTGTGCCCTGTACATGAGGTACTTAGCGAAGCTAAGATTAAGACCAAAATATTTCCCTTACTTGAAAAATTAGATAAGTCTAGGAATTCTCTTAGTGATTTATATGTCGCAATGTGGGAAAAGTGTGAAGGGCTGCAATTTTGTCCGGGACAGGAGAGATGCTCTCGTTGGTCAGGAGGTATCTCAGAAATTCGAGTCGGATCACTCCTAAGTTTCATTTGTGGGGTGATAACTTTAAACCATAGGTCCGTTTCGGCGTATTGACAAAGATTGAGACAATTGAATAGCCGAAAAAACTTAGCTGTCCGTGGTATAAGATTGCTGTTTGTTTTGTTTTGGGGTGATGGGGACTGCGTGAATACTGTTTAGCGATGAGGTTTCTTGTTGCATGCTTGATGGGAGTGCAAATTTTTCACCGATGACTGGTTATGGAAACACACCTGTTAAGTACTATATTTTTGCATTATTAGGAAAGTTATGTAGGTCTTGTTTGTGATTACTACAGTCAAGTAGCTACAGCTCAGGTGAATGGAGAACTTGGAGGTTAACGGTGAAAGATGGCCTTTGGCAAGAAGAAATGGAGTATTGTGCGATAATACCACAATTTAGAAATATAAAGTAAACTAATAATCGAAAAAACTGCTAATTTTCATTGTTTGGTAATTCCGAGTAAAATATGTATATTTAAAACGTTTATATTTTTTTAAAATCAAGCAACACAAATTCATATAGATCAAAGTTGTCTCTTTCTTGTAATTATCCATTTGTATTATTCTTTATTAATCAGAAATTTCATTATCTTTACACACTTTTTGTATACCCGATATTAGCTCGACAAATCTCAAATTCTGTTTCAGTTTAGATGTATTAAATAAATATAATTCCTCCCTATAATAAATGAAAGTAGTCATTTCGGCTAATTTGGTTATTTTAGTTAAAATATTTGTTCAATTTAGAAATATAAAGTAAACTAATGGAAAAATACATGCTAAATTTTCATTCGCTGCTAATTCCTAGTCAAATATATTTAAATTGTTTATATTTATTTAGGATCAAGCAACACAAATCCATAAAGATCAAAATTGTCTATTTTATGCAATTATTATTCATTTGTATTATTCTGTATTTATTGAAAAAAAAGCAACATGGATTTCTGTATGGAGAGGTGTATCTGGCAAAGTGTAGGATCTGTGCCTTACAATCATTTCAAGAAAACCTAATGACGTCATTATAAAATTAAGTTGGAGACAAGGAGCTGTAGAGGCTTTAACTTGTCAAGCTAGAATTAGATACGAATTTTACTTCTTTGTGAAGTGTTATATGGTTTTAAATGTTAATTTGGGAGGCAGTTTACTTTGGTAGATAAATTGATTAGAAGGTAAGTTCGTATGGTAGATGAAATAAAAAAAATGAAGCTACTTGGTAGATCTATAGCGGTATATATATATATATATATATATATATATATATATATATATGTTTATATGAGGAATTAAACTTCACTTGATAAGGACATATTTAATCCAGAACAGTTTCGGTATATCACACACCCTTGTCAACTAGCAACTGAGAAACCCATATGCACGTCTGAACAGATATACAAAGATCATGTTACATGAACCACTCCCCCACTTGGGCTAATCCGAGTGGGGACATAGTTTACTAAATGATAAGGGATGGGTAGTTTTACAATTTTTTTTATCAGCCAACTTATCAAACTATTAACAGAAAGTTGACTTTAAAATAAATTGAAATTAGGAATGGATTTGATCAAACATGATTTAACAATTCTTCTTTTGATATAAAGTTTTGATTTTTAAACCAATATTCTTCCTTGCAAATCGATGTAATGATTAAAATCTCTAACATGACAAAATACTCCAATACTTTCATTGCTAACTCTGATGTATCTATTATGTTCATACAATCTGTTATCTAAATTTCTTTCAGTTTCACCTACATAAACACTATCTGATTCTTTACATGGAATTACATATACCCCTTTATCCTGTTGACCTTTAAGATTTCTGGACGTCATCATTTGGTTTATAGAATTATTATATTTAAAAGCTATTTTAATTCCAGTTTCAAGAAATAATAAGGGCTTTAACTGCAAAATGAGCTGATGTTATAAACTAATCTAGGTAATACAGTTCATCTATCTTTTGTTAGTGCATCACGTTTCATCATATACATATATATATATATATATATATATATATATATATATATATATATATATATATATATATATATATATATATATATATATATATATATATATATATATATATATATATATATATATATATATATATATATATATATATATATATATATATATATATATATATATATATGGTCACTAGTTATGGTTATGGGCGCGACAAGGTCCTAACCTTGGATTGATGAGTGTTGTTCCGGTGATTTATTAATTTGACTACAAAGATCAATAATTTTCAGGTTGTATTTTGCTTTGCTAGGCTTACCGAAGGCTTAAAGCAAAGATGGACTTACAAAAATAAACACTATTTAAATAACGAAAATAATATTATAAGCGGGGCGATTACAGAGCGTATTCGATGAGACACTAGTATGTCTAAGTATTAACAACGCAAATACGGAATGAAGGTGAGACGATATTCAGTGATTATCCTGGAGCGTGAAAGCTAAGTAACAATAGCAATGGTAATCTGAATAATAATGATTAAGAGTAGTTTGATCTGAGCTCTATCTCTCTCTATCTATATTGATTCTTCTTTATATATGCTTCTTAATGCAGTGAGCGTAGCCAGACAGGATCCGCGTCCATATTAGGATTCTCAACTCTCCGCCCCATAATAATAATAATAATAAGTCTTTTGTACGGCGCTCTTTAAGGCCTGAGACCTTCCCAGAGCGCGCGTTGTGCTGATTGAGAATGGAAATTCAATGGAAATTCAAAAAGGGGAGAAGGCAATTCTGAAAAGATGCGTTTTTAGGCGACGCTTAAATGTGGTAAAAGAGGGATAAGACCTGATTTCAGCAGGAAGAGCATTCCACAACTTAGGAGAGCAGATTGAGAAGAAGCACTCCTTCCCCATTGAGGCACAGGACTGGACGACATATATTCAAAAGAGGTGCATGTGATGACCGAAGGGCCCGAGGGACATGGCGTGGCGAGAGGGCAGAAGAGAGGTAAGACGAGGCCTTGTTGTTTAGGGCCTTAAATGTTAAGAGAAGTATCTTGAAGTGAGTACGGGATCTGACAGGGAGCCAGTGCAGTTCATGCAGCAAGGGTTTTGAGGGGGGGAAGTGAGAGTGATGAAGGAGAAGCCGGGCTACATAGTTCTGTACAAGTTGAAGGGGGAGGAGAGAGGAGGATGGCAGATTCACGAGCAGAGAGTTACAGTAGTGAAGGCGTGAGGTGATGAAGGCATGAACAGCAGTCTAAAGACTTTGGCGAAAAAAGTAAGAGCGTATGCGAGAGAAGTTACGAAGGAAACATAAAGAGGATTTCCTGACATTGCGGATATGAGGCTTAAAGGAGAGATGCTCATCAAAAACAACAACCAGATTCCTAACGCAGTCAGAGAAAATGATATAGTATTACCGCCAAGAGTAAGCGAGGGAAAGAGAAATATAGATTTTTTGACAAGAGCAGGGGTGCCGACGAGGAGGACTTCAGTTTTGAAGTGATTAAGCCTGAGGAAGTTGGTAGAGAGGCAGTCAGAAATAGAGGAGTAGGCAGCCAGGAGGTCAGTGATAGAGTAGGCAAGAGACGTGGTGGATGAGGAAACAAAAATTTGAGTGTCATTAACATAGAGGTGGAAGGATAGACCGAGATTACGGAGAAGGGAACTACGAGGGAGAAGGTAGATACGAAATAGTAGAGAACCAAGGGCAGAGCCTTGTGGCACTCCAAAGCGAATGGGGGTAGAGTCGGATGAAACGTCGTCAATCACAACGGATTGGGTACGAGATGAGAGGTAAGAGCAGATCCAGTCAAGCACGGTGCCTGATATACCGAATAAAGAGTGGAGACGATCTAGTAGGACAGTATGGTCAATAGTATCGAAGGCAGAGGAGAGGTCGAGTAGAATGAGGATGGAGACACAACCGCTGTCCGCGGCTCTTCGTAAGCAATCGGACACATTGAGAAGGGCGGTTTATGTGGAGTGCCTTGACTTGAAACCAGATTGGTAGGTTTCATCAATGTTACAGGCCAGCATGTGACTGTTGATGCGTGAAGCAACCACTCTCTTCAGAATCTTAGAGAGGTAAGGAAGTTGCGAAATCAGGCGATAATGGAAGGGTCAATGGGGTTTATTTGAGGCTTTTTAAAAATCAGACGGATGTGGGCACGTTTCAAGGAAGAGGAGACAAGACCAGTTGCTCTTCCTGATTTCAGCAGGAAGAGCATTCCACAACTTAGGAGCGCAGATTGAGAAGAAGCCCTCCTCCGCCATTGAGGCACAGGACTGGACGAGGTATATTCAAAAGAGGTGCATGTGATGACCGAAGAGCCCGAGGGACATGGCGTGGCGAAAGGGCAGAAGAGAGGTAAGACGAGGCCTTGTTGTTTAGGGCCTTAAATGTTAAGAGAAGTATCTTGAAGTGAGTACGGGATCTGACAGGGAGCCAGTGCAGTTCATG
Source organism: Ceratothoa steindachneri (assembly GCA_963969495.1). Classification (NCBI taxonomy): domain Eukaryota; kingdom Metazoa; phylum Arthropoda; class Malacostraca; order Isopoda; family Cymothoidae; genus Ceratothoa; species Ceratothoa steindachneri. Next base: position 56,637,435 of record OZ018331.1, on the reverse strand, counting down.
CATCAAAAGGTTTTGAGGGGGGGAAGTAAGAGTGATGGAGGAGAAGCCGGGCTACATAGTTCTGTACAAGTTGAAGGGGGAGGAGAGAGGAGGATGGCAGATTCACGAGCAGAGAGTTACAGTAGTGAAGGCGTGAGGTGATGAAGGCATGAACAGCAGTCTAAAGACTTTGGCGAAAAAAGTAAGAGCGTATGCGAGAGAAGTTACGAAGGAAACATAAAGAGGATTTCCTGACATTCCGGATATGAGGCTTAAAGGAGAGATGCTCATCAAAAACAACACCCAGATTCCTAACGCAGTCAGAGAAAATGATATAGTATTACCACCCAGAGTAAGCGAGGGAAAGAGAAATATAGATTTTTTGACAAGAGCAGGGGTGCCGACGAGGAGGACTTCAGTTTTAAAGTGATTAAGCCTGAGGAAGTTGGTAAAGAGGCAGTCAGAAATAGAGGAGTAGGCAGCCAGGAGGTCATTGATAGAGTAGGCAAGAGACATGGTGGATGAGGGAACGAAAATTTGAGTGTCATTAACATAGAGGTGGAAGGATAAACCGAGATTACGGAGAAGGGAACTACGAGAGAGAAGGTAGATACGAAATAGTAGAGAACAAAGGGCAGAGCCTTGTGCACTCCAAAGCGAATAGGGGTAGAGTCGGATGAAACGTCGTCAATCACAACGGATTGGGTACGAGATGAGAGGTAAGAGCAGAACCAGTCAAGCACGTGCCTGATATACCGAGTAAAGAGTGGAGACGATCAAGTAGGACGGTATGGTCAATAGTATCGAAGGCAGAGGAGAGGTCGAGTAGAAGGAGGATGGAGACACACCCTCTGTCCGCGGCTCTTCGTAAGCAATCGGACACATTGAGAAGGGTGGTTTATGTGGAGTGACCTGACTTGAAATCAGATTGGATGTTTCATAAATGTTTCAGGCCACCATGTGACTGTTGATGCGTGAAGCAAGCACTCTCTCCAGAACCTTAGAGAGGAAAGGAAGTTGCGAAATCGGGCGATAATTGGAAGGGTCAATGGGGTTTAGTTGAGGCTTTTTAAGAATCGGACGGATGTGGGCACGTTTGAAGGAAGAGGGGACAAGACCAGTTGCAAGTGAAGTGTTGAACATTTGAAGAAGCGTTGGGAGGATAGCAGGAAGAATTTTAGATAACAGTTTAGGCTGATAAATGTCCTTTGGGGAGCACGATTTCTTAGAACGCGAGACCAGGGCTGTAAGCTCCAACGCGGTCACAGCGGGGAAAATGATAAGCGGCTGAGGCGGGAATTCAGGGAGAATGGCAGGAGCCGGGACAAAAGAATGAGGGATGGAGGCACGGAGGTTTCTGACCTTATCTGCGAAGAAATTCGAGAGAGTAGCAGGGCTAATGGGTGGGAAGACCTAATCTGGGGAAGTAAGACGGGAGAGCAGGCGGAAGACGGTACGGGGATCATTCATATTATTAGTAAGTAGATTACGTGAGTAGGCTTCACGAGCAGATTTTAATTTCGCCACGTAGGAAGCTGTTGCAAGTCGTAACGCTAGCGAGAGAGGGATCTTGTCTTGCCCACGGGTGCGAGCCTTTCTAAGGACTCTTTAATGAGCGCGCATAGACTGCCTAGCACGGAGAAGTTCTATAGATTACAAAGGGACATGGTGACAACGGGAGTTCGAAGGAGTGACAAGTGGAGAGGAGGCATCAAGACAAGTGAGAAAGGGTTGCTCCAAAGAAGCAAGAATCTGGTCAGGAGAGGCAGAAGCATCAATGGGAGGAAGTTCGAGGCCATATCATTAAATAGGGAGGAAATATCAATGGAGGCTAGTCGACTGGAAGGCTTAGGATTATGAGACAGCTGAGGAGGTATATGAAATAAGATAGACAAGTTAAAGTTGATAAGGAAGTGATCAGATATAGCATTAGACAAATTTGTAGTCGTCAGATTGGAAATAAGACAGTCAGAGATTACAAGGTCTAAAATGTTACCGTGAGAATGGGTAGGGAAAGAAACGTGTTGGGTGAGGGAGAAGAGATCAAGGATTTCAGAAAAGGCTTTGAAATTACGATTGTGGCCAGGCAAGTTGAAATCACCGATGATTAGCAGAGAACCAGTGAGGGAGAGGCCAGCGAGAAGGTTAATAAATTAATCAAGAAAAAGCTCGAGGGGGGAACTGGGGGGTGGTAGAGGACTAAGATAGTTAGAGAGAGGATGGAATCAGAAACATTTATGAGCACCTCAAAAGAAAGAAGAGGGGGAGAGGGCAGATTATTCAGAGGGAAGGAGACACTGTGAATGAGAGCAACTCCACTACCGCAAGAGTTACTACTCGAGTGTTAACGTGCAGGTCATGAATGTAGTCAGCCTTCTTCGAGAGGCTTTTGATATTGAATGGAGACACTGAGAGAACGGGTGATGGAGCAAGTGAAGAAGAATCAGGGCTGAGTGGGGTGGCTTGATTAAAGTTAAAAAGTTTTCTAAGAGCAGGAGCTAAACGGAAACCACGTTTAGTCTGGCGGCGGGAAAAAGATATTCCCAATGCATTAATGTGAGTAAGGGTGTTTTGAGAAACACTGGTATCAGTTCCCTTTAGGGCAAGAATCGTTAACCTATCGATCATAACACAAATTAGTTAACTCTATAAGTTGAGTGGCTAAGCTCCCCAATAATGGGAGAAAAGCAAATTACCTATATAAGTAGAGTGCCTTAAGCAACACAATAACGGGAGAAACAACAATCTAGACAAAATAAAGAGTAATCGAATAGTGTGAACAAATAAAATTACGATAGAAACAAGAAACGAGGGAAAAAAATTATGACGAATCAGAATTAGCGGTCGGTGAGAGTGGGGGGGGGAGGACGTGAGGCGGCTTGAAAAAAAACACGTAGGTGCTAAGGAGGGCAGGCTAGTAAAAAATACCTAAAAGCACAAAAAAACAACACATCAAATGGTGAAAGCACAGGCAATAACACTGCAAAAAACAAAATTAAAATACAGCACCCACGTGCCAGGCGTTATGTAAAAAGATAACTTGAACCGTAGAAAGATCCAATGTTTATTCGTGTCATTTGATATGCTTCTCGCTACATCGCCTCGTACTGTAAGCAGCTGTATTTATTTAGTCTCCTAGTTAAACCTCCACGTCTGATAATTTTATCTCTAGACACGACTTGGGCAATCTTATCAAACAGTTGTTTGAGCGGTGGCCTTTGCTCTCTTTGAGTCTCACGATCTCATGCTAAAATACAAATATATATGTAAAGTTACAAACCAATACTATATTGAATTTGTAAATTACATTTTATTAGAGCATACTTATATAAAATAGGACCAATTCGCATCTACTTTGTGGAGGTGTTTTTCTGGCGTATTGAATCCAACACAAGGCCTAATTCTGGTGTAGTTTGACCACTACAAGTACTCCTCTTCCACTGGACTGAGTTATCATGAAAGTTGTATTCTATATGTAGATATACGCATAGCATTACTTCTTGTACTCCTAATTGCGGTGGTATTTTCAATAAGCCCGCAGGGCGTCAACATTTACATACGCCCATGCCTGTATTTAAGTCAGCATATTTATGTTGAGTCCCACCATATCCTACGACATTAATGCAAAGATGCCTAATACATTTTCCCAAATATTTCATATACAACTGGTGTATCCCACGTTAGGTTCTTATATGAATACAATCCTGACACTTAACAAATGCATTTTATTATATATACTCGTACTAAGGTTATAGAGTCAACGAGGGGGGGATATTTATCCCTCTATCTCTCTCATTGCAATATTCCTCAGTAGTATTACCATACAGAGTTAAAATTTATGAATGACTGGTTTCTAGCATATGTGACCCGTCTCCTGGAGCGCGTGAACACGATCCTCTCGCCGTTCCTATCTCCGGTGTCTGTAGTCGTATCCCTTTGAATTTGCGTGAATTTGTGCTCTAGCGTGCTCCACATTCTCCTTTATTCAGCCAGCGTCTGAGGACGTTGCTGATAACAACTGGGCGCACCAGTAACTTGAGGGGAGAGGTAATCTCGCCGGTTTAAAACTTTTTCTTGAGACAGTGTCTCACTTCCATTAAGGAATTCCAAAGCCCAAACTTTATTGCCGCGTTTGATAACCTTGAAAAACCAGCATAGGACGCTTAAGTGGTTTACTTACGTGGTCTATTCGGACCTATATATGAGTCACTTCGCAGAAGTCATGGGGCACGTTAGGTTTTAGGACCGAGTGCAGGTGCCCTGAGGATGTTTGCGCAATGTCGATTAGGGCAATAGTGGATGTCAGTCTTTTATAAATTTCAAATGTGTTTTCGATGAAGGTGATGCTACTAGCGGTTTGGGGCACAAAACTGTGGTTCCCCTGGCTGCCGTAAATAATGAGAATCCCAAATCATTTGGCAAAGAGAGAATTCCTTTCAGGGATATTGGGAGTACCACTAGCCAAACTTGTTTACGGGCAATTATTGAGCAGTTCAGAGTCCTGTGTACCCTTTACACCATTCCGTTCGTCGACGGTGTGTACGCCGTGGTGCGAAGACGATGGAAACCAACGGGAGCACACAGCTCTTTGAATAGTTCAAATTTGAATTAGGCGCCCTTGTCAGTTACCACATAAAGTGTGACTCCAATTCTAGAAATCCACCTGTCCAAGAAAGCTAAAGCCACTGTTGTGGCACTTATGTCCGGGATCGGTAGCGCTTCGATCCAGCTCGTTGCTCGGTCGATGCATGACAGCAAGTACCGATTGTGCGAGACGTACGATTGTACAGGCAGTGTACACGGAGGGAATGGTCCCACTATATCGATGTGATCCTGTTTCGAACCTCAAGAAAGGAGTGTTAATAGGGAGAATCGGCGACTTTCTGTGACGATTCACTATGGAAAACTGACAGGGGAGGCACTCTCTTGTCAAGGAGTGGATATCGTTGTTCATGTTCGGCCAAAAGTACTTTAATTTTATGAGCCCAAGTAAAGACTTGATTCTAGGGTATGGCAGATTGTGCAATTAATAGAAGATTGCTCTTCTGTATGCCAGCTTGAGAAACGAGCGTGCGTATCCATATGTTGTTTCGAACCAAAGCTGAGCCTCTTTGCGATCATCTTTCTGCGCTGCCGGCAGAGCTCGGAGGTCAAGAGAGTTAACTTGGATCGAACTGACGTTCCTTGAAACGCAGTCAGCGTTATCCTGTCCACGCATGTACGCGATGACACTAATGTACTCCAGATCACTGTCCAGTGGCGGTGACGGGGAGTGCTGAGCGTGTGCTGGTGCGTACAGAGCCTCATATTTTTTTCAGTATTGCTCTGCAAGGGGGCGCTAGATGCTGCAGGTCATTGATTATTAAAGCTACAGCCGGTTTTTCAGAGAGTTTCACTTTTTATACAAGCTTAGTTTGATTATCTATTGCCATGTCGCAGGCACAGTCTATTAAAAGATCATAGTGTCTCAAAAAGTCAATGCCTAATAACGAAGAGGTGGTATCTGTTACAACGAACGTCCACCTAAAGGATCGACGAAGACTGGGGATCACTATATCCGTATGAATTTGGCCGTCGACTGTAATTTTTTCGCCATTAGCTGTTAAATTAACATTTGCTATTTTATACCTTCGTGGCGACGGTGAAGACAGACAACATGACCGCGGCGGCGTTTACAAAGGGATGCACATTTAGTTTTCAGCTGATATTGGCAAAGATGGCTTGGAAGATGGTTGCATTTGCACGGATCCTTTAACTTTCGGTCAACTGCACAAGGGTTTGCAAAATTTCTCCCTTTCGCCAAAGTATACATGCGAGCGACACATTACAGGTTTTGGGGCTTTAGGGAAGGGACTTAATCCCCGCGGTGGATTATGCACTTTGCCATTATATTTAGTCACTGATCGCGCATCATTATAATTGGTATTCACATCGTTATGGGGGATACACGCGTTTGAAACGGCACTGTGTTCTCTTGATTCACCATATGTATGTATATTATGGCACTGCGCTTAGTTGAATGTTGCAAGTTCATCCGAAAGTTTCCCTAATTTTGCTAGACTTAGTTCGTTTTGAGTGGCGAAAATTGATGCCATATTAGGTGGGAATGATTGGATGAATTTGTGCCGTACTATGTAGCTCCTAACTCATTCCTGAATAGCTGTTTTCCGTAACATTTCTAATTTAATTGAACGTCGGCCTTTGAGCGGGGAAGATTCGATTAGCTTCTCAAAAGGCTCGGGCTTAGTCCTCTTGTAAAGCCTAATTACTTCCTCTTTAAGCTCTGGCAGTTACGGCCTGCTACAATGTCCGGTAGAAGACGATTAACAGTCTCAGGTGGTAATGCTGCCAAAATGTAAAAAAAGTGAACTTCTTCCTTCTTTATCCTGGAAATTTGCACTATTTGGGCTTAACTTCAAGCTGCTGCTTCGTTGAAAATGGGCGGCTTGATGCTATCAGCGTTCTGCCTGGCGATTGCTTTACGAGTCCATTCTTAATTCATTACCTTCTCTGTTCGGTTAAAATGACGGGTCACCAGTGATGGCGGTAAATAAATATATATATATATATATATATATATATATATATATATATATATATATATATATATATATATATATATATATATATATATATATATATATGTTCATTTTTATGCATTCATAATTGCGTGTGTATGCACTTAGTTTTGTAACCTAAATCTCTACATTCTTTGCTCACAGTTTGAATTTCAGGAAGTAGACTTTATGTATTTGGTTTTATCCTCCATATGCAGTATCTAAACCCGTCCTTGATAATATTTTTTTATTCTGTGTCCTTTCGTTGTGCATGGGCGGGTAATCACTCTGTTATTTATCCTATATTGAGACTGGACGGAACAAGTTCGAAAGTACTTGGAATCCGCCTTTCATATTTCTAGGTGATTATTTGCATTTCTATATAAATATATATATATATATATATATATATATATATATATATGATCACCAGTTATGGTTGAGGAATGACACGGTCACCTGTGGTGGTATAGGTCACCAGTTGTAGGAAGCAAAGAGCAGGCACCAGCTTAGGGGCACGACGATGTCCTAACTTTGTAATGAGGAGTGTCGCTGCGGTGATTTCACTTTATTCAAATAACAAAAGTTATATTATAAGCGGCGCGATTACAGAGTGTATTCGATGAGAGACTAGTATGTCTAAGTATTAACAACGCGAATGCGGCATGAAGGCGAGACAAGACTCAGTTATTAACCGGAACCGTGAAAGTTAAGTAACAATAGCAATGGTAATCCGAATAATAATGATTACTAGTAGTCTGATCTGATCTCTATCCCTTTATCTATCTAAACTTTTCCTATTTTGATTCTTCTTTATATATGCTCCAAATACAGAGAGCGTGGCCAGAAAGGACCCGCATCCATATTATCAGTCTCAACTCTCCACCATTTGGCCGGAGCTAAGCTGCCTGTACACCGTGTCTATATTTTGGATCAGTGTATACATATAGAAATGGAAGAAAAAAAGGATGCCCATTGTTTACATAATGTTTCCTATTTCAGAAAAGCGTTAACATATCGGTGAGCAGTCAACGGCGTTGTATAGAATTCATTACTATGTGTTAGCTGCGGTTGAGAAAGACACTAACCGCTCTCCCTGCAACGCCAGGATGAGATGCTGCCCTAGATCAGGAAGGTGTTTGCAGATTTTCCCAGGAACATGGTAACAAACCCATCCGGCAAGTTACGTAGACGTCAAAAGGACGCAATGGGAGCCAATGGCGGCTACCTTGAGTTAATTCTTATCCCCCCACCATAATCTAGTTATTATTTTTCAAGTATTAAAATGCATTTATTTTTGGCAGAGATATTGCAGAGAAGTTTTCTGTTATACAAAAGGTTAAGTTTGTCTCAAACCCTTTGAATTAATGTTCATTTAGTTATGTAAAACAAAGTTGATATATCTAGTTATCTTTGAAGAATTTAAAGCATTTAATGTCTCGAAGGGTTACTTTTATAACTAAAGGCAACATTGTAGAAGCAATTTTTGAATTGATAATTTTCAGATACATGTGAGATGAGACTTAGATGAATTAACAATTAGAAATGTTCATTAAACGGATTTAACTGCTAATGCGGGCTTACGTTTGTATAAAATATCATTTCGCAAGTTGTAACCAGCCAATTAACTTTATTGTGTTCTTTTTAAAAAAATTGGGCGTGAATATTATAAAAATATTCTTGATAACTTAACTACTTTAAATTAAAAAACGATTGATGCTATCAAATCCTGCATAATTAAAAAAATTGCGTTTATTTAACTAGTGAATACAGTATCGTTCAAAAAGATCAGAACGTCTGTATTTATATCAAAACATTTTTGTTAGCTTTGACAGAGAAAATCCAATGGTTTAATAATTCTTCTAGTATAACCACCTGGGCTAAACTACATAGAGGACATGGTTATGAAAATTGGGAAAATTAAGCGAAAGTTATGAGCAAATATGAAATTTACTAGACCACCAAGTGTCCAAATTATCCAAATGCATAAGTTTCTTATAGAGAGAGACAGCATGGTTTGCATAGCAACTAGCTTCAGTAAAATCTCCTGTACATTATTTCTTTCTCTTCCTAGCTTTTGTGTTGCTGACATTCTAAAGGGTACTTAATGCAAGTCCATAAACATTTCCTTAAAAATGCCCCCAAAATGGAAAAGGGCCTGACTGCCCACCACGCCTTTTAATGACGCCTTCACAATTTATCCATATTCATGCACTTTCTCTCTTGAACTGTTGGTGATTTCTAGCTAATGTTGCTTCAAAATGTTGGTGGAATCTCTAATCAGACTCAACTGATATAATTAGCATTTTTGAAAAATCTTCAACCCATACTTTTTAACGTATCCGTGGTCTATAAAATTTCAAATTTCTGCCACAGATATAAATATCTCCAATTAATTTTTGCACATGTTTTGGAGATATTGATGGAAAACTAACTTGTTGCTAAAATTATTCACACGTCCCGATACTGTCTAAATTGGATTCACACCAGAATAATTAATAGCCACTGTCTAAATTGGATTCATACCAGAATAATTAATAGCTACACCTACAAGAGGGTTAACATTTTATTTTACATTCAACACTGTGCCATCCGATTTGTAGTCAAAAATAACTTAGCTCTTGTTTTTCGACTTCTTTCTTTGATGAAACAAAACATCTTTCTTTATGCTCTCCCGACGTTACTAATATTTGGCTTATGTGACAAATATCAAAGAAAACTAGATGATAGTCGGCACTCTCAACTAGCTGGCTGTAACATTTCCTTGACGACCTGGGAGCCTTCCTTACCAGAGTAAAGGATATAATATATGGCTAGTCATTTACACTACATAGCTTCCCTATTTCGTATTTACACCATAGTTTTTTTCATTATGAATTAAATAGCACTATCTTGGCCATGATAAGGAATCATACAGTTGTGGATGTTCAAAAGTTCGCGAAAGGCAAGACTTTGGTCATCTATGAGTCAGTCATATTGTTTTTATCAGCAAGGTCCAGAAATTAGTTGAGGCTCAAGAATCTCTCCTTGTTTATTGTTTATCCTAAACATTGGTGCATCTAAATCTTCACTTGTGGACCATTAATCATTTTATTAAGGTAAAATGTGGTATTTATTCACTTATAAGCAACAGTCCAAAAAAGTTGTGTATTTCTCCAAAGTAACATGGAAATTTGACTCCTTTTTTCTTTCAGTTAGGTAATAAATAATCTCGGAAAGAAAGAAGGGTTTAATAGTTCATATGATTCCTTGACAGAATGGACCTCACTTATTTTGATGGTAGACTCTGGGAATGTACATATTGATTACGTTTGAAACTTACTTCATCTCTGAGTTTCTTGATTATGACGTTCATCTGAAGTTAATTTCTTCTCTACCTCTTCATGAACTTAGCCACTAGCTTTATTTGAATTCCTATAAAATCGAAAAGAGTATTGACATCAACCACATTACTATGAATGAACCGATCTAAAGCAGTATGAAGCAGTATCAACACATCTATTTCGATACACTTTCTCCTCACAATAGCATTTTTGACTGGTTCAAGGTATAGGAATCGAGATAAAGATCTTTTAGTACTGTAAACAAAGGAACTATACAAATATAATTATTATTAGCGAAATGTAAAGACAATGAAAATACATAACATTGTATTAAATGAGCTACAATGGAATCAATACTCACGAGCAAAGAACTTTCTGTAAAACACATACAGCAAAACAAAATTGGATCAGCACATAATAATGACAAGAAATATATTAACAAACCTGTATAAAGCTGCTGTGCCATAATAACTTCAAAATCCTTGATCGTGTGTCTGTGGAAAAGCAACACGAATGGCACAGTCATTATTCATATATGCCGTATGGAAGTCCAGCTGAATCAGTCATTACCTTGTTTCAGCCTATATATTTGAAAGCACATTTGGGTAGAACTACCTTTGTTGAGCATGGCAACGTTTTCACTTTGGGTACATCCCAAAAATATTAGTATAAAGTAACAAAATTTCAATCAGTTTAGAGTACCTATAATCATAAATGGAAAAATAATATCTTAAAGAAACAATATATAACTTTGCAGACTTGGAGTACAGTGGTTTGGAAATTAACAAATTCACACGAAAAATATCCATATTAAGGAAAAATAATGGAAATTAAAAATAGGTTATTGCTGCAAACATTTATTTATTTCCATATGATGAAATAAATAAACCCCAGTGAAAGTATTTCCTATTTAGTTAAGTGAACAATATATTCTCATTTTTTGAATTTTAATTCAATATTCCTAAAATTGGAACATTGGCACAAAAACTTTTAAATGAAAGTTATTCATTGAATTCGAACGACTGCAAGATGAATTGATTAGTGTTTTATAAATATAGAATATGAGTACTGTGCGTTTTCTGGCCCTATCAAATCTCTATCAATAAAATTCCTCTTGCACTGACCTAAGTCTTATATAGAGGTTAACTTTTTTCAGTCTAACAGATACAATATAAAACAAGGTCTGCTGACCAAAGTCGCGTGTTTTTACTTATTGTGATTTATGACCTTACGACCTTCCAAACTTTGAATAATTCCTTGATTAACCTTGGGAGGACCTTGGAAATTATACCATTCGAAAGAAAATGCAAAACAAACTAACGGTTTCAAATTTTGTTAGAATCGACCGAATAGTTATAATGTTATTAGTAACAAATTCGCAACTAACCTCGGGAGAACTTTGGCAATTGTATCCTTCGAAAGAAAATGTAAAACAACCTTATTTTTAAATTTTGTAGAGTCAGCAAATTAGTTATGATATTACAGTATTGCCCAAACAAAACAAAACCCGGGATAACCTTGGGAGGACCTTGGCAATTATATAATCCGAAAGGAAATGTAAAACAAGATAAGGGTTTCGAATTTCGTAAGAATCGGTTGAATATTTAAACTGTTATTACCAAAACACAAAAAAAGCGAAACGGGGACTGACGGACCGACCGACCGACCGACTGACAACGTAAGAATAGAATGCACGCGACTAAGCGCACACGAATAAAAAGTTCCTCTGCAGCAAATATCTAGAATACACTATCATTTTATTTTGGGGGGTGAATACTTTTAAAATATTATCTCTTTACATATATTTCTCTCTATTATTTAATTAATATGTCCACAGAAGTATTTATCAATAGGTCATGAGTAGTAAATTTTTTGATAAATGTACACATAATATTTATACTTTAAAGAATCCCTCAACATTCATACACACTGTAGGGAATAGTTGTAGTTATCATTATGAGTTTTAAGTTTAAACCAGAGTTTTCTTACTTAATTTCCAAAAGAATTATTGCGGTTTCGACTATCTAACTGTACGAACACCCAAAGTAAGATAAATTACTTTCAGTATAATTTACCTTTTGTAATTCTTGATTGAAAGATAATTAACCTGACGGAGTCTTTGATTCTCGAATGAAGGCACATTACCATCCCTTTGAATAAAAATATTCGAAATACGTTTATTGGCTGAAAGCTACGAATAAACTCTAAATGATGAAAAAAAACCTCTTGAAATTAATTTGGCCAAAGTGTATTGAGGAAACTGGCCCGGATTAATCCCTCAGCCTCTTAAAAGATTCAAGATGCGTCTCGCAAAAGAAAATCAAATGGATAATGAGATCTTGATCCGTATGAGCATAACCTTCGTAATTAATTCTTATATTAATTAGAGCCTGGTTTAATTAAAATCTAGGTTTACCGCGGAATTAATTACGTCCCTGCTCTTATGGATATTATTATGTATAATAGTTTTATTAGACTTTTGCAAGCATGGCGTCATTGGTATTCCTTTTTTCTTCTAGGACTAAACACTAATAGTCTTCGTCATATAATGTAGGGGAACTGGTGATATTTGATAGAGAAAAGTTAAGAATTTGCCTCTATAGCCTTGATAAGGGACAGTAGATACGATTTTATGGTTCACGTTTCCTTCTCCATCATAACAATCAGGCATTAAATAACAAAGCATCATTAGTCATCAATGCCTTGGAAAGAAAATAGCATAGAACATTAAATTTAGGCGAAAGTTAATAAAAAAAATAAGGCTCCTGTCATGCAAGTTGGAGAAAAAACAAAATTAATCTGATCTAAGCCACTCTGGTTCATTTACAGTGGAAGCTTTTTGAGTTCCACAACTGTCTATATCAAGCAATGGACAGTCACATTTTCCTGACTTCAAAGAGACGTTATTAAAAATACAGAGATAATCTGATGCTCTTCTTATTATAATCTGGGAGATATAGAAAGAATAAAAGATACTCTAATTAATGAAGCACTCTTGAACCCTGATCTATTTTAAATATTCTGGAGTACTTACCACTAAAACAGCTATATTATACGATTTTCCTGGCATGTACTTTTGTGACTGATATATTTTTAAATTATTTATTAGGGTATTTTTTTAAATATTGCCTTTGTTATAAGTAATCTCATTTTAATCCTGAATAGGAGTTATATCAAGGGAGTTGCACCATATCCCTCTACTGCTTAAATTAGTATCCTTGACACACCAATACGTCTTATTCTTACTTTTTCAATTTAACTCGATAGAATTGATGAGAATATGTAAAATTTCTATTAATCACTCATTATTTAATTAAAAAATATATTGTGCATTTTCGTGAAAGAATACTTGCCTACTGAGAGGAAAAGAGCAAACCAGGATAATGAGAAGCAAATTTCATAGGTGCTACTTCACTATATTTAGTACAATATCGACGATAAATTTAGTAAAATATTTTGAAAAATCCTTGGGAGAATTTTCTTTGGTTAGGTACTTCACGCCTGCGTTACAGGTAGCTTCTCTTTGAGGTGTTAAAAAGAGATTTCACGAAGCTTGAAGAAAAGTTGCACAATTTTATGAGATGATGATAATAGTAATCAAAATCCAGTTGCACAATAATCACACAAGCTTTTGCTGAGCAACGGTCGTTATGGAAATAAGGAAATGACTAAGGCTGACAAGAGTTCACAAATGGTTGAGTTGAAAGTACTGTCATTTGATCCGGTAGTCTCTCAAAATAATCTATTGGGCTCTATGTTCACCTTACCTAATTTCGTTTCGTACAACTTCCTTACTTTGGAAAATTTTATCATGTTATATCTTAGTAATTCCTTTATATGTTAGCTGTTATATTCTTTTCATTTCCTATGATTTCGCGATTTTCTTTTTGTTGCGTTTTATAGGATATTGGCTTTCCCATATACAATGACAGTATTTGAATATTTCTCTGAACTTTGTAGGGAAATGCTTTTAAAATTACACTTTTTATTTTCTACTGCTAATAAATTGATTTTAAATTACATTATATTTTTTTATATAGAAATATATTATATATCTATTTAATCATGTATTTTTCTATAGAATATGACTAGATTCAATGTAAACATTGCAAACATTATAAGCGACGATGGAAGACTGATTTCAAAGTGAAAGAATTGTAGATAATGTTTTAAAAATAGTAAAATCCTAAATCAAGTTAATATCCTTAGGCAAATTTAAAACTTCAAACATTCTATTCAGTTAAGTTAAGCCACATTTAATCAAATTGTTAAAATAATGATTTCTAGGAGTGAATATAGAGTGGTTGGAAAAAGTTTGAATAAGATTAAACCAGCATTATCGAACTATTATTATTGGTTTATATTTTTCTTTCGCTTCAAGGTTAAGCACTAAGAAATAAGCTACCGACCCAATGGATCAATTTTTTGTGAGCAATTTTTAAAACAGTCCCATTAAATAATACTATCCGCTACGGAGGGAATTGGATAGTAACTCTGTACTAATGCTTTAAAGAGTGGCAACCTCGCAAAATGAATTAGGGTTGAAGAGAATTATGGGCTTTGGAAAATAAGAAATCAATGTATTGTTCTCTAGTCATAAATAGTACAAGAGTCTTAAATTGTAGCTCTTTTGATTGTGGTTATGGACTAGCATTTTGTCTAGCAATAATCTTTTACCCTCTTTCCCAAAGGTGTGTTCATTACAAAACCACTATTCAGATTTTGTTAGTTTTCAGCGATATGTGAACACCCCATAAATATTAATTTGTGGATTATTTATAAATTGCGATTCTATTACTGGAAGCTTCCTTCAAATTCCGAAATATATGATTAAACGAAATATAGAAAAAGAATCAGTCCATTCATGTCTCAGGAGAGGTGTAAACAAGATTTTATCTCACTGGTGTGTACAAAAAACTTATTGTATAGGATTAGTTTTAATCAATGTTAAATTTTTTTACTTTTCAACTTAAAGTCATATAATATATGTGTAAATAACATGAATATACCAATGGTATTTGCCTTATGGGATTAATAATGAATTATATCTATTAAAATTCATTAGTTTTTCAAGGGATAATAATGACCCCTAAACGTCTCAACACTTGTCCCTTAGAATAAAGTTCTAGCTTCATAGAGAGAAACATATATTAGATTTTTAGAAACGTCCTCGGCTCCAGCTCTTGTCCGAGCATTTGTTTCGTCGTTAGTTATCAGGTCTCCTCGAGAAAAAAAAACAGACCAGAAAGAAAACAGAGACGAATGCCATTCGCTGGTGAATTTGTTTTGGGCGATTGTGGCTGCGGAACGGCCACGAAACACACTTGGCAGGTAACGCCGGGCTGCCTGGTTCTTGGTCTATTAGGGCCCGCCTTTGTTGCGTCTGCCTACTGGGCCCTACCCTCCTCCGCCAGAGCCAGACATAGGAATCTTATATGGCCCAATTCTGCTTGGTCCGCCGTTGGGGCCTTGCTGTTGGTTGCATTTAGTGGAACCATATCCACAACCTTACCGCTTTGAGGGACCCTACCAGGACTTTGAAAATCCCGAATACATTGCTCTAGGAAGCACTGTTACATTTAAGCCCTTATAAACACTTCAATACTCTTTTTGGTACTTTCTTATTTGTATCATCTCAAGGCCATTACAGTGGGAAACGGCGAAAGTGAACTTGTTGAAGAGGTAATAATGTGTAGTTGAAAAGTTAATTCACATTTTTAAAAATTAATAATTAGGGAATCCGTGTCTAAAAAGATCTTTGTGAAGTTAAATAAGCGTGTGTTAACCATTGCTCACCAACAATCAAAAACGTCAACTACGGTAAGTTCTATTTAAATCGAAGTTTCTCGAACATACTTGCAAAATCATAGGCTTCTTCTTGCAGAGAATGTTACGTTCTGGTGCGGTATAACTAGTTCGACAATGATTGGTTCCTTTGAGAATGCAGACGATAAAACAGTGATTAAAACAGGAGGCATATACAAAGAAAGGATAATCGGTTATTGATTGCTAGAAATGAAAAATTTGGATATACACGATATGTGGCTTCACCAAGATGGGGCAACATCACACACAGCGTGACACCATAGAAACACTGAGAGCAGCCCTTCCTTGTCGGTTAATTTCCCGTTTAGGCGATGTTTCTTGGCCACCACGATGAACAGATTTTACTCCTCAAGATTCTTTCCTATAGGGATACCTTAAAGAAATGTATACTTAAATAAACCTAATAATCTTCAACAATTAAAACAAAAGATGATTGAAGCAACCGGCTAAATCACTTCTGATGTCTTCGGAAATGTGAGAAAATATAATGCAAAGAATCCGCTTTTGTTTTAAAAATAATGGAGCACATTGAATGATATTGTATTTAAATAATAATATTTCCAAATCTTCACTTTTATTTTATATTTAACCCACCTTTATAACAATTATTTTGTTATTAATTTTTAAAATGTTAATTAAATTTTTTTGCCACCCTTTACATATGTGCTTTATATAAGTGTATGTATTGGCTGCTTTAGATAGACACGCACTTTATCTTCTAAGAATATGGCTCACTTCTAAAGTTGATACAGATGGAGGTGAATCAGATTATGTTGTAAAAAAGGAATACACATGTATCCGCTGATGCAAAACAAGTATCTCAGCACAGACTCTCCAGTCTTGATGGATGATTAGGAAAAACCCTAACAACATGTGGAGCGAAAAGAACGCATCTATCATCAACGGATCGTAAACCTTCTCCTATTATCTGCCTTAGGAGAACATGCCAAAATGGACCTTTCGTTAATGTACAGATATCGCTTCTATTCTGAGGACATTTCATTGGCCTAAAATAATTGATTTATAGATTGAGAAAAACATCCATTTCACGCTGGTTGAAAAAACTATGCTTAAAGTAATAAGGAAAATAATACGGACATTATATAAATTAAAGCTATTCTAGGACTGACAGTTGTAGCTGGTGTTTATCTCACAAACCAGGTGAATTTTAACGATCTATGAATCTATTGTATGTTACCGTTGATTCGATAACACGGTAACATGACTTTTAAGATAATAAATCGATAAGCTTTTAGTAATTAGAAACTTTATGATATTTGTCGAAGATTGTCTACTGAACAATTCTA
Source organism: Ceratothoa steindachneri (assembly GCA_963969495.1). Classification (NCBI taxonomy): domain Eukaryota; kingdom Metazoa; phylum Arthropoda; class Malacostraca; order Isopoda; family Cymothoidae; genus Ceratothoa; species Ceratothoa steindachneri. The sequence continues at coordinate 56,620,443 of OZ018331.1, read as the reverse complement.
CATTGAAATTTGTAATTATTCATAAGATTATTCTTTCCTTCAGAGAAAATTTCCCTTAACACAAAGTATATCTTATAACTGAGACAAAGTATGAGATAATGATTGATGCAAAAACATAAAATATATCTAAAATGGAAATATAGGCAAGAAAACACCATGCAGACCCATTCCAAAGAGACAATATGTACCCTAGGCTTAACTGAGAGAATTTCATTGACCAAGAAGTAACGTCATATTAAATGTCGTGGTATATCAATTATATATATTTATATTTATATATATATATATATATATATATATATATATATATATATATATATATATATATATATATATATATATATATATATATATATATTGGGCTTAGCCAACCAATTAGCGGGAGGAGTTAATGAGAAGGGGGGAGAAGAGCGTCCTTCAGTATAGCGACTACAGATTTGCCTTAAATACTGAGCTACAGCTGAGTACAGTTCAGGTTATTTAAAGAATCTAACAAAAATAATATTAAATATATGTACAATGAGGGTTTAAATGAAATATGTGTTCAAATGAATAAATTTCACTCAATGTCGGAAGAAGAAGGGACAAGTCAAATTGATTATTGCCAGTTAAAGTCCTGATTCATATCGGAGTCCTTAAAGGGGCTACGTTAAGCCAAAATTCTAACAACAATTATTGATATGGGAGGACAGGATTATAATAAGTTCCGCGGGTTGCAATATGGAAGCTTGAAGAGTCGAGTAGTAAAACAATTCAGGGAGGCATTAATTGCAAAAAGAACAGGTTTTACCTCAGGTTTCTTGGTGAGAGAGTACTTGCGCGAATCCACGAAAGAACGGCGGGTGCAGAGAGCTTGCCAATCGTCGTGGGCAGAGTTCAACGGGAGGAGAGTACTAGCCTTTGTTGCTCAAATAAACCCAAGCTGACCTGAATCGAGAATCGTGACGAGTCTTCGTGTGTAGAACGAGCGGACACTAACTCGGTCTATCCAAAGCTTGGGTTGAAAAGAGGTTGACGAAGAGAAGAATTAGCCTCAAGCCACGGCGCGCTCTCCTTAGACAAACACGGACCGCGGGGAAAAGCCGGCTTCTAGCCGAGGAATTCGAGATAAAGAGGCCTAGAGAATATTCTTTTCTGTTCTTCTTCGCTTCGAAGGTATGGGTTAAAAGATAAAATCGCCTCAAGAGTGGGGGATAGTTCTCCTCGAGTAAACACTGCTGTGCTCAATAAAGCCACGTTGACCCGATTCCTGCCTTGTTTCGAGTTTAAGGCTAAGTTTATTTCTCAGGGTTCGAAGTGGACTCCAAGGCTCTATTCTTCCACATTTACTTACTCGTATAATACACCCACTAGTCAACAAGTTGCTTAATCAACATAAATTCAGTACAATGGCTACAGTTCGTAAAACCGGACACTACATTTTTATGAATTCCTTTGCTTGAAGCAAAGCGTTCTACATTTTCTGACAAATCACATGATCTGAAGTTAAAAGTTGCATGTAGCAATTATAGATGGCATGCTTACAATTAACAAAATATTCATAGTTTGATAATTAAAATTTAAAATAATTCGGAAAAAGCACATCCTTAACCCTATACACGTAAGCATTGAATATTTTGGACTTTTTATTGGATGAATTACTTAGATATTTTAAATCAATAATGATGTTGTATATTATCTTGCTGTTTTCTTTGCCTAAAATATTGTTGGAATAACATTATTCATTAAACTATCAAATCTTTTCATGTAAATAATATGGAAATGAGTTGAGGAACATGTAGGAACAATATATCAATGTAAAAAATATGCACTACTTTTATTATATTTTTATTTCAGGTGTTTCAAACCCCACAGAACAAACTGTATTTAAAATTCTCACTTTACAAACTTAGAATAAATAGCTTTCCTTTTCAAAACTTTATGTGTGCATTTTGTCCTGTTAATCAATATTTTTTGAAGTACGATAATTTTATGTTTGGATAGGTCTCGCCTAGATATTACGCATATAGATTTGGTGATTTAATTGTGTTTTTTAATGTCAACTTTCTTATTGTATTTGATATAATTTTTATTATTTGTATTAATATTCCTTTTTAAGATGTTGAGCGAAACTCTTAACATGTGCTCTCTCGATGAGGCCTGAATTATCTAATTTACAGCAATATTCGTAGGTTAGATGAATGACTTTGTGATGCAAAGCCATTCCTTTTCAAATGAAATACTCCTCTGTGATCATCATTTATGGCCTAAATTACCCTGAATATTTTAGATATATGTCATTGCTAAGGTTGGAATATGTGATATATGTAAGGACTTTCTTTACCATGAGATATAGGTGGTCATATTATCATTCGGTGCAGCAATTTCAATTATTACCCGTTTCCCTTATCACAACTCAGATTTGCATGATGATATTCTGAGTGTTACTTAACGATCATAATAAAGAGAATAGTAAAGCATCAAATTTATTTATTGGTTGCTTGCTATAAAACTTTATTGAATTGTGGGCTTACTCACCATATTTCTAACTGCAATATTGATAAATGTACCAGTCTGAGTTCAAAGCGAAGCAGTCTGCTGAAACCGCTCTTCTTACTGTTTCGGACGGTTTACGTAGACCAGCCAATATAGGTTGTAGGTCCATTCTAGTCTTCCTAGCCCTCTCCTCTGCTTTCGACACCATCGACCACACTGTCCTCCTTGATCGTCTTCAGACTTTTCTTGGTCTCTCAGGCACTGCACTTGATTGGTTCCTCTCATAACTCTCCTCTCGGATTCAGTCGGTCGCGTTCGATTACCTCTCCTCCGACCGCGCGCCCATTCATTTTGGGGTGCCTCAGGGCTCAGTCCTTGGTCCCCTTCTCTTTTGCATCTACTTACCTTCTCTTGGCTCCCTTCTTCATGGTTTAGGGTTGTGTTTTTAGTCAGGGGAGGGTGTGCATGAAGCAGGTGTTTTTGATTTTTTTAAAATCTATTAAACACAGAAGTTTTAATTATGGGACGGTGAATTTTCATTTTGGGTTGGATAGACCCAGAACATGAATATAAGACTTAATAATTTCTCATCTGATCGCCTGCAGGTCATTAAAAAAAACATGTTACTCTCAGCTAAATTTATTCATTCTAAATCTCTTTAAGCCCCATGCTTGCTTCCTTATCCTTCTTCTATTAATTCGAGAGCAACGAAGGGCGGAAAAGCTTAGCATAAAATACCTACATAACCCTTGATCTCGATTTTTTAATACTTATTGTAGCAACGGTATGAACATGTTATTAAATTTTCAAATTCGTAATTTAAGCGCCCAATTCTATAATTTTTAGCCAAGTTTCCTTTTATTTTAAAGTTACTGCTAAAAAGACACGTTTTTTTATAACTATTGAACTTTTATTGTCTTTAGCTTTAATTAGTCTTACTCTGGAATTGTTTGTCTGGCTAAATTTTCACCCTTGAACTAAAAAATTCAATATGTAGTTCACAATAAAAATTAAAAAATAGCTCCAAACTTATGCAGGAGGGTATATCTTGCAAAGCTTAAGTGGCTGTTCGTTCATACAGATTGGAGATCATCAACAAGAACAACAAAACAAGAAAGTTAGTGTTTCATAATTAATTAGAAAAAGCTATAACCGTACATTCTTGATAGCAACGAATGTTTAGTAACCTATTTATTTTTAAGCAAATGGAATACAGGTGTACTAATTTGAGAACCTCCTTTTATTTGTTTTTGTTGCAAGGATATAAATATTTACCTAATGGAGAGCATAAGTGAAATAGTGCCATTATCTGCAACCAGGAACAATACGCTGCTTGACGCGACATGTGTTCTGTCTGCATTAACTCCTATGGCGACTCTAGCGGATTAAGAAAGTTTTACGAGTTTGAGCTACAAGTAGCGAATTTGGCTAGTTTCTAAATCATCACCCTCTTCATTTTGAAGATTACATGTTGCTTGAATTTTAAGTAGGACCTTTGCAATCGTATCTGTTTTTTCCTAATCATTTTAAATTACGTGTTAGTTTTAGTTTGAACTGATTTTGTACTTGTTGTGAATGAAGGTTAAAAATTGGATGTTATGTGGATGTCTCAAATCAATAAATATTTGGCACCGTTTGATTTTCGAGAGACTATGGGTAGATTTTTTATATTTACATACTTTTAGTTTAGCTTATTTCACTTAACACACTGGCTGCTTCAGTAACATGGGACACGAAAGAAATCTCTTTAAATCATAAAATATAAGAACCTTTATCAAATTTCAAATATCATTAAAGTCTATAGACTGGGCTTTCAGAATAAAAACAAAATTCAAAACTGCCATCACCACTGAGATACCTGCCAAACTTTCACTCGAAAAGACGAGTATTTTGGAAAATCTTATATCATTTTTAAAAAATAAATATTTGATAATAAATTCGAACATCTGCTCTTTTGAATGATATTTATTTTTATGGAAAAAATCAAATATTACGAATATATAACCTTTTGTTTTTAGTCCCATTTTCCATGTTATCCAGTGTACAATTATGCCAAGATTATAATTCGTAATTACATTTCACGTTGAAAACTCACGCTACCTAATGTACGATTGTGAATTAAAGGTTATGATTACTAATCATATCTACTTCTATGTATATAATAGCAGACGCAGATGGATCTCTGCTATATATTCACATATGAGAGAAACACTCATACTACCCTAACTACCCTAATATAAATGTATATATATATATATATATATATATATATATATATATATATATATATATATATATATATATATATACAGGGTGTTTCAGAATTCTTTGATCAAACTATAACCTAAGGTTCCTTTAGGTTAAATAAGCATAATTTAATCTATGGAGGGGTATCTAAAAATGTTTAGTTTAAAAGTTACTAAGACTTATATATGAGAGCGTGTCGTCTGGCAAATGAGAATGTTAGGCTCTTTGTAAGGCCAATCGGGTGGTCTCAGGATGTTAGGTTAACAGGTGGAAAAATATTGCGACTATCGTATTATTTCAAATGGGTTGCAATTAAGTTAAGGTTCATTTTTAACTCTTTATTTTATTAAAAAATATAATTTAAGAGAATCTTAGAGAGGAAGATTAACGAGTGAAACTATTAGAAAAATATATTATACGAATTTTTACGCAGTTGGCTTATAACATCAAATTTAAAGGGATTATAGTTAGACAAATTTGTATGCTAATGGTAAGGCTTTTTATTCAGTTTTTATTTTTTAATATCTTCATCAGTTCAACCGAAATTGAAGAGGTTAGTTATAACGTTAGAGTTAATGTAGTTTTATAACCAACTTTATTCTTCATAAATAGAGATCGTGAAGATGCGCAATAAGCGTTTGAAAATTGCCTCTTTAGTTCAAGCACGAGCAAATGGACAAATATTAAGCGGCTGACTGTCCTTAATGCAACAGCACCAAATGCGTCTTTTAAATATAATAACCTTTTAAAAATAGACTTCAAGCTCTCTACGCCATTCAATTAAGGGTCGTGTCTTGGAAGAAGTCTTACGTACTTACTTCAAATTAGTTATGTAAGCGAATTTTCTTCAATTTACCTTATATTCAGGCTAATTTTTAGTAGGTGAGGAGGTTCGTTAATTCTCTCGTCCCTTTGCAATCTCTCTCCAGGAAAATATATTTCTTGTTTCCCAACCGCCTATCCCGAAGTGGTATAAAGACTTCGCTCCATTATTACAACGGGATGTGACTGGAAAATTTAGATAGCAATATATACACGATATGGGGTCGATTCTACACAAAGTATGAGGCAATAGCAATAGAGCTACAACTCTTTAACGGACTCTGTTGTTTCTCTCTACTTTTCACCGTCGCAAGCCCAGATAAGAGGGAGTTCAGAAGCTTCTTTGGGTGATTTTCCTCGCAATTTCTTCTTCTACGATACATGATCGGTAGAAACTGCGTCTGGAGTAACTGAATGATTAATTTCACCAGTCAAACTATTTTAGATCTGATATAGAACCTGAAATCCTAGTCTGTAATATTCAATAATTCACACAGTACTCTGTTTTATTTTTACCTAATTATAACTTTGTTGAACAAACACTTTTTGAATATCTTTTGCCTGCTGAATGTTGACTCATAAGCCAACCTATCTCTTCGGTGTGGTTCTAGCACACTAGCCAATATTTGAGAAAATGATTAACTTCTCTGTTTTAGTTGTGTTTACTTCATCGTATTTCGCCCTATTGGCCTTTTGAACTCCCCCACCCCTACTTGAAAAAATTGCCTGACTTCAGGAAATCCAACGTTCAGCATGTAAAAAACTCATTTACTGAAAATGAAAACCACTAGGTAATGAGAAAATCATTCAATTTTTTTAAACAGCTCTTCTTAACTTTCAACAATTATCAGGCTTTCAATTAGAAGCCAAAAATGAATTCCAAGTTAACTACCACTAATGTTCATACTATAAAATAATATGATTGTATTGAAACGACAGAAACTAAATTTTATAGAGGTACAGCAACTGTTATTGGCATTTGCGACATTATCTAATATATTGTTTAGTTATTAAACGTTACATAGAAGATGATTCCCAAAACATTAACCATACCTCAATGTTAATAATCTTTTTAAATATAAGGATTATCAATATTTTTGGGGGTCTGGATAAAAATTCCATTAAATAATGGAATAGTTTGTGATTAAATATCTTATTATTAAAATATCATGATTTAAAGTAAAAACTTAATAAAACTAATATGAGAAGTTTTTTGTTAAAATTCACCAATATCTTTGTTAATTTCACTGAATAAAATTCGCAGTAATATTAGAAATATATTTGTAATATTTCTAACGTTATCTTTGCTAAATACAATTTAAAGTGGGGTATATTTCGAGAAGTCTTGAAACAAATTGATGTAGTTAGTATATAAAAACATTTGACAACCGACACTGCATCAGCTACTGCAGTGTCCTTTCTCAAATTCTGCTATATACTAACCTCACCAATTTGTCTCGAGCGTTGTTGAAATTGTAAAATCACTAGAATTTATTTATAAAGAGGTAACTTTGAAAATCAATTCTAATATTTACAATTCTTGTGACGTAAAATAGACGAAAATATGAGACGTTTTATTCGACTAAAAAGTTTTAGCTGCATTAGATGGATTCATTAAATGATACATAGATTGAGAGGAACGATGAGCGGCCCCTGGACTGTTGTCAACTTTTGATATATAGTAGCCGCATATATATATATATATATAAATGTAGAAATTAGAACATATTTCGGAAACCTCGATTTTAGTATGTAGGTTAAAGCCACAACCTGTATTCGGAACATATATAATTTGGAACGTTTCGAACATTAACTATGTTCATCTTAAGCCTATAATGGAGTAAAACAAACTTTAAACTTATTGTCAGTCATTAATACATATATCTCTTTATGTACTGTAAGCTAGCTTGCTTTCATATTGTTTTACTCCATTATAGGCTGAATATTACCATAGCTAATGTTCGAAACGTTCCAAATTATATATGTTCCGAATACTGGTTCTGGCTATAACCTATATCCATATATATCCAACAAACCACAAGAAACAGTAAACGGGAGAATTTTTCTGTTTCTTATGGTTTGGTCGATTCATTTTCATCATTCCTTCGCTCTCATGAAAGATTTATACATATATATATAGCTTAATCCCATGTGAGAACAGAATCTTGCCAGAAGAGAACGCACAGTGCTTCCTATATAAGTCCCCTACTTACAGCTGGGGCAAGTAAATTTATATACTATGCACAAACTCAATGACGTGGGAATAACACCCTTTACTCTAAAAAATTGTCAATATTTATGTTGTTGATGAATATAAGTTTAAAATTTATTTGAGAGTTAAATTTCCATAAAATTGTAGATAGACGCTTCCGCAGCAGGTTGTTTAAAAGGTATGATGTCTTGCAACATGAATAACCTAATTTTCTTGGGAACATTAAAAGAAGTAGAGGGGTTATATAGCCCGAAGAGAAATTTCCTTATACAGATTTCGACTAAGGATAATGAGTAGTCATTTTTTCGTCCTATGCCGAGAGAACTTCGTTAGTCCATGACCGCGAACTCAGAAAACTTAACCTATCAATGCCTAAACTGCACGATTGGAACTGTGTAGTTAATCTTTCTGACGCTATACTCTGGAAAATGAAAAAGTTTCTCATCTCTTTCGGATTCCAAATTAAGTTACCAAACTTCAGGTATGACTACGTGAAGTATTATTTATACTTTGAAAACTTTATTCCTGATATCCAACATTCCCCAATTCTAGATTCGTATTTTGACCATAAAACTAGTATTTTACATATAGTCCATTAATTTTTTCATAAGATCAAGCATATAAAATTTTCCTCTCTCCTTTTTACTAAACAATATTTTATTCATCTTCGAAACCTTGAGTTCAATAAAGAAATTGTTGTCACCCGTCCTGATAAGGGTAATGGGATGATGATTTTGAAAAAGACTGATAACACTTTAGAATGACCCAGATTTTGTCAGATACATCAAAGTTTAATGAAATAAAGGAACGACTTTTGACTATTATTCACTATTTAGAGGACAAAATTAATCTTTTTCTACTCAAGTTGATATCATTTTCTATTCTAAGTGATTCTGTCTACAAGTTCTTACTATGTCTCATCATCATACTTGAGTCTACTCTATGGGCTACCGAAGATACATAAGACAGGATACCCTCTTCATCCCATTCTAGCTTTATACAATTTATTCCTTCGTACAAAGTTGCTAAGTTTTTAGTTCCACTATTAAACCCATTTATTTACAATTCATATACCATCAATAATAGTCTTGATTTTGCTTTTGAAAGTACAAAGTTTAAGTCGTCATCTCCTTTATTCTTCTCAAGCTGTGACATCACATCCTTATTTACTGATATTCCCATTCAGGTAACTATAGAGATTATTTTAACTAAAGCCTTTCCAGATAAAAATACCCTGTTTAATGGATTCAGTTTTTCACAATTCTCTGTTATTGCAGCTACCCGCCAAAGACAACTATTTCACTCTTTTAATAAAGTCATTTATCATCAAATTGAATGTTTTTTTAAGATAGGAAGCCCACAAGGGCCAGTTTTTGCAAATATTTCCATGTGCCATTTTGAGGAGAGATCATTCCGTGATTGTCCTGCTCAATGCCGTCCCATACTGTATAAAAGATATGTTGACGAGACCTTTGCTGTGTTTTCGTCTAGAGTTTGTGTTCTAAAGTGTTTTTCAGTTTTATTACCAACTTACACTCTAATATTACCCTCACCCAAAAACACGAGAGTAACAATAGTTTACCATTTTGAGATATTATTAGATCCAGTACCCCCTCTGTCATTCAAGCTAGTGTTTTTAGAATACAAACTTTCACAGCGCTGAGATTAATTTTTTTCTATTTACCTTAATATGCATTTTGGAATTGAACTTTTTAAAAAAATATTCTATTAAAAATGACTACCCATTATCCATATTCTGAATCTGTGTAAGGAAGTTTCTGTTCATGCTATATAACGCCTCCACTTCTTTTAATGTTCCCAAGGAAATTAGATTCTTCGTGTTGTCAGACATCACCCCTTTCAACGATCTGTCCGGAAAAGTATATCTACCATTTTAACAAAATTTTATTCTCAAATAAATTTTAAACTTATATTCATTCACACCACAAATATATGTATATTCCACAAAAATACGAACAACTCTGGAATCGAGTCATTCTGAAATTTGCCAACCTTCTCAGAAATTTTTAGAAAAAAATCAAAGGTGTCCAATGTTGTGTACCATAACCTATGTATATAGTACCTAGTGGTACAGATTATGCAAATTTAAAAACTAAATTTAACTGTACATTCACACTGTAAAACTGGTGTTGTTTGCATAACAAGTAAATTCAGTTCAATAACATTTTCTTTGGGTCTTTTACTTTCAGTCCTTTTACAAGTGTTATGACTATGAAAGATGTTATGCTTATCACTATTCTTGAACTGAACTTAAATCTGCGCCATCAAGATGTTTTTTAATTGGAGCCATTGGAAGAACTGTCAAGTAATTCAAATGTGTAGTACATACTATTCTGTCAACCTAAGACCAAACAGGTTTATGCAAGGCTGATAAGTCAGCCCGTGAAGCTAAGAATAATCTAACAAAGTTTGAGCTAGACATTACACATATTTTATAGAAGGACTCTTTTGTGGGAGGCTTAGTATGATTTTGGTCATCATTATATCTAGGTAGTTCATGTCACCTCGTCTGTGATAAGACATTCTTCATACTCCAAAACTCGCAGTTAGGCCATTGAACACTGCCAATTACCAATTACATGAAAGGATGAGCACTGGAACTAAGTTTAATTCACTTAAAATTTGAGTTCAATGTCGTCAGATCTCATGTCAGGTGGTTCGTTTGTCACTAAGAAGTCGAAAGATAATCTGTCAATTGCAGAAAAAAGTAGGATTCGTGGATTAATGTCTTTATTTGGAACGGGATTTCGCTAGATAATTCGTGGACACTTTTGCATTTACGGGACAAAGTGAATGAATAAATATAGAAGGACAGCTGTGACATTATGATTTGCATCTTCTGCGAGCCTCCCATGGCCAACTTAAACATTTTCATACAGTATATTAGTGTCCAAATCCAGAAGTCTATTTCAGGGAACACCTTCCGAAACGAGGAGCATATCACTGATATGAACGTAGCCGCAAAATGCCCTTGCCTTAATCCCATTTAATATATTTGGAAAACAATCAGAGAGAAGTCTATTGCGAGGAATCCAAAATAACTTCAAGAACTCAGGGAAATCCTGAAAGATGAAAGGAGTAGGCTTATTTCGCAAGAGTTCAACAGTTGGTTGTTCCTTTGTCTCCTAGTATTGTTTAAGCATCATCGAGAATAAAGGGTTCTGCACTAAATTTAAATTACATAGCAATTGTACAAAGTTTTCGACTTATAATATAATCGTTATGTTCGAATAGACATTTGTTTCCTCTGTCGTTTGGATAATTTTGTTCTCTTGATTTTTTCTAGTAAATTGCTTAGCAATGAAACTTTCAAAATCGTCTTCCTTATTTACTTAGATTTTACTTTTTTATAGTTAAAAACTGTAGGTTATACTATACTAATTCTTTTGCTACTTATTCTTTCCTAGACTCTTATTCCATTACCAAAGCGTCATTATTCAGGGTATTCATACATATTTATCCTTACACCTTGATTATCAATTTTAGTGATACAAACCACTACCTCTTAGAATTCCAACTCGTTTAGTCGCTTGTCACAATTATATTTTGATTGAGAGTATTTTTACCGGAGTCGAATCAAGCAATTTTACGCCATTTGTAGAGAGATATTAATCTAAATATCTGACATTAATTTGAATTGCACATTTTCCGAAGCTAAAGACCTTAGAATGTTCGTAAGTAGTTTTGTATACAATCTATCGGATATGTGATTTTGATTTATAAAACTCTTAATTATTTATTTTTATTAAAGAATAAGTGTAGCCTAAATTATGATCTTACATACCCCTATGAGTGAAAAGTTTTTTATAAACTATAAATGACATGTTGAATAGTATTTCCTATTCTCTTGTGATCTGCAATAATTGTATATAAATCTGGATATGATATTAAGTATTATATATATTTCTTAAAGTTGGTACTAACGATGATTGTTTGCAATCTAGAATATGTTTTAGTTTGTAAAACGTAAGGAATTGAGCATACCACGGGTTTTCGTTAACATACTAGTGTTACCCTATCCATAACTTACCATTTACTATTTTTATGCTATTAAGTGCATGCCAAATTTCATGCTAATTTTATTTAACAATCTCCTCTAAATTATTTAAATATTGTCATCTAGTATATTGTGATCATACTTATCATATATCTTCTGAAAAAATTATTGAACTGAGATCCAATGTAGGTCTGAACCTGGTTTCTTGTTTTATTTATTATATTCTTGCATCTAAGGAAAGAATTTCTATCCATTTACTGCATGGTTCAAGTTTAACCAACCCTTTTTTACTTTTCGCCGTTTTTCTGGAAGTTTATACCTCTACCTGTTTATATCATTGGCCAGTTGATCCTTTTATGTTTTTTTGTTAATTAAATAAGATAGCGGCCTTAGTTATTATCAGCAATTTCTGCTTTATTTTGATTAATACTCTAAGAAGGATCTTAGGTTACTTCAGCTTTTTTTAAAGGAAAATACCATAAATTCATACATCTTATTTATTCGTTATATGAAGATTTAACTTTCACAACCTGTTAGGTCTTAGCACTTCTTTTGCCTTTTTTTAAAGTTTTAATATCAATTTTAATTTCTCTGACTTGAAAGACATCAGAAACTTTATTGCTAAGTAGTTTTACCCGAAAAATGTTTGCGAACATCCAACGATATCCTTAAGGGTTAACGTCCTGATAAATTCAATAAAAATATTACGTAAGAATCAGTTCTTTATCAGCTACAGATAAATCACTAAAGATGTTTTAAGATATGAGGATCTTTGTAATGATGAAGTAGAGAGAAAGAGGCTTCACACTAAGAGATTATCGTCATTCTTTGGGAAAATTTGAAAGTTGTTTTGTCTCAGTGAAACGATTATTAGCCAGTTCCGATTCCTAGCAACAAACGTCGAATAAGGTGCTGAATGGCCGTCACCCTCCTGAAGTTTAATATTTGGTCTTAATTTTAAGCTTAAATCTAAAACTTCTAGATTAATTTTCTTGCTTTTTTATATTAGGCTTCTATCATTTTATTCATATCTTTTTACATTAATATTTTGATTTGCTTTTGTTGAATTGGGAGTTAATATTGTTGTACTAATTTATTGTTTCCGATAGTACATATATTTTAAAGTTTTATGTAGGATATTCTGCCACTCTATAGTCGTTTCCAAATTATTTTTAATTAAATTACCTAAGATTTTTCCACCACTGCACTATTGGCTCTCATTTTTCCCCATTTCCCTATAATTTATTCACTAGACTCGAAATTTCTAATCTTTTCCATACCTCATTGAGGTGGTATTATCGAATTGCATTCCACATTTAAAACAAATGCAGCTATAGAAATATTTTTCTATATTTAATTATGGATTATTCCAATTATTCTATAGAGATATGATGTGCAACTTTGTTTTGAGTGGTTTGATTACCGAGGGTGATTTTTCACCGAGTTTTAATACCACACCAGGGTAGCCAGATATTTCACGGTACTCAGACGTTTTTGGGAGCGTTCGCACGCTGGAGATGCAACCCTTCAATGCGAGCATAACTTATAGTGTATATGTGTTTAGTATGCAGACAACAAGTTTATTAATTTTATTTTTAATTCTGCATACTTATTCCATTTTTGTATGAATGACTGCAACATGAATTTCAAAATGCTTGGCGCTCCTGAGGATTCCTTCTTATCTTTTTTATATATACAGTTCTTTCTGTGCGCGCATCAAATTCTTTATATATACTTTCTTATAATATTTTTGTTCTTCTTAACTACAAAATATAAATTTCAAAGGGGCCAGCAATTCTGAGGTTCTTTGTAAAATCTATGTTTTGCCGTGTGCTTAACATTATAATTGAGAGTTCGCATGTTGAAGCTGCAATTCTACATCACAAACAAAAACCTCTTTTTGTGTGTTCTGCACATCATGAAATTTTTTAGCTCAACTTAGCTTAGGAGTACGGAATTAATTTTAAATTTAATCATAAGAGGATTTTTAAACAAGAAATATGTTTTAAAATTATTAATAGTATTGTTCTTATGACCAAGTTCTGAATTTTTGGAATATGTACACTGTTAAAACCAAATGGAAATTGAATGTAAGCTCACATTTCTTTTAAACACTATTACTGGTATTTGCAGCCATATTTAATTATTAAATTCAAAACACTGTGCCCGAACAGATGAAGTGAGTATGTCTGCTTAGCTACGTCCACTTGTAGCAAAAAAATCTTAGCTCTTCCAATGTTTTGATGGTAGTAGGTTGAGTAGAAAGAAGCTTGTTGAATCCTTTTTGATCCCGAGCCTCACAGAGCGCAAAGACTTTTGTTCTTAAGAGAGTATCTCTGCGATTATATGATCGTAGGTAAAAGTCGATGCATAATCTATAGCTGAAGAGCAGCGAATTCCACTGTATTGAACTATCCTGTAAAGGCTTCTTCTTTGAAGACGGAAAGCTACATGGTGATGGAGTTCGCCAGGTATTCTTGGTGTGTAAATTGAGCAGCTTGTTACTCTCTTGGTGAATCCATATTCTTCTTCTTCACCATCTTTTGAAGTAAGAGGGGTCAGCAGTTATTGATGTTTCTTCTTTCTTGGAAGAGGAGCACCCCAGAACTGGTGATCAGGTAAAATTCTTCTGGAGATTCTGCTTTGGAACTTCTTGTGTCTATTTGTAATCTGTTCTTATGGTTGTACTCTCTCCATTCCGTAGAAAGTTCTTATGATGTCATTCTTCCTTCTTAGATATGTGTTTACATAAAGATTATTATTCTTAACTATGTGTCTTCATACAAATTTGTCTTCATCAGTATTAGACATCATTGATGGTATTCTGTATTTATGTCGTCCCCCATACAGAGCGGTATTTAACATATTAACAATGGAATTAAATTTTATACATTCGAAATGAGTTCAAATATTAAATTTATACACGCCAGTTAGATTAATTTATTTTTACAATGTTTTAGATTATTATGGAATCTTACAATTCTTATAAATAACCATTGTGAATAATTAATTATTGAACTTGGCCCAAATCCCATAAATAAAAGTTTAATTACTTCTTAGTGTTTATTCAAATATTAAATGATGTAAAATAATTTCCATTTAGTATACTTCCCGCAAAATCAATTCTTCTCTATTTCTAATCATAAAATGTCACTATACCATTAGTTATCTAAGCTCTGTTATACAAGGTAATAGCTGTACACGTCTGATCGAAAAAGATTTCTAAAACTTAATGGTATTAAGGTTTTGAAGATGAAAGGTCCTTGTTTAGGTTCTACGCCTAATCAAATTAATAGCTTTGGATTTATTTATATATTAATATAAGGGTGCTAGCTTTGTGGTTTTCATAAGAAAATATTATTTTAAATTTCAAAAGTATAAGAATTAATCCAAAGAAATGTAGGTATTCTTATATGAGAGAAGTAGACCAAAATGTGGATTATTTAAAATAGAATACACATGTATGTTAATTGGATTAATTGACAGCTAAAGCTAGAATGAGCTATTCAGGCCGTATATAATAAAAATCTTAACTACCTTTACTTAAAACGAAGTCTAAAAAGGTCGTAACCATATAATTTAAACTAATCTATCATTCTTTTAGTATAGTTCCTAATATCATTTTGACGTTTATCGTATTATCTAGCGGCATTGTATGCTCTATATAGAGCTTCATCTCTTACTCCCTATAGAAATACTGCGAATGGTTGGAACCCTTTAGTTTTAATACAAAGCTTGTGAGTCAAGCTGTCAAAAGCATTTTGGGGAACTTATCAATGTTTACTTCTTTCATCTGTAGTAAAACTCGCAAGACTGAATATAAAAGCATTTTTAGGTTATTGCTGAGAAGTTATCAATATTGTATCTTGCTCTCTTGGTTTAGCTCAACATTAGGTATT
This sequence comes from Ceratothoa steindachneri, assembly GCA_963969495.1. Classification (NCBI taxonomy): domain Eukaryota; kingdom Metazoa; phylum Arthropoda; class Malacostraca; order Isopoda; family Cymothoidae; genus Ceratothoa; species Ceratothoa steindachneri. The sequence goes on along the minus strand of OZ018331.1, from coordinate 56,604,770 downwards.
ACTTTGGGTATATGAATATAAAACATTGTTCCCTTTTCAATTCCTGAATGTCTCTGAAATCAAATTTTCGTAGTCCAAAACATATTAGAGTAGAATGAATTTGGTTATCAGCCTTGAAATTTCTATGCAACATTTACTATAGCTGTAATTATTTAAATAACAGGACTAAGCGATTAAAAATTCTATTAGAGTAACGTTTATTTAAGTTTGGTTTTAAACTGTGTACAGTTATAGCCAAAGATTATGAGATTTATATATATTTTTTGCCTTTTTTCCAATAGATTTAAAATTTACGTGATAGTACTAGATATTCTTATATTAAAATTATTGCATGTTTTTAAATATTCAACGTTTAAAAAAATAATAGAATAGGCATTTCTTCCGTGGAGTTTTGCATTTCGATCTAAAGGGTAAATTGGTAATATATATCGGTTAAATGAATGATGTTTAATTAAAATTTATTTTATAATATTTTTTTAGTAAAAATGAACGTTGGAATTTTTTCCAATTCCAGAAATGTTTCTACCAAAATGCATGCAGCCAAAGTTTTTCAGCAGCGAAGTGGCCTAAAAAGCAAGGAGATAGTTGCTAAAGGATTGCATTAGGAAGCATTATCGTTATTATCATTAATGAATTTAAAAAGGCTGAATAAACTCTTGTGAATAAGTTTTCTGGACGTAAAAGAGCTTCAAATAAACGCCAACATCAAAGTTTTGATTGTCGTTAAAGGATCCTGTTGCTTCCAGTGCCAAGCTTGCTCACGATTGGAACAAATTAGAGGTAAAAGCTATAGCTCCAGAGTGAGGAAGAGAATTATTGACAAAGCTCTCAAGTCGAGAAGGGTTGAGAACAAGCCGCATCTCACTAAAAATAACCTTAAGGATAGGCCTCCTTTTGTAAGAAATATAAATAATGGAATGGTGAAGACTGGGACAAAGTAATATTCTCTGATGATGCTCTCTTCCACTTGCTTTGAGCTTCTTGATCATCCATCATTAGGAGGAAAAGAGAGGAACGATTTCACGAAACATGTGTCCTACCCATGGGGAAGAATTTTCACACTCTCAATGGGTAGGGTTACTTCTCTTCTAAGTAAAATTGAGCAATAGATATTTTGTTCAAGAACTGCCAGTTACTCAAAACTATCCCCAAACCTGCTCTATCAGTGCCCCTTCACGACAGGTCAGAAACAATTTGGTTATGGGAACTCTATTATTCAGCATGATGGCGTACCTAGTCTCAGAAAAATAACATCGAACTTTTGGGACCATGGATAGTAAACGTGACAGATTTTAACTTAATAAAGAATTAATAGGCAATAATCAAACTGCAGGTTGATCAAGAGAGTACAATAATCTCGTAGGTTAGTGGGTTGCAGAAAATTGAAAGTATGGTGCTCGTTTGCCTAGATAAGCGAAGCTTTTTTAACTAGAAGACCAATGGTTGTGGCTTTTATTATGTCCACCACAATGAGTTCTGTTCAGTACAATAATTAATTTTTATTATTTATTTCTGCATTCTCAAGAAGGATTCTACATCATTGCTTGACAATTATAAATTCATGACACAAATAATTAAGAGACTCAGTTAGATTGGAATAGTCCTAGGATTTACAAATTAAGAGAAAGGAAAATAGTCAGTGTCCATTTGCATGAACTTTCATCAAAAAGTTTATATAAGAATTTACCCCTTCGATCCATGTTGTGCATTTTTTAAATACAAATTTCAAATAATTACTTCATAATATTCCTCCCACTGCGTTGTTCACCACAAAAAATTATATTTAGATATGGAAGAGATTTGGAATTGCGTCCCAAAATGCTCACTTTAATTTACACAACCAGAGTTTTAGCAAAGAGTAAAACGAGTGGTGGTTACAATTGTGATCAAAAAGGTATTCAGTGTCCATAAAATAGTTAACAATATAAAATTAAGCAACTGTGGAATCGCAATAGATAATAACATCACCTTCCTACAATAACAAACAAAACCTATCTATCTGTTCCCGAAAAATCTAAAAGCAATTATGTGAACTAGTTTTAGCTAATAAATAGCACGAAGTTCACTTTTTTGCTTTTGTTTTAAAGCTGAGAGTCCGAGAGAGGATGTACGATGATTGCTTTTAGGGAAAGTGGGAAAGTGCAAATAATGAGGAGACTCGCGAAAAGCCTAATTGACTGGAGGAATTGGAGGTGACGAGGAAGCGGGGCACTACAAATTTCAACCTGCGAGATTCCTTCTTCTTTAACCTCGCTGAGAAATGCACGAGTGAGTAATCCAGACGAGAAGGAAGTCTATACCCGAGGGCTAGATGCATGTCCCTGTCTATTGTCTGCCGGTCGAAAACTCTGGCCTAAGATATGAGAGAGGCCGAGTAGAGAAGTTCCGTGTCACGTGAAGCTGTTGGGAGGTGGAGCAAGGCGTACGAGACTGTACTTGGCTGCTAACCAAGACGGGGCTGTATGGTACTGATTTCTCAAAGTTTTTTCCGAAGTATTTATACGCCTCGGCGGAAGCGAGTCACCAGATACGCGAAAAGGGGGGAACGGGAATCTCATTAGTCTTGGCGCGCCAGGGGTTAGGGGGCTATTCTCAGCAAACATTACAGGCTAACGTCAAAGTCCCTGAGACCGTTGATCTGGCGCCGTTCAAACGGTGCGCTGGCGAGAAATAGAACCCAACACGAATCACACGGCCGCGCGACATTCTTGAAGCTCCCCTTTGGGTTCGACTGACCATGCCATTCTTGATAATAGTGCCGGCGTCATTCGACCGCGCAAAATTTTCGCCGTTCCCTTGGGACTGTCTGGGCGTGCAGGTGCATCTTCTCTTAGCCGCCACTGGTAGACGTTGGGTTCTAAGGAGGGAGTGACCTTCTCTCTCTGACACTATGTTATGTGTGAAGAAATTTTCGGAGAAGAGAGCCGGAGTGCGATTAGCTATTGCATGGTAACAAACCGTAATGTGCATATGCAAATGATAATACGGCTGATTAGCAAGTAAGATTCGAGTAGATATGTATACCATGTGATGGACAGAGCAGTAATAAGATTAATGGGAAAGAAGTCCTTGTCTGAATGCATGAATTTAGAGTGGACGTGTGGAGGTATATTTATATATAGTGAAAACAAGTGAATAATTGTAAACAATTTTCATCTGAATACTTATGGACATGAAAGAAAAATTCAAGTCTATAATCTTAATCTTTTGGAGAAAATATATGAGTGAGTATATTGGTATTCCAGTGTTTGAAGCTAGTGAAAATGATAGATTTTAGATTGCAAAGAGTGCGTAACAACATGGTTAGTTTAAATTAATTACTTTATATAAGAAAATCAAATGAATATTACCCAAACCCTCTGAACATTAAGTTAAAATAGAGTTGTATGACCAGAATAGATTCCTTATAGGATGAAGGAATCTTCTTGAAAATTCTTCTATATCTCTTTATTTATATATTGGTGTAAGTTTAAATGCAATTATGAGAGAATATTGACCCTCTCGAGATGCCCACTCATTTCATTAAGTAAATCCTTTGGATATTCATTCTATGAGCATTAAGACACAAGCATATGGAGGCATTTGCACTAATAATATCCTGACCCAATATAAAGGTTATATAGAGAAGGAGTACTCTTTCATTGCGCCAATTCCTTTATCAATTCAAGGGAATTGACGGATATGTATAGAATGGGCAATAGTGCTGCAGCAGATATATTGAAGTTTAAATGTCTTGATTAAGTTGCCGAGGGAGGATTGGGAGAGTTATATTCCCTCCACGTCCTAAAAGTCTCAATTATCTGGGACTTTTACATACATTTTACTATATTGAATGTCTTGCTTAAGTATTTTAAACAAATCTTGGTGCATTGACTGCTCTTTGCGCTCTGAGAGCGAGATTTTCGCGCATATATCTTCTTACTTTTGCTACTTTTGTTATGATCTTCTCACCATTTTTCTGGAGGAGATGTCCTCATTGGTGTACGATTCTTAAATTTGAATAAGCAATTAAAAAAAGTGATGCTATTCTTAAAGATTTCTAATGATTAGATAGAGCGAATATTAAGGAAGATCTAGGAAAAATAAGTAAATGGAAAATATGAATAAGAGATGTTTACTTGGTTTATAATGGCTTGGTTTATGAGGTGTTATACAAATTTTTTTTTCGATTAGCTCGCATTAGCGCGGGCAATTTAAATAATAGAGATATGAAAAATGATATGCTTTTGAAAATTAAACAGTGGCCAACGAGACCATCACTAGCACAATGATTCAGATAGGAGTTTTTAAAACGGCATATTTGGGTGAAGTTAAAATAGTGGCTAGTACACTTTTCCAGATTTAGCTGCTCAGCCGCCTGGAACCAGGATAGGTGAAACTATCGAAAATTTGGTCCTACTGAGTAACAGGAGAACCACCCATTGTACAGTAGGAATAAAGATTATATAATGGAAAAGTGATTTTGTTTACCAATATGGCAAATAAAATAATTCGTATATTTTTCCTTGTCTTTAAGCGATAAAAGTTTGTTCTAGAACAAAAGAATTCTTTGCTAGCATGAATGTGCCTCTATGGCCACTAATACTTACAGAAATTAATCCCTAAGTTAACCAAAGCAAAAATGAGGGACTCATTCTGAACAGGCTTCTAAGGAAAATTGTAAAGTTTGTGGTGAATATTTCTGAAACATGTATGGGAGGGTGGGAGCTCTTGAAGGCCGTTCCTAATTATTGGGGAACCTTGAAGGTAATCGTGAGGACAACCCGAGAGCTTTGGAAGGGGGACGCTGGTTGCCAGTACTGGTGATAGATTCCTGAGTTATTGCGTAATCTTTTGGCAAGGACTCCGGTTGATACAGATGCCTCCTTTGGTTTGCCTTGCCCTTCCTTATTTTCCACGAGAGTTATTTTGTTGATTGCTATGGGGTGCCCTAAGCCGAGGGGAGGTCTTATTCTAGCGACGGGGTCAAATATCCGAGAAAGGGGTTAGACTGCACCAGGGTAGAACACTGGTATTTCTGAAGTTATGCAATCGCGAGGAATTGTGATTAACGAGGAGAAGGCGCAACGGCTGTTTCCTCGATTAATAAGGCCTTGAAGAAGTAAAATTGAGGAACGTCACAATATTGAAGTCACCAAAGCAAAAATAGAATTATTATTAAACTAGATCTTACTGCACTTCACAAAAGTTCTTTAATAATTAAGTTTTAAGTTCTGAGTTATGACATAAATCAAGTTCGAGGTCAAGTGCGGGCAAGGTGTAAAGGAGACCAGACGAATAGAGCCTTTAAGAGTTACACTTTAATGTCTACGTTATGTACACGACTATATAGAAAGATGAATTACGTGAATGCGATAGATTGCTATATAAAACGGTAATCTAATTCTCTTTGTTCTGGTATCACACAGTTATATATTTAATTTAAGCCACGCCCTAAAAGCTCCTCGTTCAACTAATCCACACCTCCCTCTTATGTATCGGCCTGTAGATTTGTCAATATTAACATAACTCTACTTTTAATTGGCTACTGACCAACATATTTATAAGGAAGGCACTCCGACTATTCGGTAAGATTCTCTGTTGGTGGAGGCAGGTTGCCATGGAGACAGCTTTCTAATCTGGTTTCTATTTGTTTAATAATGATAGCTATCCGGTTTATTCTGGATTCTGCCTTGATTATAATGTTTGCTTAAGATTGCCTCGATCAACTTTAACATAGATAACGGTGTTCTGTTTACTACAGTGTGACATTCTCATAAACGGCGCTCACTTTACTTTTCTCTCTCTCTGTACTTCAAGTGTGGAGCGCCTCTTGCGTGTGGCCTATTTTGGACGGACGTACAAGCCAGGAGCTACAGATGTGTCACCACCTATCCTTTTGCGGTCATTGAGGTCGAGAGGGCATGGCAAAGGGGGCCGTTCCTATTTCTTTTCTCTCTATGGGAATAGTTACATCTTTTCTAACATCAGTAATATGTGCTTAGTATTGATCTGGATGTAGTCCCTAGTTAGTTTTAAACAAAATTAATACGACATCATAGGTGCGAGGAATACTCGGATCCAGCAACCTAGACAACAAAAAATTTTTCCTGTCTTCATCATAATCGTAGTGATTACGTACAAAATGGTTATTTTCAAAATTACTTTTATTTAAATTTTTTCCTATCTCATAACGGTGTTGAACTTAGTTCTAGGGTTAAGGTGAGGAAACTACAAATTGATTTGATTTATGTACATATCTTTTTTATTTAATTAATTAAATATTATCTCGATGGGGAAGAATTCAAATATACAATGCTTTGGATTTAAATTTATTTTGCCTCATTTATATATTACATGCTTGTATTTAGGTTTCATTGTAAGTGCCTTTTCACTCATGTTTTAGCCATATAATATTCGTTGGGAGTTTTAAAATATGCTAATTATATTCATATTGACTGAAATGACATCAAATATGTAAAATGTTTTTTTTTTTAACTTTTTGATATATGTATTTTCCTTTTCCTCGTCACTTATTATTCTCAGATTCTCAGAAAACCGATCCATATCTAACAATAGGTGACACATTTTGATGCTCATGTTGCATCTCAGGTTTTTTAAAGCAGATTATGAGTAGTTGATGTCATACTTATTGCCAAGAAAGTTATTCAAGAGCAGAACAAATCACTTCCATGCTTCCTGTTCTACTTCTTTTATTGAGTTTTGAAACTCTGGATTTCTAATGAGCTGACGCAGGTGGGGAGCGTCAAAGATGCCAGCTTTTAACTTCCTTATTGTCAGTCCTGGAAAAGGGTTGCAGAAGTGAGAGGAACAGCCACCACCCTTGTCCTGAGTTTAAGTGAACTGTATGATTAAGCCGAGCTTTATGTGCAGATGTGGGAAGAATATCTTGTCTCTGTGCTCAATAGGGTTGTTTATAACGTTTCTTGCTCTGTAAGCTACCAATACTTTCCGTATGGGCCAGTAATTTTTGCTACAATGTTAAGTTTGGTCTCGACTATACCACATGCACAAAAAAATCATGAGTATTTAGTGAACCAAGACATTGTACCAACACAAATTCACCATCTTATGGTCAAAATAAATCAACCACTCATGCTGATCAGAACGAATTTTCTCTAGCACGTAAGTCACTCCTTCATACTTCTCCTTGAGTGTTGTCGAGTGAGCAAGTAGTACAGAGGCAAATTGATTGCCATTGTGCATTAAACGAAATTTCAGCAATCGCTTGCTGCTTGCAATGTACTGTCTCTAGTCTAAATGTTGATAATTTGGCACTTTAACCTACTAGAATGCTGCGCAATATCTGCAAATTACACCAAGTGTTTCTATTCAGAAAAAAACAGAGGTAATCTTGATGTTTGTTGGCGGTAGAAGGTGATGCGAGCACTGTAATAACATGTTTTTTTTACCTTTAATATGACTGCCAATAGTTTGTCAGAGGAAGTTGACAAGCTAAGATCGCAAACTGGATCATTTAGTTACTTTGGAAAAAGTAATATGAAGCATCGTACCATGAAGTTCTCCAAAGAAAGGTATTGGAATTACATCAAAATTGGCTACAAGATGACGTTCTGATTAAAGATAGAGATAATTTTGGATGCTTTGGTTCTTTCTGTTTATCGCAGTCAATAAAGCACAAGATTCCAAATTTCAGACAACTCTTCTTACCCTTGGTATAATGTCACAGATATTCGCTCTATGTATTATATATCATGTGCAGCGCCCTTGTTTTATCCTTGACACCAATTTTCATACCAAAATAAGTATGGTAGCAACGCTTTATAAAATTGTGACTTGAATTTTGTTAAGAACTACGGTGTATTTGCTACAGATGAAGAATATACATCGGGATAATTTATGAAAGTTCTTCTGGCAAAATTCATTTCATTCACCTGCAAAAATTAATACCAGTTACACAAATAAGGCGGCATGTAAGCTCTTCAAAATTTATCTATTTGAAGAAAAAGAAATATTTTTTCATCTTATAAATAAAAAATAACCTATACATTAAAACAACGTAAAAACTAGGTCTGCTGACAAAAAAGTCGCGTGATCTTACTTATTCTGATCTATGACCTTACGAAATCCAAAACTTTCAATAATTCAAAAACTAACCTTATGAGGAACCTGGAAGTTATATCTTCCGAGTAAAAATGTAAAACAACATAAAGGTTTCAAATTTCTTTACAATCGGCCGAATAGTTATTATGTTATTGCCAAAACAAAATAATTTATGGGATAAACTTGGGAGGACCATGGATGTTATACAATTTGAAAGAGAATGTATAATAACATAAGGGTTTAGAATTTCGTTAGAATCGGCCGATTAGTTACAATGTTATTACCAAAACAATAATAAAGCAAAACTAGGACCCACGGACCCACGGACGGACGGACCGAGCGACATATTGAGATGTAGAGTCGCTCGCGAGTAGATTGGCACGAAAATAAAAATCAGGTAGCGATAAATAAAAAAGTTGACTTGATTGAGCAAAACAAATATGATTTTTAGATTCAGCATTATCATCATAAATCAATTAAAATAATTTCGATAATACATTTTTGTGTTGGCCAGCCTAATAATAGATATAATTGAGTTTATTTATTGGAGTGGTAGTAATCTGCGGTCTCAATAAAACAAGATCTTTTGATGTTTTGGATTGATGATTGGTTGGTGCACACACAACAATACAGGGTAACAAGATTAGAAAGCTAAAGGGAGAAGCCATTTTCGTGGCATCCTTCATGGTTTGTCGTTCATGTGTATATTGTAGTGGTCTTTTTTTGCATCGTCTACTGAGTTTTACCAAGTTTGGACGATGTGGTTTGGTGTTGCTAATTTTGGATGGTTTGGGGGTTCTGGTGGATATCCCTTTCGTTTTATAGGGTTAATGTAAATAAAGTTATTCAAGCTGTATTACAGTTGTTTTTATTTAACATTTCTATAGTGCACACCTAACATTCAGCAAAGAGCCACTATTTGTTTGTTACTTTCAAAAGCTAACCGTCACCCCAAAATGGCATCATAATTGACGATCACATATTTCAGGACCGTTTGACGGTCAAGATGACGAACTAGATTTGTTTAATCAGGTAGAATTAGATAAGAAAATGGGTGGCTTAAAACATTTAGAGAATATCGTTCTTTCTTATTTAGTAAGAAGTGCAATTTCACCTTACAAATAAGTGAATGCTACAAAAAAGAAACAAATTTAATAAAGGCGGAGTTAATGAAGGCATTTTAAATTAATTTGGTTTAGGTATATGAATAGTTTACATAAAACGTTTCAGTCAGCTAAATCTTTTATGAGAAACTATTAATGAGAGTGTGGAGGTCAGCCCAAGAGAGATCGAAGGTGCATACATTCCCAGACATAGTTTGGCCATATCACCGCTTCCAGTATTGTGTTATTATTAAATTGCCTAAGTTGAACTAATTAATTATTTTCTTATTATTTTTTTAGTGCTATTTATTTGTGGTGATTGAACTCTTAAAATAATTCCGAGATGGATTTAAGAGTCTAAGCCTTCGATCTAAAGAGGTTAAGTCTTTTCAGAGAGTTTTGGTTTTTCTCTGGTGTACTCTTTCCTGTGTGGGTCTGTGTATTGTTCTGGGTAAACTCTTTGTGGGTCAATTTGTTGTAAGAATAGCTATGTGAGAGCTCCGATACGGTAGTCGAGAATTTTGTGTACGTGCGAGTGCTATGCGTGTACGACGTCAATATGTCTGCTTTTGAAATATTTTGAAACCAAGATAAATCCCCGGTCTAGCGGACAAGGAGTTAATCGCTTACGTCTAGGATCAAGAAAAAGGCGAAAGGGAAGAAAGAAGAGAGGGAAAAAAGAGAGAGTGAGGAAAGGAGGGAGGGAGAAAAAAAGAGTAAAGAAAGAGAAAGAATAAGAATACATGAACGGGAGCTGAACCAGAACCAATTTTAGACACTTTCCGTAAGTTTGCGGAACGAACATCCACATAATTCGTCGGTTAAGTCGTTAAGCACCTAGCTCATCCACTTTGAGAAGATCTTCGGAGTGAATTCTTGTGACATTGAGGAACATAGTGTTCCCCGCCTTCTCCCACTTTTAAATTCCCACTTGCGGGAAATTTTCATATCTCTTCCCAGTGAGGCAGCCATTAATTATTCTACCCTTAAGGAAGAATTACTAGCAGCTATTAATATGAACCCGGACTTTGACCGTGCCAGGTTTAGGTGAGCTCGAATCTAACCTAACGAGACTTATCTACAGTTCTGTTCCCTCCTCCAACAAAATCTAGAGTCTTGGCTCAATGCGGCCCCAAAAAGTTGGGACTACGACTCTTTAGTGGACCTTGTCCTGCGTGACCTGTTGAAGTATGTACTGACGTTGGAAATACGCTCATTTGTTAAAGATACACGAGCATCTACCTTTAAAAAATGTGTGAAAGAGGTCGACGTGTACGAGTAAAAAAAGTTCAGTCCGCCGTCGTCTAAGGGAAAAATCCCTCTCAAGTTTGCTAACCACAATAAATCCCCGTGGGTCAAGGTTAATATTCCTCTCAAACCATGTTTTCGCCCCAAGAGCAAAGGGATGCCAACCCCCCCGTTTTAACTCCCTTCAGAAAAACTATCCCAGGAGGACTATTGTCTCTTTTTCTTGTGGTGTGCTTGGCCACATAAAAACAAATTGCCCACAAAATTATCAATTTTGCTCTCCTCCGGTGCGACAAATTCATCAAATAAATGCCCCTTTCTCCATCCTTTTGTTAACCTGGCTGTTCTGGCTATTGTCCTAGAAAATAAACCTTTGGCACATTAGGTAAACTTCCTCTTTAACAAAAGCTCCCCTGGTAGGCTTGAATTTAAGGAAGGGATGGCAAATGGGTGCCGTGTTTCTACCCTAGTACGCGATACAGGATGAACATGTATCGTGGTATCAAAAAAATTACTTCCCCCAGTAGGCCCCGATCATAAGAAATATGCGGTGGTCCGTGATTACTTGGGATGTGCTAATCTGTTTCATGTAATCCGCTGCTTCCTAGAATTTCCGTACGTTACCGGATAAGGAAAAGCAGTCTACTAATAATAGGCCAGAGTCCCCAGATCTCCCCTGATACGATTGCCCAGCATGTCGAAACGACGGCTCAGGAAAAAAAAGAGGTTGCCAACCATGAAACCTTGACAAATCCTTATTCGCCTAAATTTAATTCTCTTCTATATCGAAGAATTCGCGAAAGAGCAAAGAAAATGCCCTTCCCATCAACCCTTTTGGGAAAAAGCCCAAAAAGGGCAGCCCGAGCCGGATAGGGGTCTCACACAGGTAAAATACCTCGTTTGGGACGACCTTCTATACCGCTTAAGCACGTTAGAGAGTGGATCTAACGTGAGTTCATTGCTCATCTCACGCGTCCGCGTCCCCGATGTGCTTAACATCGTGCACGATAGACTGATGGTTGGCTAATTCGATCACAATAAGACCACGCAAAGGATTTTTAAATATTGCTTATGGCCCAGCGCTGCCAGAGCAATAGCTGACTTTTGTCATTCTTGCGACATCTGTCAGAAGACCACAGCCGAAGGGTAAATCGCTGCGGTCCCCCCCTTCACAAGACACCCATTGTCTCTGAACCATTGATTAGAGTGGCCATTGACCTCATTGGCCCGATGCATCCCCCATCCAGTGCCGGGCATTCATATATCCTTAATCTAGTGGATTTTGCTACCAGATTCCCCGACTCTGTCTCACTCAAAAAATATACAGTATCACATGCACTCAGTCGCTCATAACCATTTTCTTCCCAGGTAGGCATCCCCAAGTAGTTTTGTCTGATCGTGACAGACAGTTTAATTCTGAACTAATGGAGTATGTAAGTAAACCCCTACTAACCAAACCTATCTTTACGACCCCCTCTCAACCTGCTGCACACGGGATATGTGAGAAGCTAAATGGAAAGCTAAAAAACGTCCTTAAGAAGCTGTGCCACGCTCAGCCCCAAGAGGCGCACCGGTAACTTCCCGTGGAATTAATTGCCTGTCGCAAAATGACCCTTGGGTTGGCTCCATTTGAGCTCCTGTTTGGGCGAAATGTTCGAGATCCTTAAGCATTTTTAACGAGCTCTTTTTGAACCCCCGCCCCACTCAGAAGGTTAAATCGTCCTATGATTATGTCCTCGATTTGTGAAATCGCAAATAAGAATAATGACATTAACCTTGAAAAGTAACGTACATATTTCGACATGAAAACAAAAGATCGTCGCCTTCATCCCGGAGATGAAGTTTTACTCCTCCTCCCGACCTCCTCTAATAAACTTCTCTTCCAATGGAAAGGGCCTTGTTTCCTTTTAGAAGCTCGAGGTGAAGTAAACTACCTCATTCAAAACCCCCTCTGGTGATAAATTATATCATATGAACATGCTCAAGAAATATCATCGACGAGCATGCAACAATAATAATCGTCGCTCTTGATGAAGAGGAGACTCTGAGCACGTCATATCCTTCGGCGCCTCTTAATATAATATAAAATGTCTGTGTGGAAAAGACACCAAGTTTCCACTTCCCGTCCTCCCCGGTTTCCTTATCGAAGCTACCCTAGGAGTACATATAAACTCACAGTTGGAGCCTCTACCAAAGGTCAAACTTTCATCCCTGCTCGCCGAATTCGCGAGCCTAATTTAAAAAAAAACTGGGTGTGCGCGGCATTTTTTACATGACATCCAACTGACAACTCAAGATCTGTCAGGTCAAAACCCTACCCTTTACCCGTTCACCTCCTCCCCTCCTTTAATACGGAGGCGGAAAATTTGTTAAAGATGGTGATAATCAGACACACTATTTCTGAGTATTGTTTCACAGTTGTCATAAATCGGAAACCCAACCAGTCATTCTGCCTCTGTGTTGACTTCCGTAAATTGAATTGCATTACAGCCCTTTGGCTGATTTCCTCAGCCGAAACCCTGTATAGTGCAATTCCAGTCCCCGAATATGAAAGACTCCACTTTGTATGTATAATTGCTGTCATTGATTTTTTGCATTTATGCCTTTGTAAATATTACTGTCACTTATTAATTTCTTTTTGCGTTTAATGATGTATTCTATTATTGTATAATTATTAATTATGTCGTTAATTGAATATCTTATTACCCTGCTTTTATTCTTTTTCTTTTTTTATGATATTGAGTTCCACACCTGACGTGTATTATGGTAAAAAAAAAAAATTGTTTGGTCCCTAAGGCCAATCACTGAGGCCACTTATTAGTGCCTGCTACGGGAGGTAGGCTCTGCTCTCTCCCCCGTCTAATAACTTTTTCCTACCTGGAGGGATGGGAAAAATTCTTCCAGTCTCTTCACTCCTAAAAGAATTTTTTCTTAGGATTGGAGGCGTGTGGAGGTTAGCACATGATGGGTCAGAGGTGCAAACATTCTCAGACATTGTCTGGCTATATCTCCTTAGTTTATGCACCCCAAGACGTTCAATCAGTTCTAAACCCTGTCGGGTGCCACCCCTCCATTTTAAAAGTCGAAAACGAGAACTATCACTCCTCCCCCTAAGCCGCTGTAAGACGCGAGTGATTTGGAGCTGTTTACACGGCTACATTCCAACTCTTCCATGAGACGCCAGGTGTCCTACGTCTATCTCTCTAATCCCGTCCCTCACAGAAACCCGCCATATTTATGAGAGCGACTCCATTTATTGTGAGCGAGTTACTTCCGACGTCCGTCCGTCGACGGCTGGGATCCCTTTAGCGGATCTTACCTTCATAATCTCTCTGGTCAGAGACGGATTACTCTCCTTCGTTATTCCTTATTTGGAGAGCTAACAGGGATCAACATATGCGCTCATTCCCTCTACTCTACAAGGTCTCTGTACCTTAACCTCAACCGTGAAATAAGAGCAAGGAAGTCAAAGAGGTCCTTTTTTTCAGATTCTATCTGGTCGTCGACCCGCCACTAGTCCCTGGAGAGGACTCTCTCTACCCACCCCCCTTGGTGATTCACATTTTGAAGACAACTTGGAACCTGATTTACGCTCATCTTCCGCTCTACGAAGTCTTCCACGCGGTTTTATCGAATTTACCGCCGCAGAGGTAAAACTAAGGTCCCAGTCCCGTGATTTTTTCTCCATTTAATTCAATCCCTGAAAACCCCCGTAACTCCCCGCATTTAAATCATATTATTTCAACCCGCGTTTAATAACAGTCTTTCAAGTGATTGTTATAATTCCCGGGCTATTCCCATTTATTCATTCCCCGCCTGTATTAACAACGGGCACTTATTTATTATTATATTAGTTTTCGTGACAAATAATAATTCTATTATATACTTGTATATTAAAGGTTATTTTTGTAAGAGGATTTTCTTTCAATGACTCCTGAGCTGAAACGGTAATCTTGATTCCCCCCTTTTATTGGCCAACCTTGGATTAATGCATTGGATATAAATTGTGCATAGGCCCTTAGCCGGAACTTGCCGGCTTTTTTGCATACCCGTGGGCCCGACTCTATTTAGAGCATGACACCACCGTGTCTTTCCTTGACAGAGAGACTTCGTAGTCGGTTTGCTAACAGTTGTCAAATTTGAGCTGAAGGAAATGTTTTAATAGGAATGTCTATCAATTTTGAATAGATGACCATGCTAAATAACTTAAAGTAATGATATTAGAGAGGGCTATGATTGCAGTTTCGTCAGTAAAGCCTAAACCTGATAACATTCACATGTACGTCAATTCTCCAGGGTAAAAAACACATGTAGATATTGATAAAGGACTACCAAATTTCTATGTTAATTCTAAAGTGAAGATTTAATGCATCATTTCTATAGTAATTTTTGTAGACAACCTTTTTTCTTTTAAGAGTGTAAATGTTTTTACTGTGTCTGTTCACTTTAACAGATTTGCTGTCATTAATCATAAAGATGTTTAACAGTTCGTTCAATCGATTTTTCCCAATATTTTAGGTCTTATTTCACCTCTTTTTTTTCTTCTTGTTAACTTTTTAGAAAATGCCCAGATAAATTTCCAGAATTTCTTGCTCTGTGTTTTGTGGATAAAGTTTTCTACGATAGGATACATCTATCGGTTTGGTTTGTGTTTATTAAATATATATGAATATTTTTAATGTTGATTCTGGTTTGAGTTCTCTGTGTCTGGTAAGGTTGGGTCAAATGTGTTAATTTTAAGTTAAATATGTCTTTGTTCAATTTAGTTTAGAGCCTTATATGTGGATGCTAACTGTGGCACAAGGAACCATTCTGAAGGATTGTGATGTTCTTCTGGTGCCAATCTAATACAGGAAGGTTTGTGTCTATATCTTCAACACATTTACATCTTACAACACCACTACTTTCTGAGCAATTAAATCCTTGCAATATCCAGGTTAGTTGAATTTCTACTTTAAAAAATTTATAAGAAATTAAGGTGATCGGTAGACCTGTTCAAAATGACACATGTTGCAAACACTTTTGGGTGACATGTTGTTTTTATTTCACTAAAAAAATAAAAGATTCGTGCTAAATTTGATTGTAATCGGACATTGCTTAGGGGTCCCCCACGAAGAAACAATTTTTCCAAAACAAGCAAAAAGGTAACAAAAAGTTAGCAAATATAAAAAAAGTTATAAAATATTTCCTTTCGCAAGCAGAAAAGTACAATAGAATGTCGACACTGATAAATGAAACAAGACAAATAACAGTTCAGAAAGGACCTACTTGCTTTATTTGGAGTCTGGTCGCTCGGGGTTCAGTAAGGGTGCCTTGGAAGTCGTGGGGCACTTCCTCTTGTCCTTGGCCACCAACTTTAGAAGGCCCTGCTTTTGACCTTCTTCTCTGCTGATGGCCGCGTTGAAGGTGGTCATCAGGGCCACCTACCGTTCGGCAACGTCGTTGACCACCTTCACCTAGTCCATCGACCTATTCATCTTGCAGAAGAGAGGATCCCCATCTCAACTGGCGCGGCTCTTAGCCAAGAATGTGGCCAGTTACTTGTTCTTGGAGCAGGAGATCTAGCACCTTTCTCAACCAGGAACTGAAGAAGCCTGAAAGAGGCTTTATTGAATTGAAGTCCTTTCCGTCCAGACGTTTTAGTCACTTCTCTTCTCTCTTCATGTTCTGGACCATAGAGGACTTCTCTTCCTTTTTAAACCTTCCGTCGAGGAGAGAAAGACAGAGAGAGAGAGAGAGAGAGAGAGAGAAAGAATGAGAGAGAGAGTAAGAGGCAACAATCTTCTCCCACGTACTAGAGATGGCGCTTACATGCCTTTAGGGTCACTCATGAATTAGAGATCGTTGTAGGGAGCATGGGAAGGAACCCTGGCCTAGTTCCGCGGAATGGGCGTAAAGGAGGGTGACGATGAAGGACATGTTCTATTGCTCAAAGTTTGTGAGAAGTCAGCCGAACCTGAGACTTTAAGAGTAAAGTTTGTAGAGCGTAGATTCTCTTCGACATTAATCTCTCTTCAGTGAAGCGCTCTTGCATCCCAGAGAGATGTAGGAGAGAACTAAGAGCTCCTTGTTGTCGTTTCTTAGATGTCTTTCTTGTTCGATAGCACTCTTGAGCTTCCTCAAAGTTCTCTCCTTTGAATCAGACAGCTCGCCTGTCAGGAAAGGAAGGAGACTTTCTTCATCCATTGAGGACGTCCAAGATTTCTAATCGAAGTAGTCCCACTGTTACTGCAACCGGACGAAGAGAGGGACGTTAGCTACGCCAGATGTTCCATAACAGTGTTTGAAAACGTTTTCAAGGATCACTTCCAAGATGTGGTTCCTGCACGCAAACCAGAGGAGATTCCTTCCCAGACCATCCTGAATCTTGATGCAGGATCCTTTATGGGGACCCGTATTCCAAGCAGTAGTTTCGAACACGAATCATTTAATGCGCGCCTCCAGTCTAGCGTCAGATACCTTCTTGAGGACAGCCTCCGCCATGTGATGCCCAGGGCCTTGGGGGATCTTGGCTGCTTCCATGAGGTACTCCTTGTCCCCACCTGTGACGTGAATGGCGAGCATCTTAACGCATTCACGTCCCCCAGCGATGTCAGGCAGCTGCTTGGCATCCGAGTGAATTAACACAAGGCATCTCCTTGGGAGCTCGATCTTTTCTGCAATGGCCAGTTCCTATCGGCTCTTTCTCCTATAGCGGTGAGTGAAGATCGTAGAGAGCGCGATGTTTACGATGTTCTGATCGGTTGCCCTAGCCACAGCTCCTACCACTGCCATCGCAGCCGGATCTGAGAACATGAAGCCTTCCAGTTTGGTGGTCACTTCCTTTGACAGGATCATGGCAGACTTCTTTCCAGCTCTTCTCTTAGGAAGACTTATGCACTTGAGCTCGGCATCGCTTCCATCAGTTTCACAGTGAGAGGACAAAGACGATGAGGCCACCACGCAACCGGTTTCCGGTTCACTTCTGCTTCTTCTCGCTTTCAAATTTTCTCTGAGAGCCTTACTGACACAGTGTCCAGTCCGGTCATGGAGGAAGTCGATCGATCTTCTTTTTGGCTGATGAGCAAGGACCTGTCCTCCTTACTTGTAGTCTTTCAAGGGCATCTCTATGTGCTACATCGAACAAGTCATCAAGGTCCCTTTGAAAAATATCATTCATCCTTGACGTTTCCGAAGCTCTTTTATTGGGCTTCTGAAGACCCCAAAGGGTCTCCACTAACTTGAGCCTCTTCGACTTGCTGTAACCCAGTATGGAGGTAGTGAGAGCTACCTTCCCCCAAATCCCAAGGACCCCTTACACGGTCTCCTTCGCAGCCTAGACCTGTTTTATTTTCCATACCGTGGTGGAAATAGAATTTGCGAAGACTTGCCCCTTTGAGGGGAGATGGCACTCGGTGATATTCTCCTCCGGTGACTGATCAACCAGCACTGTTTGCGAATAGAAACCATCGGACATGTGAAAGAAAAATAGGAATATTAAAGTTCTCTGTTCTGTTAGTGATCACGACTGAAAATGATAACTTTCACTTCCTTAACGAACAAGTAATGTTCGTACCAGTTTACTACCTAAAAAATGGATAAATGGCGACCTTTAGACACCAAACAAACATTTCCAAAGGCCAATACACTTGACTGACTTCCAACAACCTCAATAACGGACCAGGTGGCAGCCGCATGGAGAAAGAGGAGAATGTGTTGCTCTGGGATACCTTTATATCTTATCCGATCGAGCTAAAATTTTATGTACACCTATACGACACCAAGTGGAACAAGAACAACATGTGGCCTAATGTCTCCCACAATTTTTATATTTTCAGAATATGAACTATAACATCCCTAGTGATAGGGTTATGTGCAGCTATGGGTAGAGTTTTGATAGCTTATGAATCTAGTTATATATGGTATATGTTTGATATGGCGGAAGAGGAGTTACAAGGAGTTACAATGAAAGAGAGTACCCTAGGTGACCCTACGGTCCATTCGAGCAATCGAGCGGGTACATGGCTGCTCAATTGTTTTGCGTCCCTAAACGGCCACTTTTCAAGACTTTGTCTAGTCTTGACTTGAACTGGTCAACAGATTCACTGTTTCACTTCCACTGTTCCACTGTATCTGCGTTTCACTTACCGCAGATACTGTAGGTGAAAATATTTCCCCACAGATTGCGGTTGTAACGCTTTAGTTCAAGTTTGAAGCCGTGATTGCGCATTCTGTTCTCACTCAGTGTGAAACCATCCCAGTAGTCAACATTGTCGAACCCTCGAAGGATTTTGAAAACTTCGATGAACTAACCACGCAGTCTACGGGTTTCCAGCGAGAACAGATCTAATTCCATTAGTCTATCCTCGAAACTTTTATGTCGGATAGAGGGAATCAGTTTAGGTGCCCTAGCTTGTACGCGTTCCAACCTTGCGATGTCCTTTCGAAACGAAGGACTCCAAAATTGTACGGCATACTTCAGGTGCGGCCGAACAGGGGAGTTGACAGACAAATTATCCAAACTGGCGCTTTATGTAGCCTAACATGCTTTGGGCTTTCTTCTCCACCTCATTACACTGTTTCGAGAACTTGAGGTTGCTAGTGATAGTTACACCCAAGTTTTTCTCAGTGTCACTTGATTCAAGAGCAGTGAACCTTAAGGGTATACTGAGATTGGGGGTTTCTGTGGCCGATATGCATTACTTTGCATTTCCCCACGTTAAAAGGCATTTTCCACGTGTCCGACCACTCTCCAATCTTTTCTAAGATCTTCCTGCAGGCGGGAAGTATTTCCATCCATTGCAACGTTCATACCAAGCTTGGTATCGTCGGCAAATTTGGAAATTTTGGCCACCATGTCACCGTCCATGTCGTTGACGTAGATGATGAATAGTAGTGGTACCAGGACAGAACCTTGAGGCACCCCGCTAGTAACGGGCACCCACTCAGAAGCGTGTCCATTCACCACCACCCGTTGCCGTCTGCCACTTATCCAGTTTTCGATTAAGCCGGCTACTTTTCCGTCTATGCCCAGCGCTCGCAATTTCTGGAGAAGGCGGCGGTGTAGTACCTTATCAAATGCTTTCTCAAAGTCTGAGTAGACCACATCCACTGCCTTGTCCCGATCGTGCTCACTGAAAACGAAGTGGAAGAATTCCACAAGGTTCGTCAGGCATGACCGTTGCCTTCGGAAGCCGTGCTGGGAACTCCTCAATAGCAGGTTTGACTCTAAATACGACGTCATTTTGTCCAACATCATACTTTACATGAGTTTACCGACTATCAAAGTCAGACTGTTAGGTCAGTAGTTTGACGGATGGCTGGGGTCTCCTTTCTTGAAGATCGGAGTCACCTCCACCTCACGCATCACGGCCGGATTGACATATTAAAGATAGCGCACAGATGTCGTGCTACTTCATCACACACTTCCTTCAACACCTTGGATAGAAACCCGTCCGGTCCAGAGGACTTATTCGTCTTTAGGTCAGCTATCTTTTTCTTTATTTCTCCTTCGGTGAAGTCCATTGCCTCCAGCTTTTCCCCCGAGTAGGAATCCATGGGCTGGGGAATGGGACTACACTCTTTAGTAAACACTGAAGAGGAGCAGGCATTGTGAAGGTTAGCATTTTCTGCATCTGAGTGAGGTTATGCACCCTCCTCTCCCACTAAGGGCCCAATCCTACGATAGATTGGTTTACGGCTATTTACATAGCCCCAAGAAATCCTTGGGATTCTCCTTGCAGATTCTCGCCACTCGGAGTTCCTCGTACGCTTAGCTGCCCTTATGCTGAACTTCACACTCCTGGCTAGCCTCCAGGACTCGTCAAAGGCACCCAAGATCTTCGATCGCCATTGCGCATTTCTCTTGTCCCTAAGCAGTTGGCCGATTTCTCGATTAAACCACGTTGGTTGAACAGAAGACCAACGGAGGCATTTCAGAGGGATGCAACTTGATTGAAGACTCATGAACTTTTTTTTAAATTGTTTCACGAATCCTCAACCTCTTTGCATACCAAGCACGAAGGCTTGCAAAGTCTGCTCTTCTCAAGTCAAGTTTCCTTGATTGACTGGCAACAGACCTTGTTCCTGATTGACCTTGCATTGAACAGAAGAACTTTTAGGGAGTCCCCTAATGTGGGACTCCCTATACTCTTCCGTTTTCCGGCTTCCTTGTTGTCGCGGTGGTACCATTTTTGACAACCTCCGAGAATGTTGTTTGGGGAGTGACTCGAGCGTACTGGCGTACGTTCGCCTTCCCAATAGGCCATACACTCCTTTGGGTGCGCTCCACGACATCCTGGATGAGGTTTGCTAGGAAAGCCTTGCCCTTAAAGGAGAGGTGCACTTCATCCCTTTGGTAGAGGGAGTTGTGCGCTGTATAGAATGGAAACTGGATTATGTGCTGTTTAGGGTGACAAGTCATTTCCACTGCAGATTGATTGGAGGAGTCCTTTTAAAATAAACCTGCAAAAGGATATGCTTAGATAGATGTCTATAAGTTACATAAATATTCACTATCTCAAACTTCAGTATTTGCTCTAGTTTTTTTGGTACACACTTTTGGGTGTATATTTCGTCGGAACAATTTTATTTAAGGTAAATAAATTTAAGGTTGTTAAATTTAAATTAAAATTGGGATTTATTATCAACTTGAAAAAAAACTTATTTTTAACGTGACCTTTATAAGGATGAATAAGTGAACTCGGTAAGTTTAGGTCCCCTTTTCTGTCGAAGGAGTAAATGTGAAACCGGAAAAAAAGACTAGTGAATCCTTTCCGTGGAAGACTGCTTGATCAATTGACTTAGTTCAAAATCTTTCCTATGTTGATGGAGCACAACGTGATGACGAATGGAAGAGACTTTTGCCTCCTGAAATGATGTGCTTGACTGTAAAACTATGTTAGAATTTGTGTCCGATTATTTATGTGAAAATAATGTTGGCGCTGTCTGGAGGAGGAACTTTATTGAAAGTGAATGCTTGTTGATGTGTGTTCTAGGAAGAGAGAGAGAGTTAGAGAGACAGAGGGAGAAAGAGAGAGAGAGAGAGAGAGAGAGAGAGAGAGAGAGAGAGAAAGAGAGAGAATATATATATATATATATATATATATATATATATATATATATATATCTATTCAAATACTAGAATAGGTAACATATGTTGTCCTGGCACAAATGAATACAGATGCATATTGTGTGAAATTCTTATATTGCGGCATAAAAATATCTTTACTTGCTGATAATTATTATTATTATTTTTGAGGTGAACGCAAATTCAAGAGAGTTATTCTTTCTTCCTATCATATAAGCTAATATATAATTTAATATCATATAATATACTTAGGATGAGTAAACGTTTCACCACACGCAAGGCAGTTTACGCTCACGCGAAAATGATCGTTAGTTATGAGCGAACAGCGATGTAGCCGCAGGAACAGATCGCGCGTCTTATAGATAGAGATTATTATACTTGGTAAAAACTTCCTTCCTCGCATAAAGCATGTGGTATTTAAAAAAAGAGAATGTTCAGATTTCGAAAAAGGTTATATTGGACAAATGTGTAAATAACTCAGTGTAATGCTAAAATAATATCGATTAAATCTCCGGCTTGTATCAGAGGAAGAGCTTTCTTGATTAATATATCCATTCTAATATTTTGATTAATCAACTCACTGTCTTTCCCTTTCTCTTTATCTCTCTCTCTCTCTCTCTCTCTCTCTCTCTCTCTCTTTCTCTCTCTCTCTATATATATATATATATATATATATATATATATATATATATATATATATATAACTATTTTTTAAATAAGGCAATTGTAATTATGCAGTTGAGAAGGTAATGTTATTGCTAAGTTAGATCTCCATTAAGCCCTCAGGAGGAGTTCTCACAATAATTTCCGGAGAACATATAATCCAGCTTTTGGTAAGCAATCTAAAAGGATTGCTATCAATCAGCCTTGTAAAATTGTTATCCCTGCCCTCAAAGAGAATGTAAAAATCGTTTTCACCCATTCTAGCCAGGCCTTATAAATCGATAACTATTTGGCAATAACGCACTTGTAATTATGCGTTTAAGAAGGCAATGCTATGTCTAAATTAGCTTTCCATGAAGCCCTTGGAAAGGCTCTTCGCACATTCATAAGAGGAGAGCATATAATCCAGCTTTTCTAAGCAATCTAAAATGCATCTAAAAAGGCTGATTGGTAGCAATCTTTTTAGATTGCTTAGATAGCTCGATATAACTCCTCGAACACTCTCCTTGTCATGAGGCCTGCGATGCTCGCAGGCCCAATGACAAGGAGAGCATTAATGCATATACGTCAGAACAAACAGTCGATGAGTTAAAAGAGGAAATTGAAAGAATAAGCATCGCATTTCCAAACCGTTTATTGTAACGTTATCGAATCTATTGGTCCGAGTTAATACCTGTGGCTAAAAACCAATGGTCATCAGTTGGAATATTTTTTACCAAGCACAATTTCTACTGATATTTATTTTAAGATATTGTACAATTTCAGATTTTAAAAATTAAGTTTCTGATTTTTTTCTTATGTTACCTCGGCAAGTTATGAATAAATTTGAAGAAAAAACATCTCTTAGGCTGCAGATTAATAAATGTTAAATTGTAGTCAGTATGATAGGTCTTTGGTTTGAAGCTGGTAAAACAGACTGAACTACAACGATTTATCAACCTACCTAAGCTGTTGTGGCTCAGCTTTCTCCGGTTTGTTTACCTGACTTAAATGAAGTATGTCACTGAATATTTTTTCATAGTATGTACTGTCTTTGTTTTCAGAATGTGATGTTACTGACTGATAATTATTTATTGTTATGAAAGAGAGTGGGGAATATGTCTTTAGCCATGATCAAGCGGTTGTTTGGGCACCGTATATTTGTGTGATCGCACGATGTACCTTAGTAAAATTAATAATGATTTTATATTGAGTTTTACGAAAAATATTGATTGGCATTACAATATATTGACGAGTACACAAATGTAGCTAACATAACCGTCGAAAGGATGGGGCAATATTTGCCGGCAGTTAGAGACAAGAAAGAAGGTTGATGTGATGAGAGGGCTTCAAGATTTATTTAAAGAGACTGGAAAAGACACTAATATACGTTGTCTTGATTGGGGTTCGTTTCTATCATGAAGCAGAAGCAACCTGGTGTGAAATGAACAGAGGTTATGATCTAAAGAGAGGCTCTCGTTTCAAAGACATTTCCGAAGAACTTTCGTGGTGTCTTTGTTTTCAGTAAATTCATTTTATTTGTTTAGGTGTTATATGAAAAATATAACTAAATTTCAAGTTACCGCTCATAATTTTTTTTAGTTTTAATTTTAGGATTTTTTATCATTAGGAACCTTTATTTCACTAAGTGCATTATTTTGAAAAGAAAGTATTTGTGAAGTTATTATTTTGTTTCCGAACCATACTTATAATTTCGTAACCCTTGTATTCTTGCCTATCAAAATAAGCGTTTCTTGATCTCATTTTTACTTATATTACAAATATTAAATAAAAAGAAAATTGGTTTTCAATAAAAAAACTATCGGTCACAAACAGGTTATAGTTTTTACTTTTATTATTTTAATACTAGATGTTAGGGAAAAGAATTATTTAATCACTTACATTTTCTTCTTGTTTATTCAAAATTTGTGTCAGGCAGACTTAATAGAAGGCTTATGGAGGATTCATGTTTATTCAAACGATTTTCTTATTGCCGCATTCATTATATTTTTTTCATGCTTTTCATTTTTAAAACAACTAATAATAACTTTCCTCTCCATTTTTACTCAAAGTTAAATAATTTTTATAAACAGGATATTGAAACATTAGATGATATATTAACATTAGAAGACAAACTGGTGGAAATAATGTTTTTTATAAAATTAATAAATACATACTCTTTTTTATCCAAATACTTTCAAATATTTCTTATTCATATCCTTAAAACAAGGATACGCAATGATAAAAATAACGCATTATTTACGGGATGAACTAATTTTAGAAATTTATGGTTAATTAGTTAAAAGTTGTTTTTTAAATAAAACCAAATTCAGATGCAGAAGTCGAAGGTCAGAAAAGATCTTGCACGCAAGATATTGTGACGAAAATTGCAAAAGATCATGTGAATAATCGGTCTAGAGAGTAATAAAGGGTATTTTTATTCATTTTAGTTTATACCAATTTTTTTCGGATAAATATTATAATATTGTGTTCTTATCGTTGCTGGAGCACTAAGTGGCACAGTTTGAAAAAGTTAAAATTTTAACTCTTTTATTAAGTATAATACCCCATACTATTAACTACCAATAAGTTAGAAACCTGATAGATTATCTCAATATTCAGTGTCTTGAATGTTCAGAAACCTGTTTGAAATTCAATTCAATAGAGAATTTGCATCATGTAGGAACTGTTTGGTTTTGTCATGTTATTAATGTGCAAGTTTATGGAAGCATAGATGTTTATTTGTAACGCAGAAAGGCCTAATATATTTCGCGTAGATTGTAGTTTTTTAAATCTATTTTTTAATTAATATATATTAGTATAAAACCCTATTAGTTCCTATGCATTATTTTACAAAGTAATAATTATAAATAGTTCGAATAATTTAGGCCCTAAAACTACTCTAATATTTTTCAGCTTAGGTGGCGATCAGATTGGTTTGCCCATCGGTTCCTGCTCCTGAATATATTCAGCAGTTCATTGTTCCCGTACTCTGTTTTACATTTCAGATATTTACTGCCTGGAACATAATTTTATCTGCTTCCTTTGGTTTATATATTTTTTGTTCCTATAAAATAGATTCTACTAACCACCAAGTGTTTTTAAAGGTGTTAGTTACATTGTCATACAGTGCTAAACACGGCTGAGTGGTTGTAAAGTGGTTAGTTATATTGTCATACACTGATGAACACGGATGATTGTTTTTAAAGTGGTTAGTTACATTGTCATACAGTGTTGAACATGGCTGAGTCTGACTCCATGCTAAGTTCATTTCCTCTATTTTTATTATTTTTTTCATTTACCTCATCACATATTTAATGAAAATAAATTTGCTCCAATTTTTACACTATTAACTGGACTCTTCAGCGAGTATGGATAAATCTCTCCGCTGCTTCTCTGATTGTAGACAGTTCTACAATCTTTTTCCAGTTTAATTGACATTTCAGCTTGAAATTATCACCTCATTCCTCCCCTGTATCCTTATTGAACCCCGTATTACTCAGATACAATTTTCTGTATTCCTTAATAACGACACACCGCACCGATATACATTCTCCACACTCAAATTTATAAGAGAAAAACCGAATCACGCACACACACATACATTTTCGGTCATCCGTTTTAATAATCCCACAAAGCTTTCAGTTTCATCGACCGTGTTAATAGCCTATTGTCGCTCCCCAAATTCCTTAGGAATAGTCATTAAATTTATTGAGTTTGGATTTGTGGATTATTCCCATAGCGCCTTTTGATCTCCTTTAATGGTGTACTTTTCTGCATGAATGCCACCACAAAAGGGAGCTTGCTCCGTCTGTTATGGCGTTTTCATTGTTGTACACTTCATCAGAACGAGTATAAAGTGCAGGGAGTGCAAAATAAGAAAGGATTGGGAAGTCAAAATTATGTCTCCCGAACAGAAAATGGTAATGCGATTTGATGAGGAGTCTCTGAGGGTGCAGCTCGACACTAAGGAAACGGAGGACCTGTCTGGATATGACCAGCAACCATCAGCTTTGGTTCATTCCGATACTCAGGTAATCGAAAGTGCACTGCGAGATGATCGTCTACCTTGAACTGTGGCTGATCCAGCCTCTCGAGTAGCCTGCCTAGCCGGCAAGTTACGGTTCGAAGAAGAGCCCTTCCAAGTAGGCCTAAGCAGAGACTGTCGATAATCACGACTAACAAATTTTCCGATGGAATAATGAGCAAGAGAATGAAATCAAAATTCGAATTGTAGGAGTTTTTTTTATTAGGGACCAGCTTGAGAAATTCTACAGCAGAAAATCAACTAAACGATGGAAGTACTGCTATCCTAGAGGACGAGTTAAGGATCTTGTCGATTCAATAGAAGATTTTACAAGCGGAGATACTCAAGAGATAGCTTATAGAATGCATATTGGTACTAATAAGGAATTATCTACAAGGTAAGGGGAACTTCTAGCAAGATAGCGCCAACTGATGAAGAAGCTGAAAGAAAGGAGTAGGAACGTGTCGCTTACAGGTATCCTTCCGAGAATAGGTGCAGCGAATGTTCTCTATGGAAGAGAATCCTATATTAAAACTTTCTTAAACTTCTTTGCCAGGAAGAGGGACTGCACTTTATCATTTATGGGATGATTTTTACGAACAAATGTAGCTAATCTCGCCCAATGTACCTCATCTGATCGTGGTGGGAATGGCAAGGCTAGGAAAAATAATTAATAATTCTCTTGTAACTTTTCGGACAGAACAGCATCGAAGAATACATAACACATATGAGAGAGTGGCTCACCACGCCGTAGTAATAATGGACCAGTTCTTAAAGACAAATTTACATCCCTACTACAGGAACGCACGTATTATTCGAAATAAGCTTGTCGAATTGTAATGTTTAATGGAATTTAGCAGCTTCAATATTATAGCGATAACGGAATCATGGGCGGAGACATCGAGGAGAGACTATATCGGCGAATTATAACTAACAAATTGTAACTTAATCAATAGAGATCGTACACAAAAACAGGGTGAAGGAGTACTAATGTACACCAAAAATCATATAAGTTTAACCGAATTTAAAATTGACTGTCACAAAAAAGTTGAAGTAATATGGGTCCAAATAAAATCTAATGGTTTTCCAATAATTATTTTTGTAGTGTATAGGCCCTCACTACAACAGATTGAGATTTACACGGAATTATATAACATTATTGGAAGTAATATTAAAAATAATCGCACTTTATTAATTGGGGATTTAAATTGTAGAAATATTAACTATGCAACGTTAAATGCGGATGGCTTTGGGCAGAGACTTTTGGAGGTTAAGGAAGAAAAGTACTTGAAACACTTAGTCAACGAACCAGCCCGAGGAGAAAATTTCCTATATGTAATTCCAATTAACAAGGTTAATCTAATTTTTCAAATTAGTTTTGGGGTAAGTATTGGCTCCAGTGATCACAAATCAATAGATTTTTATATTAATATAAATCGTTACAAGGATAATAATGATATCAAACCGCCAAATTTTAAACGTGTGTAATTTTATGGATTCAACCCCAAGTTTAGAGAGATCAATTGGGATTTAGCGTTAGGAAATGTTAATTAGTGGTGATTCCTTTTCATCGAGAAATTTAGGGAATTAGACGAGTAATTCATTTCACAAAAAAACAAACAAAACGCCTCTGTAAACCAAACTAGTGGAAGGATCATATCGAAGTCAAATCGAAGGATAGAAACTGTGCATACGGGCTTCATAAGCGTATCTCATCCGAAAAAATTAATGAGATTTATGTAGCACGACAAAAGGAATGTTAAAATGAAATACGAAGTGTTAAAAGAAAGTATGAAATTCAACTTGCTTGCCAAAGAAAGTAAACTTAATCCTTAGAATTTTTTCGATTATTTATCTAATAGAAACTCGATAAAAGAAACAATAGGACCTATCAAAAGTCACAATATCAAATTAGTTTAGGATACAGAAAAGGTGGCTAATATATTAAACAACGTTTTGCAACGGTATTTATAATCGAAGACCAACCTAATATACCACGAACGAACGAAGTGATTTACTTTAACGAGCATAATTTTTTTAACCGATATCGAATTCTTCAAAGCAAATAAATTTTGATATCAGTAAGTTGAAATACAGTAAAGATTCAGGTTTTGATCTAATCTATCCTGTGCATTTAAAAAGGATTCGAAACGTGTTAGTGGGACCACTAATGGACTTTTTTAACAAATCTTTAGAAGCAGGTGTCGTGCCATTAGATTTTAAGCTAGCGAATATAACCCATTTTTAAGAAGGGTAAAAGAGAACTTCCGTTCAATTATTGACCCATAAGTTTAAAATCCATCATACCTCAAGTAATGGAATCCGCGATAGAGGAATCGACTAGTTGGAAGTACATAATATCATTAATGATTGTCAACAGAGCTTTAGAGAGAAAAGTTCATGTTTAACTAATTTTATGTATTTTATGTCAGCATGATTAAAAGCTATGATGAAAGTAGATCTTTGGGCATAGTTTAAGCATACTTCGCTAAATCATTCGACACCTTTCCTCATGTGCGATTACTTACTTTAATTTTTGCTCATGGAATTAGCGAGAACCTCTTACAATGGATAAAGTTGGCTTAGTAATCGTAAGCAGAGAGTGATTTAAACCGTAAATTTTCGGAGTAGAAAAATATAATTAATGGCACGCCCCAGGGGGCTGTTTTGGGACCATTGTTGTTCCTTATTTATGTAAACGTTAGGAAAACGGTCCTTCTTGGTAAAGTATCCAAATTTGCGAAGGACACAAAAATTGTGGGTAGAATTTTAAATAAAAATGATACCAGAAAAATTCAGCTGGATCTAGATAAAAGCTTGGAATGGTGTAATAAATGGAACATAAAAGTCAATTTAGGCAAGTGTAGAGATTTTCATGTTGGTAGAAATAACTCAAGTTTCAAATATCAAATGTGTAGTTAAAATCTTATGTCCGTGAAAGAAGAAAAAGATTTAGAAGTGCAGGTATCAAAGGATTTTAAGTTAATAAGTTTATTAAACATTGTGACGAAGCGTGTAAGAAAGCAAACCGAATGCATGGTATATTGCAGGAAACTTTTATTAGCTTTAGGTAATTAATCACCTAAAACTAACGCTTCCAGATTAAAGTCAGTTGCCTGTTATTGTATTTTCCAATAATTCAGTTTTCATTGTCAATTTCTCTTAGTTAACGGCTGAAGAAAATATGGTAAACTACATATCGAAACTGGTCACGTTTTAATAACCGTTTTAATTATAATAATATACTTTATGTTCCAATAATAGTGGTTTTATTGCACATTTATTTACTCGTTATTGAGTGAAACAGTGTTTAAATTATGAAAAAGATTTTTAAGTACAACCATGGTATCACACGAAACAAGCGGTTTAAACTGAAAAGACGGAGATTTCAAACAAACATAGCTAAACAAATTTGACCTTTAAAATCAACGATAAATGGAACACTATTCCCGCGGAGGTAGTAAATGCTAGCTAGTAGTGTTAATAGTTTTAAAAACAAGTTACAACTGTTATTTACCGAATAATACATAATATTGTTTAAATACGTAGCACTGTTTTGGATTAAATATCACATGGGTAAACATCATAACGACCATGTCGAAAAGAGGCCTACTAGCATATTAGTATAGAATGGGACTGGCCTTGGAGGGGACTAAGTGGTCATTGCTAGCTCCCTGTAACTATGTAACTACATCAATTGAAATTTGATCTTGTTCAATTGACCTATCCATTTTCTATATTACCCACTTAACTTGACATTATTGTCGAGTTTATCAAAGTTTATGCATTAAAGATACAAATCTTTTAACATTACCGTCTCTAAATATGATACTGCCTTTATTCTTATCAAAACCTCTCCCCTAACTTTTGAAAGAAAATGCAAAGTATTAAAAAAATGGTGTGTCATAAACTATAGGTATGATTACATTTGTGAAAATTTAAAGTAAATATGAGTAAATAAAACTAAAGTCCTTAGCAGATAAACAATTTAATATAAAAATGGAAGTTTCCATAATAATCCCCAACAAAAGTGAAAAAAATATCTATTGGAATATACTGATTAAATTATCGGTGGAAAACATAAGGAACTAGTGTTTAGTAATCTTACTAGATTCATCTTAGGAATTCTCTAGATTAATGAACAATTTTCGGATTATTCGCTTTATACCTCACTTTATACTTATCTTCCAAACATTATTAATGGGACTCAGGCCAGGAATGTTCGCGCAATTTGAAAATAGTGGTCTATGAAGGTTTCACAAATTTGGCCACGTGGCAGAGGCGTTATCATTCATGAAATTTGTAGGTTGGACACGCGAACCCCAGCAGAAGGGGCAAAGCATGCCTTTGCTCCAATTCTTTATAGACGTGTGCAGTTAATAAAATTTGCAAGCTTACATTTGGCCTAGCTCCTTCCATCCAAATCACACGTAAAACTTTTCACTCATTTGGTGCAATTGACTTAATTTTTTTCTGGTCTAGTATGAACGAACTTTTTGTTAGCTACCCTGAAGACTTAGATAGCCCCTTGAAAAAAAAAAACCCCAAACGCTGAAGACTTTAAACTTATAATCATCATTGGTGTGAAGTAGGCTAAATTTGTCCTCGGTTCATGCAACGTGGTCAGTGATGAATGTCAGACGAGATTCCTTATTTTTACCTTCGGCGAAGAGCCAGGGCAACGCGTAGCTTTTTGTAAAAGGAGCAAAATTTCATTGTACCTATTTACAGCTATGCAGTGAACCATATGACCATGGGACTTATGGTTATTTTCCCTTGACATTTCAAATCTGCCATTAGATTTGGTGCTGGGTGGCACCATCTAGTGGTAGAAGCCTTATTTAGCTATTTAGCTCTTCAAAGGCACTTGTAAGTGATTTAAACCATGGGAAACCATCAATGCAATTAATCATCTTATCACAAAACGCCGAAGGTCATTGGAGGAAACGTGAAGATTGTTTTTCTCCAGCCAACGTGACACTCTGTCAGACAAAGTGGATAGTCTAATCCTCAATATCTCCCAAGAAACTGCTAGAGGCGTCTTAAAGGCGACCTTCCTGACAATTCTCGGAAAAAATCGGTCTTAAATGTGTGAGCCCTACATCTAACGTTACGTATTTATTTGTTTATGCTTAATAATAAAATATAAGAATTAAAATATAAAAAATAATCAGCTCATAGTAGAATTTATAAGAGAAAGCTAGACAAGTTGAACAATATAAACATCAGGTTTAAATGTTCCAATTTCCTAATTAAATTTTTACCGGAGGTTTATTCTTTTCTGTTTCTTGTTTGTGAGGGAATCCCCACGTGGAAGATCTTTAGCAGAAAGGAACTCCAATGTGCAACAGAAGGTCCGGATAGGCCTAAAGAGGTAAGCCTACCCCCCACCCCCCTCCACAAGCGGTAGCTTTGAATTGAGTTCCCCACGATAAACCTTTATGCGGGCTAAAATAGCTCTGCAAGAAGATTCGGGGCCCTTCAAGAGTAGAGCTGTTTC
The DNA here is from genome assembly GCA_963969495.1 of Ceratothoa steindachneri. NCBI lineage: Eukaryota > Metazoa > Arthropoda > Malacostraca > Isopoda > Cymothoidae > Ceratothoa > Ceratothoa steindachneri. The sequence goes on along the minus strand of OZ018331.1, from coordinate 56,573,118 downwards.
CAGGCTAAATCCCCAACTCCGGGGAGAGCCTTGGATATAAATAACGCTCGACTTCCCGGAAGACACACAGATTTGAGTAGTCTCGCCAGAACCCAGAAGATTTCTCCATGGTTCCAAGTCAAGTGTTAGCAACAAAGCAAAGTGACAACTGGACTATTTTTTTTATTTGGAATTAGCCCCAACAAGGAGGTAATTCCACTGAACGATCGCCCCGAGTGATTTTCCCGACTTCTTTTATCAACTCCTGTCGAAGCCATCCTTATTTCGGGTAGCCGAAATACTCTCCCCTGGATCAGAAGTTACCGCCCCTACCCTTGCTTTTGGAGAAGCGTCATCACTCCAACCTCCCGCTCTGAAGTCCGAGCGGTCTCACCTCACGTACAGAAGATATCCGTAAGCCAGACTCCCTCTCCTTCCTTCAGTAACCCAATTGAGTTAATCTTCCCCCCTTTGTTTATTGAAGTGATTTTTGCCCGAAAATTCTCGGAGGTAATTTTACCCTTCAATTCTCTTATTATTATTTTTTTCGTGTAAATAAAATTCTATTTTTGTATATGTCTCTTTAAATAACCTTGAACTTTACCATTGTCCATAATTTACCTGACCTCGTTGCACTCTCTCGTAACTCAGCCCGTCTGAAAGTGTGGTTTTCCGTCTGTGATAGAACGTGTTAAAGCTGCGTTTAATTTCAACTCCTACCCCGTATTATTTAAAACCACGATGCTGCCCACGTGCATCTTCGATTCGAGGCTTGGAGTCTTATCTCAGCTACCGGATGCCAATGTTTAAACAAGGAGGTTATCGTCCCCCCGTTCGCCCCCATACGCCGACCTCGCCAGATCGAGTTAGGCTTATGAACAGATAAGGCATTGTTCCCCGGCCCGGCTGTGCGTTCCCTCTAAGCTTCCACTCCATTTTCCCCCAAGCCAAGGAGATGTCCTGGCTATTTATATGGAAAATTTACCACTAAGATCAGATTGGAGATCCAGATTTTCGTCGCGAAACATCACCACGAACCTCTCTCCCTTTGTGCGCCAAGGGACCTCGACCTCGAGATTCACCATCACTTGTCCAGAAGGAGGACAATATTCCTTGAGTGCAAAAGGTTCGAGCCTTTCCGACGCCAAGTCCCCAAGGCCCCACCCCCTGTTGTTCAAGGAGAACAGCATTAGAACAGCCATTGTTCGTTTTGAGCCCTTCGCCAAGAAACGGTTCTCATCCCCCCCCTGTTGTTCAAGGAGAACAGCATTAGAACAGCCATTGTTCGTTTTGAGCCCTTCGCCAAGAAACGGTTCTCATCCCCCCCTGTTGTTCAAGGAGAACAGCATTAGAACAGCCATTGTTCGTTTTGAGCCCTTCGCCAAGAAACGGTTCTCATCCCCCCTCTGTTGTTCAAGGAGAACAGTATTAGAACAGCCATTGCTCGTTTTGAGCCCTTCGCCAAGAAACGGTTCTCACCCCCCCTGTTGTTCAAAGGAGAACAACATTAGAACAGCCATTGTTCTTGAGCCCGTAGAAAAGAGACGGTTCTCATCCTCCCTTTGTTCAGAAGAGAACAACCTAGAACAGCCATTGTTCTTGAAGCCGTTCGTCGAGTAACGGTTCTCCTTTCCAAGACGCCTCGTCAGGATCCTTTTATCCCCCCCCTTCGGCTGGAACTCGCCAGCGGACCGAATATTCCTTCAAGTACCTTCCACTGCACCCTAATGAAAAGTTACGTAAGCCAAAACTTCACCTTTGAGTATTGATCCCTTTTGTCAATTCTATCCTGTTCTTTAAATGGTTTATCGAAGCATCCCATCTCTTTAACTCTATATTTGTTTTACCTTTTTTTAAAACCCTTAAATACTTGGATTAGCCCGAGTCTCCACGACTCTTTCCATTCTGTTTATGTCAATATTTTCCGTTTTGTGTATTGTTTATAGTTATTATTAATAAAACTCTATTTTATTAATGATAGCAATATTATTATCCTTGAGCTCAGTTCCACTCCTTAAGCATATCGAAGATACATAATATCGGCCGCCAGACAGTAACGCACTCTAAAGATAATTAAGGAAGTTCCCTCAACGAATAGTGTAATATATGGTATCGTCGGGAGTCATTCTACGACATATATATATATATATACTATTTAAATTTGGTATCAGGTGTGTAAGGTTTAACGCTATATCTTTGCAAACACTGGTCTCAGTCGAGTAAAGCATAGTGTTATCCGTTATAATAATAGAATATAGTAGTTCCCTTTTGTTTTAACGATTGCTATCCCCCTTTTTTTTAAACTTAAGAAGCTGGAGTAGCTCAAGGAACGGTTATAATAATTTGTTTGTGTTTTTTTGTGATTTTAGTCAGTGGTTATTTAGATTGAGAAACCAAGTACGAATAGGTCAGTGCCCATATTTAGGTAGGCTAATTCTATAGAGGCATAATTCTTGTTGCAAGAAATTTTAGTTGGTTGACTAGTGCGCCCCCAAGTGCAAAGATGACTCAGTTTGAAATCTTTAAAGCGCAAGGAGAGTCCTGTGGACTTTCCGGAAAAGAACTAACTGAGTACATTCAAGAGGAGCGAAGGAAAGAAAGAGAAAGAGAGGCATGGTTAAGACAAACTGAGCTTCACCATCAGATTGAATTAGCTCGGATTGAAGAAAAATTTCAAAGAAAAAGAGAAGAAAGAGAAAGGGAAAGAGTAATCCGACGAGAGGAACGAGAAAGAAAAATACAACGAGAAGAACGAGAAAGAGAAATCCAACGAGAAGAAAGAAGGAAGGATTCGCGCCCCTTGCCAGGAAAGCTGACAAAGTTTCCGAGCCCCGTAAAACCCCCAAACTTGTTTCCCCCAAACCAACAACGGGACTCCAAACCTCCCGTTAAGACTTCTCCTCCATCTCTCTTCCCGAAGCGACCAACCATATGCTTCACCTGTGGTGTAGAAAACCACATGAGCTGGAATTGCCCCCAAAATTCTAGGCTTAAAAGCGGACCAGCCCACCAAGTTCACCAGATTAATGCAACCCCGGCTCCCCCGGTGGTGCAGACCCAAGCAGAAACTTCTCCCCCTCCGTCAGGCCACCAGGTAAATTTTTTTTTGGGTGAAAGTTCATCGGGAACTTTGAAATATGAGGAGGGCAGCGTGGACAGTTGCCGAGTATTGACTCACGTCAGGGACACAGGATGTACGTGTTTCATCGTGTCCGACGAACTCCTCCTAGTGGCCTCTAACCACGAAAAATTGCGGTGGTACATGACCAACTTGGGCGGGCAAACCGATTCCCCGTCGCTAGATGTTACCTGCAGTGTCAATATTATAATGGCTGGGCTGAAGTCATTGTAGCACCCATAAAATTCTGTTCCGTACTTATAGGACAGAGCCCCCAAGTAAGTTTCGACCCTGTGTTTCAGGCCGCCCTTCCTCAAGGCCGAGATAAGAAAGAAGCCCAGGAGCCCGTCCCCATCAGAACCCCGATACCGTCCGATTTCTCGGAGACCCCTAACCAGGACTTTAGGACGGAAAATGAGGAGTGTGAATCACTAAAACCCTTAGGTGATAAGGCCCAAGACAAGGACACGGAGACTGTCCCTGGACCCCAAGAAAAAAAGAACCCCCAACGCGCCCATGGAGATACCTTCGTAGAACTATACGAAGCATCGGCGCTTGAAGAGGATTGCCCCTCGGAGTCCCTTAATGTAATCCAGACTGTGTGCATCCAACCTGATGCCGATTACCCTCCTCCTTCCCTACCAGGCGAGTCTTTGGAACCCTCTGACCTGGATAGTGACGCGCAGCTGACACCGCGTCAGAAGAGTCAGCTACAAGAACTAATTAAATGGAGTCACCATTTACCCGCCCTATTAGTTCTTTTCGAGCAACTGCGTGAAAATGGCCTCACCATTGGCCCCAGCAAATGCCATTTTGCCCACGAAACCAGCAAATATTTGGGTTTCAAAATAGGACGAAGCAAGTTAGGTCCCCACGAGAACAAGATTAAGGCAATCGCCCACATGCCCCTCCCGATTACAAAGAAGCCATTAAGATCGTTCCTAGGATCAGCTTCTCCCTATCAGCGATTTGTTCCGAATTTCGCTGCAATTTCGGCCCCCCTATGCCCCCTTCAGGAAAAGAATTTCTCCGATCGTTTACGTTGGAATGATGTCGCTGTTTCCCATTTTAATCAGCTCAAAAGTAAGTTCATTTCTGCCCCCATTTTAAAGTTGCCCAACCCGGAAAAATCCTTTGGGATTAAGAACGACGTGATCAACGAGGGCATTGGAGGTGTACTCCTTCAATACGTGGATGACAGAACGAGTCATCCAGTTGCATATGCTAGTCGTCAATTATTACCACGCGGAAAGAGATATGCCACTAGAGAAAAGATAGCTCTATCAATTATCTGGGTCATAGACAAATTCAAGCTGTACTTGATATGTAAAGAATTTCAAATAGGAACCGACCACCCTCCGTTAGCCTATATAAGGAATTTGAGACACTCAAACGGCTGCATCATGCGCTGGAGTTTACTCTTGCAAGAGTATCAGTTTAAAATAAATTAGATAAAAGGTTCCGATAACCAGGTCGCTGACGCCCTCAGTAGAAATGCGTTACCGAATAGCGTAGAATAATTGTATTCATAGGATTAGTATCTCCATGTAGGTATATACCGTCTTGTACGACTTAATTTAAGATTCTTTTGTAATATAATTAATTAATGTATATGTTTGAATTTTGTAACGCTCAATGTCTAATTTTTGTATGTATATATATTTGTTCTTATAAATTTACGTATAAATTATTTTGTCCCGTATGTACTAAGTTTATATCATTTCATTGTTCCATGCCCTTTTTTTTTCTCTCTGATTAAGTTGTATTAAAGGTTATTTTCCCCTGTAATCTAAAGATCAAAATGATCATATGTATTGAGGTAATACTAGTTAGGTGCAGGAAGGTACGGTTGGTACAAGAAAACGAGTTCCCCACAACGGAGCTCTATCGTTGTCTCTTCTCTCTTTTTTTTTCGAAGTGACAACTTCCCCTGGAATGGAGGGATGTGATAGAACGTGTTAAAGCTGCGTTTAATTTCAACTCCTACCCCCTATTATTTAAAACCACGATGCTGCCCACGTGCATCTTCGATTCGAGGCTTGGAGTCTTATCTCAGCTACCGGATGCCAATGTTTAAACAAGGAGGTTATCGTCCCCCCGTTCGCCCCCATACGCCGACCTCGCCAGATCGAGTTAGGCTTATGAACAGATAAGGCATTGTTCCCCGGCCCGGCTGTGCGTTCCCTCCAAGCTTCCACTCCATTTTCCCCCACGCCAAGGAGATGTCCTGGCTATTTATATGGAAACTTTACCACTAAGATCAGATTGGAGATCCAGATTTTCGTCGCGAAACATCACCACGACCCTCTCTCCCTTTGTGCGCCAAGGGACCTCGACCTCAAGATTCACCATCACTTGTCCAGAAGGAGGACAATATTCCTTGAGTGCCAAAGGTTCGAGCCTTTCCGACGCCAAGTCCCCAAGGCCCCCCCCCCCTGTTGTTCAAGGAGAACAGCATTAGAACAGCCATTGTTCGTTTTGAGCCCTTCGCCAAGAAACGGTTCTCATCCCCCCCCTGTTGTTCAAGGAGAACAGCATTAGAACAGCCATTGTTCGTTTTGAGCCCTTCGCCAAGAAACGGTTCTCATCCCCCCCCCTGTTGTTCAAGGAGAACAGCATTAGAACAGCCATTGTTCGTTTTGAGCCCTTCGCCAAGAAACGGTTCTCATCCCCCCCCCCCTGTTGTTCAAGGAGAACAGCATTAGAACAGCCATTGCTCGTTTTGAGCCCTTCGCCAAGAAACGGTTCTCACCCCCCCTGTTGTTCAAAGGAGAACAACATTAGAACAGCCATTGTTCTTGAGCCCGTAGAAAAGAGACGGTTCTCCTTCCCCCCTTTGTTCAGAAGAGAACAAAGTAGAACAGCCATTGTTCTTCAAGCCGTTCGTCGAGTAACGGTTCTCCTTTCCAAGACGCCTCGTCAGGATCCTTTTATCCCTTCCCTTCGGCTGGAACTCACCAGCGGACCGAATATTCCTTCAAGTACCTTCCACTGCACCCTAATGAAAAGTTACGTAAGCCAAACGTCACCTTTTGAGTATTGATCCCTTTTTTTCAATTCTATCCTGTGCTTTAAATGGTTTATCGAAGCATCCCATCTCTTTAACTCTATATTTGTTTTACCTTTTTTTAATCCCTTAAATCCTTGGATTAGCCCGAGTCTCCACGACCCTTTCCATTCTGTTTATGTCAATATTTTCCGTTTTGTGTATTGTTTATAGTTATTATTAATAAAACTCTATTTTATTAATGATAGCAATATTATTATCCTTGAGCTCAGTTCCACTCCTTAAGCATATCGAAGATACATAATATAGGCCGCCAGACAGTAACGCACTCTAAAGATAATTAAGGAAGTTCCCTCAACGAATAGTGTAATATATGGTATCGTCGGGAGTCATTCTACGACACCGTCCCTTTGGTCGGTTAGATTTCAATTTATTGGTCCTCTCCCATAGATATAATATGGTATTGATATAATGTAATGTCATACCACGACATTGTTATTAATTATTTTTTTCTTCTCTCTTTTGCTCTCTCTATTTCTCTTTATTTTTTTACCGTGATGTTTTGCCAAAACTCATTGGGTAATATCGTAATTTCTAACTTTAAATGATAGCACACTAATCGATATATATAAGGGAATTTTTTTTTAGTTTTCACCATATGTCTTGATGTCATTTCAACAGTTTCTACTTATCATACTATCAAATGGTATATTTAAATTAGTAAATTGATATAATAATAATAAAGTTAAGAATTTAGAGAGAAAATATTACTTCTCATTTGTAGTTTTAATTTGATCTTCATCATCAAGTGAAGTGGGATCTTCAGTAGATTATTATATATCATTATAATAAATATATTTGTAAAAAAGGTATATCCCTGCATGAAAAGATCATTGTAGCAATGGGAATAAAGACAAGATTCCAACCTCGTAAACAACTATTAGAAAGAAAACTACGTTTATTTTTTCATCTTCCCTTCCAGTTTGAAGATAAATTATACAACTTTTACTCGAGATTCCAACAATTTTTACTCAAATTCAGTGGCTGATAAAAGAATAATTTTTTATTTGTTCTGTTTATTCACCTCGAAGTTTAGAGTAAAAAATTATTTTGGATTTTTATGACGAATTGGAGAGATTATTTAAAGAGGTTTGATATCTTACAACTTTATTTTTTTTTTATTTAAGTATAATAAGATTAAAATCAAAGTGGAAATGTTAGCCCATAGAAAAGTGTTAAACCAAAAATATCTATATGTAAACAATTATATAAAAAGCGATTTTTCATATTTCCAGAGATTCCTGATAATGTTGAGTTTTATATCTCGTAGCAACAGATCCTTCTTGTACTCTGTATTGCACTGATGACTGTGCTGGGATACCTATGCGAATATAGTATTTTAACTGATATTCCCTCAAATATTTAAACATACGGCTGGTTAAATTAAAGTAATTATTATTTCTTAAGATTAAAAACATAAATAATATATTATTTAAAAAATATATGGTAGGAATAAATCTTTGTTCCTTTTCATTTTTTCTCTTTCTAAACAATAATATATGCTAATTAGGTAATTAACATGGTGATTTTCGTTCTATTGTAAAAAAAGTCATTCACTGATGGTTAAATTATAGTCATGCCTGCAACGTATTCCTCCCTAAGTTTTGGAAAGACTAAGTTCATGTTTGCACACCCGTGGTCAAGCCAGGGGACACCCCGAAGAACAAGAACACTCGTGTTGAATTCGTCTTTTTAGACATTCTTATTATTAAAATAACCTAATGGGTAGTGCACGTCCATCTTTAGAAAGCAAACATATTTTGAATTCAGTCTAAAATTATTTAGCTTTTGGAACCACAAATTTAAAATCAACAGTTTATCTGTTTTGATACGATGGGCCGTACGAATTTGTTCATGCTGTGGTTTTAATAAAACCTTGAAATTGACTTTCTAGAAAACCTTTCGTGGCCAACTCTTTTCCCATTAATTTTACTAACCTTTTCATAGACAAATATTAAATAACTTATTCCATCCAAATATTGCAAGGATCACTTAAGGATTCGCGGTATTTTCCCTTTCCTGATCTTGTTATTTTATTTTTGTGCCAAGGATATAACCACTCTGTGTTTACATAAGAAGGACTATTGGCTGCTTACACTTGAGGACATGTGGACACATTGGCGTTAGTTGCAGAAAGAGAAAATAGTATCTGCAAGAAATTTGTCTTGCTCATCAGAGACCAGATCAGAAAATGCCACTATCGAAAATTTTGAGATTTGGCGTTTTAATCCTCACACCACCAATCAAACAATTTTAGAGTCTCATTTTATCAAAACACACTCACCCAATTAAATACCAACTCAACATGTCACTCCTTGTCATAAATACCCACAACCAACTAACTTAAAACATTTTTAATAATTTGCAAAAAGCAGCCCATAAGGCTGTCCATTTTTTTTTAAATTCGTCTTTCCCTCGACTCTCTGACAGCAGGTGTAATTTTCTCTTTTTACTTTAAATTTATCCCTGTTTTTTTACTTTAACTATTAACTACTTGAAATATTATATAGTTTTTGTATATTCGTTATTTATAATTATATATATATATGTATCTATATATATATATATATATATATATATATATATATATATATATATATATATATATTATCCATATAGTTTCCGCTGGGCAGACTTAATTTAATTTTCAATAGAATACCAATGGTGAGGAGTAGACTAAAATCCAACATAAAACAATCTTTATTAAGTTTGAATAGTGCAACGTTTCGATCTTACGATCATCTTCTGGCTCTAGAAAACAGATTGAGATATACATATATAATAAGTTTAAGTATTCAACACGAATTATAATTATAAATACAGGGGAGTAAAATACAAAGATATATACAAAAGTGTAAATTGAAGTGTACAGAAAAAAAACACAAAAAAAAAGTACAAACTAAAAAAAATTAAACGGATTAAATGAGAAACATATCTTGAATCTTTGATATCCAATGAGAATATGGTGTGGTAGAGAGGTCGCGGGAAATATAACAGTTTGCTAGTAGTGATCGTTCAAAGGATGTTTAATGTAATATACGAGGAATCATAATTGAGTGAGCGTTGTAGAGTCTTGATATAAACATATTTGAAGATACGTAGAGTTTGAATTCAAAAACCTGAAGTCATGTAGGGATGGAATTGTTTAGCATTTAATTTTGTGCTCTCTTATAGAAGAATGGTCTTTTTTATTAAGAAATATCCCTGTTCTAAGAATAATGCCCATGTGAATGAATAAACCGTCTTGAAGGGTATGTATGGTGCTTCCAACCTATTTTCCCAAGGGACACTCTGGACAAGAGTAAAAATAAACTACACAACTACGTAACTCTTTATTGGTTTGATCGTAAATGTAAACTAAAGAATCCCCTTTTTAGCGTTGTTAGAAAAAACAACTTTGAAGTTAATTTGGATAAAAAATTTTGTTAATAGTTTAGAGATATCTTTTCTGAAGGTTCGATTCAAAAAACCTATCTCAGGAACAACAAGAAATCTAACTTCCCTAGTTGCAGTGATTTCAGGAAATGGAGGGTAATATATGTTATTTAAAAAGTGTTTTATTCTTTTTTCAATTAATAGTCAAGGAAAGCTGTTTTTTTTATTAAAAATACTTCAAGTTCTGGAACTAATGGTGGATTTGAAGGAAGGATAAGTAAAGGTGAAAGCCCATGTGTACAAGCATATATTTGGTAGAAATTTTATATGTAAAATCACAGAAACTATAAAAGTTAATCCGGAAACCTACAGAAGTAGGATTTCTATGGATAGATCTCAAGATATTACCGTTTTCTTTGGGAATTAAAATGCCTAAAATGGGGGATACGGTTATTATTTTCAGTCTCAATCGTAAATAAAATATTCGGGTATAAATAATTGATAAAATTAAGAAACCTTTGAGCTTGTAAAGGTTCATTAAAAACTGCAATGAATACTGTCATCGAGAAAGCGACGATAAAAAAGTGGTTTATAACCGTTGGAACACTGATGGAGTATTAAATCTAAAAAAAAATTGATGAAATATTTAGCAGCGGTTTGGCGAATAGGCAACCCTGTAGGGGTGCGAAGATGTATCAGGGAGAGAGAAAGAAAAATTCCGTCCAACGCGATAATATAAATAGCCTATTAAATTACCAAGTCAGTAGGGACTACGCATGTAACGTATTGGTAGAGTACTTGCCTCGGGATGCAAAAGACCCCAGATGGAACCCCCAAAAGTCCACAATTTTTACAAAGAAAATTCTCGAAGAAAACGGAGGCCACGAAAAACGCTGTCAAGGAAAACGGAAAGAAAACGTCTTCAAGGGCTAACTCATCCCATCGCATCAAAAACGTCTCAACTCATCAAGACCTCCTCAACTCTCAAGAATCATCACGTCATCAAGAATTTGGAAGGAATCATCACAATCAAGATAATACGTCAAGTTAATATGAAGATACAGCAAGAATTAACCCAGCCACCTTAAAGAATACTAAGAATACTAAGAGTCAGATAAATGGAAGATAAAGTTTCAAGGGGCAACTTCAGTCAACTAATAAATAAAGAGAGATTCGCATATAGAAAAACAAAAGATGAAGTATAATATAGATAAATAAAAGAAAGATAAATAATAAAAGAAAGGCCCCCTCCCCCATAACCCCTTCGCGAACGATCTGTCTGTTGGTAGGTAGATATTATTATCATGTGTGAAGTAAGACTCATTAAATATAAGTTCCAAAAGTTGTTTGAAAAGAGATCTAGAAAATCCATCAGTACTGTTTTGTTTTAATATACTGTTATGAAACTTAAGATTAAAAAACATTACAGCCAGATTTATTAATTCAAATATCAAAACTAACCTCTGTTGAAATAACCAACTAACACTAAACTTCTGCGTTGTAGTTAAATTAGCTTTCACCTTATGGGATGCTAATCGTTATATCTATATCAAAGTTATAGATATAAAACAACTAGAAATTGATTGATGATGTATCAGAAACTAGAATAATATCAAATAAAAATTTCTAAGACACGATTAAAATCGTTTCATACCAATAATACATAATTCATCACGCAAAAATAAAAATAAAAGAAAAGGCGACGAACAATTCTCGGTTGAAAATATTTCTACGATGTGACTTATTATACGAAATAATTCTTCTATCTTGCATCGCCATGAATAATCCCCCTAAAATATGAAAAGTAAAACTGTAATTATAATATTAAAAACATCGCCAGCCCCCCAAATTCTATATATATATATAGTTGTCTCCTTACTATAGTGATGCATTTCCCACGAAAAGAACTGCACAACTAGTAGAAATTCAGGCCTTCCTCTCGCCAGGTCCCCCTGTCAATCCACCTAAAATATTGATCAATCGAGCAAAAGTAGTTTTGCTAAGCCGTCATAAAAAGGCTTGCATCTCCTCTTGGACTAGTAGGTCTGTGGGATATCCATGTACTCCTCATCCAAAGATGTCTTGGGGAGAGTCCGCAGCGTAGTGAGGATACCTAGCTCTCCCATGGGACGTCATATATTTCCTATTCAGAGACGAGTTATTGCTGAGAGTCAAGCTCTTGATTTCACTTCTTTCAAAGTCCTCATCAGACATTTTATTCGAATATTGCTTTCCTTCCACTAGTGATGGAAAATTTAACTTGTTCAACTACATGAACTTACATCCTGTTAGGTTGTTATCCCAAGAACTAATCTCATTCCATATTGCCTCATTAAACACCACCTTTTGGCGCTCGACATCTTTCTAGATGTGAACAACCTGATCTAACTTAAAGAGTTCTTTCTCACAGTTTGGCGTAAGCCAATCATTAAGCCTGCCTCTAAGCTGGACTCCCAGCTCCGAGTACGTATCCTCGTCTCGTCTAAGATGTAGACAAAAAACAATGAAACTCAACTTTATTTAAATTTGAAAACCACAAAACAGCGAACGAAATCCATAATGATTCTAGGTCTCACCTTTGATAAGTGGTTGTCATGGAACCTTCAAGCCTCTCACTTTAATGCTGCAACTCATTCCATACTACAGAATATTTGAGATACATTTGATGATTTTTACAAGTATGTAGAAGACGTGACCATTAATTTGCCTTGGCTTTCTTCTGAGCTCTTAAAGAAATTCAGTCAATTATCTGACCTAAGATTATGGATTCTTTTCATCTGGTTATGTAAAATAGAAGTTTTTTTAGGTAAATACTAAATTATTCAGAAAAGAAAGTTTAAATACATTTCAGAAACATTTTTTGTAAATTTTATTTTTTTTTTATTTTATGTAAAAGGAGTTCCAATTTATTCAAATATGTTTTAAAAAAAATTTAGATTTACATTTTTACAGGATTTTCTCAAAAGAGTCTCGAAGAGAAGACAAATGTTGGTCTTCTTAGACCTACATGGAATATCGAAACTCTCTCTCGCTCTTCCTGAATTTTGTATCCCTTTAATCCTCGCGGAAATATTAAAAAAATAATATGCCTGAGATCATCAGCTCCATAATCACAAAGAACCTGCCAGTTTCCAATGACTTCTATTGGTTTAGGTGATTTAAATATTTGGAATACTTAGTTTATCAACATTTTACTATTTTATACATGTTACATGTACATATTCATATTACATCTTTTGCATGTTCAGGTAATTCTTATTTCCAGGAAATGTAGCCTCATTTCTTCATATTACAGCGGCTTCAAAGTATGTATTTGATGAGTTAATCAGATCACTCTGATTTTAATTCAAATAAGTAATTAATTGCGAGTTTCAAAGAGACTTGTTGCCAGATACTCTCTTGTAATTAAATCTCATATACGTTGATACTGAAGTGTAATTTCTTCAAATTGAAGAATATTGAGCTCTTTAAATTCTTTTCCATTCCTTTTCTATTTATTATATTTTTGGTATTGTAACCAATCATTAAAATAGGATCTTCTTTTATTACTTGCAAGATGGAGTTAGATTTTATCTACTCTGGGAATGATCATAAATATGTCGTTTTTAGATAAAAAGATATTCTGATTTCTTAAGATATTTCTTGCCTTTTCTGGCAGATTTTTTATTCTAAATTGAACCCAAGATTTCTCGGAACTTCTTCCTTAATTTGGCATCCGACGACTCGCTTTAATTGTAAAAATTATTTGTGATGGCTTGTTGGTTGTCGTTATGATGTGACTTTAAAATTACTGCAAATATAAAAATTCGAAACCTCGGGGGAAAAATGTGTTTTTAGTAATATTTTATTAGCTGGTTTTAAAAAGCTTTATATAAATCTTTATTTGGGCTCGGGATCTTGGATCATTATGTTGCAAATGCTTTTTTGACCCCAATAATTAAAGTTACTAAACTTCTTCGAATCGTAGTATTTAGTATCTATTTATTTTTTTCTATATACTTAATTTATCTTTTTTGTGTTTTCTTGTTTTACCTGAATTCGTATTGAAGCTGGTTCTCATTGTAGAATGAGGGTAGGATCAATAGTTGTCTAGTGCTTTAAAAAGTTACCTCCTTTGGCTATGTCAAAATTTTCCAATATACGAACATCCTTAGAAACCATCTTTTGAAGATTTCCTTGATTAAGAGTACTCGAATCTATACGAATATAGTACTGCTTGTTTACAAAGAGATTAATTAAAAAACATTGCATTTTATTAGTCGTAGATGAAAATAAGCATTCGCGTCGACATTGAGGGGGCTGCCATGTAGAAAACCCTGGTTCGGTTTCAACTAAAAACAAAATCTCTCCCCTGAGATATGTATTAAGTGCTTGAATTTAATGGTGATATCCTACAAAAACGATCACAAAACACATAGTCAGTCTTGATTTCTCTAGGTATTTTATCTATTTATAAGAAATAATATTTTTTCTAATTTGCAAATAATTATCCTTGCTTTATTTGGAGAGAATTAGGTTGCAAAATTAATGAGGCATACTTTTCTTTCGATAGGTCTTTGAGGGCAACGATCGTTATCTTGATAGACGATTTCCTGCCTATAAAATGAAGCATCTTTGGTTGGCAAAAACCTATATGGTCTGTCAGAATATCTCCCACCCATTCCCTTTTTCCCACCAGTACAATCTACAAACAGTAACAAACAGATTACAATCCACTAAGTACTTTCATCTCAAAGTCAACCATCCTCAACACCTTTTCCAGAAACATGGCGCTATTTCTTTTATAAAAACAAGTCAAATCCAAAGAGCTTCTTGCACTTAAAAGCAAAATTTAAGCCCAATTTTAAATCTTTTTTTCTCCAATATGTTGTCAAAATCTGATTTCTTGTTTTTAGGTTTAGTACCCTAATGGTAGTTTACAATGCAAGCACTCTAGTACCTTTTCTACTCTTAGAGATCTGAAGAACTTCCGTTAATCTGGGATTAAATTAAAGACTTCTGACGTCTCTTTTGTTGGTATTGCTAATGAGGAAAATCCTTCGTTCTTCTCCTTTACTTCTCAAGCGAATTCAATTGAGATCTGAAAATCTTTAAACCAATGTATAATCGATGGCAGTGAAATCTAGGAATGGTGACCTGCTTCAGTTCTAATGCGAGAGTCGCATGCTCTCACGGTTGCATGTTCTCAGACTATATACCTTAAACACATTTTTATTCTTCTTAATTTCACTCCTTTCTTTACAAGCCACTATTTTTATTTTTCTCTTCTCAATTCTCTGGTTGGGTTTCATTTAGGTTTTTACTGATTTCAATTATGAATGGAGGTTGTATAGCAAAATAAATTGCTATACAGCCGCCTGATTCAGGATACCATAGAGAGAAAAAAAGTAGGGCCCATTCTAACCTCTTCCAAAGAAGGCATTTTAGAGAAATATTTCCTTCATCTATATGATTGCTTGTACTTTCCTCTCACAATGACCTTTATTATCGATTCAATACCATCCAACCGTTTTAAAACGGACAGTCAAATTTCTTCGAATAAATTACTTTAAATATAATGCAAGCGTTTTTTTTCTATCAATCTTTTGAGGGATGATGTACTAAATCTCTCTAAGGTTTTTTCATTTTCTCAAAATTACTATTAAAATAGCCTCATAACATTTCCCTAAACTTCTTTTTTAATCTACCTTATATTTCCAAGGTTTTTCCTCCAAAAACTTTCAAAATTATATAGTGCATCGAATCCTGCCTTTTTCTTCGATTTGCTAAAGACTCAAAAGGTCCAGGATAGTAAAGCATTAAGCTCCGTAATCAAGGTCTCACGAAAGTCTTAATTTTGTTAATGAATAAAGGAAGTATCGTAAGACTATAAACCTGAAATTTAAAGACATTTTCCAAGACAACTATTAATGTGCAAAGTTTTCCGAGCTTGGGAGAAATAAACATAATTTTGCTCTCTTCTTTACTATTTTGAAAAAAATTTAATTTCTATCTATGATTACCTTTATTACCTATTTGCATATTATGACCGGCTTACCTAGTATCTTAAATTTAAAAAAAAATAAGATCCTTAACTGACTTGATCCCTATGTTTCAAACGCTCCATTTTAGTCATTTGCGAATGTACATCTCATTATGTCGGTCGGTCCCTATTTTGCTTTTGTATGATTTGGTAATAACATTGTGAATATTCAGCAGATTCTAACGATATTTGAAATCCTTATGTTGTTTTACATTCACTTTTGAATTTTTTAATTGGCAAGGTCCTTCCAACGTTAGCCTTAGATTTATGTTGTTTTAGAAATGACATCATAACGATTTGAGCCAATTCTAACGAAATTTAAAACCCTTATGTTGTTTTACATTCTTTTTCAAATGATATAATTGGCAAAGTCCTCCCAAGTTTGCGAGAAATTATTTGGCTATAACATCATAACTATTCAGCTGATTCTAACGAAATTTGAAATCCTTATGTTGTTTTACATTCTCTTTCGAATGATATAATTACCAAGTTTCTCACAAAGTTAATCTTGGAAGTATTGAAAATTTTTAAGGTCGTATGTTCATAAATCAGAAATATTGACAATACGTAATTTTTCCTCTGCAGACTTTGTTTCTACAGAGCAAAAGAAATACAAAATTTTATAGTAAAAAAAATAAATTGACATATAAACCTATTGAAAACATAGGAAAAGTTATGGAATGGTTTATTTTTTTTAGAGAAATTTTTGGGCTTGTAGAAAATCTAATAAATAACCAATTTTAATATCTAAGTTAAGAAGTAGCTATAGTGAGTTTTAAGGCTTAAAAAGATTTTATTTAACACACGCGGATTTTAAAATAGGCAAGACGTCGGCCGTGTGTTGTTTGAAGTTTGAATGAGTTAAGTGTATGTATTTCCTTGGATTAGTACAGCACCCGGTAGCTATTGCTAGCTAAGAGTATAGAAAAGAGGATGGATAGCTTCGTTTCAAATAGGATTGGTATAAATAAATACATAAAATGCTCCAATGAAAAGTCAAGTTAAAATCTGGATGCTAAATACAATTTATTACGATAGAAAATAAACAATGGGTAAAATTTTAAATTAGAAACGGAATTCGCTTAGAAAAAAATCAAAATTCCATTTTATCGAGTTCTAAGACGAAAGTATCATTTTTCAATCTAGTAAGTCAAGTCTAACTATTATATTTATCTGGTGAATAACTGCATTGTTGTAGGAGAATCAAAGGATGAAGAAATAAGGTTTATAAAGAGAGGAGAACTATCACTCGCAATAAGAAACAACATTATTATGCAATTTAAAAATACAATCGTGCCCTGCTTAAGTGAATCAAATTCAATCATCTAGCACTCCACTCAGGTGACATCACCTCTCTTCCAATTGCATTCACACGATTGTGTCCTGAATACGTCCAAACAGTAATTATCTTCAATTTCATACGAGGGTTAGTAGAATTTCACAAAGTCTCTCTTCCCTTAATTCACCTAAGGGCTTTTATTCTCAAATATTTTTCAATTGAGGAATCACAATTTAAACATAAAAGAACGAATATATTCAATAAATAGCAATTTAGCATACTAAAAGATGTTTGTCCATCTTATATATATATATATATATATATATATTTAGCAAATAATTTTCATCTCTGTCCAACGCGTGTTCTGTTAGGTGATACCACTGTTAATTATAGGCTACAACCAGTGTCTTTATGTATAGTAAAATTGGCTAATTTAATACAACTATTCCCTTAATAGCTCCTTTTTCCTCTCTCCACGCTAAATTTCTGGCAATTTTCACCTTATAAATGTGACTATCTGTCATAATTAGTAAAATTTGGATGAAACAGTGTGGCACTGATGCAGAGCAAATCACAAAAAAATACATCCTCTCCGATGTATAACTTAACACGGGCTTTTAGATATTCAGTAAATGTTGCCAGTTGCCTTCAGAAAACTAGCTACCAACTACCTCCCAAATAAATTTAATTTAAGGTATGCTTAGCCATCCTTTGTTCATTTGGAATTTCGGATTTTTTCCCTAAACCTCCAGGCCCTTTCTGGCCTACTATAATATAATTATGTCTGCAAAATTTTGGTTGGACCATAAGTGAAGACGAATGCTAGAGACTTGTGATTGCTGAAGTGATTTGACTGAATGTGTGTTATTTTACTATAGTGGGAGTAATTATATGTGTAGAAATTGTGGGAATGATTAATGTGGTTTTATGGGTTAAAATTCCTCTGAGGTGAATAATCGTTTGATGGGTATTGAAAAGAGAGAGGAAAAATTCTTAATCAATGGAATAAAGTCGGGAGAAATTTGGGAAAAATGTTCATGAGGTTCATATTTAACTGTATAACTTCAAAATAACGAATTACATAGAATTTTCTTGTAAGCCAGACAGATTTGAAAGAAAGATGTTTGATTAAAAGGGAATTTGGTAAATTCAATGGTCGGTCGGAATATTTGAGCAAGGGAAAAGACCGTGTACAAGAGTCTATGTATGTTTATGTAAATGAATTGCTACAGAATTACTCAGCTTCTGAATAATAAAATGTAGTTACATTTCTGTGGTTACATATAAAATATAAACATATGAAACAAGATACAATTACCAATAATGAATAAAATTTGATTCAAATAGTGACATGATTCAAACGGAATTATTCAATTGAGTGAAAATATAATAATTATGATACATTGACATGGCAAATTATTCAATTAAGTAAAAATATAAAAATGATGATACATTGATTTGGCAAATAGAATAATTAAAAATATTTGGTAAGATGTACACTTTGGAACCGATTATTTCAGCAAAATCAAAATAGAGTAAATATTATTTTTAAAAATTAAATGGTTAAATTGCATAAATTAAACATAATTAATTAATAGAAATGTGTTATAACTCCTGAAAGTAAAATGAATAAATGCAATAAAATCATAAGTATACTAACTCGTCGGTTAAAGTTATACAGAAGTAAATAAATGACATTAGTTCTTATGTTTAAATATTAAACGCGATGCATCAAATACAAAATAATTAAATAAAATTTGTACCGAGTTCATGAAATTTACGACCCTATTTTTATCATAAAATTTCAATATATTAATTCCATATTTTGAAAAACATAAATGATACATTTAGAAACCTGGCGGTCAAAAGTCATTTTTCTCCAACTGTAGGTCAACTGAATATATGTGTGTCAATTCAGTGTGAACATAGATAAAAAAATAAATCGATTAGGGCATACGTGAATACAGGGATTTGAAAATAATAAATTAATTAACTTAGATAAATAATTTAATGAACGACGTGGTCCAGTTGAAATCCTTACGCGTTGTATGGCGTGTGCAAAGGGAATTAACTCTCCTAGGCGGTTCGTTGTATGCGAGGAATGGCAACATAGGTATAACTATGTGAATGCAATGAGTTGAGAGACATTTCGCCGTAGGTAGCATTATTTGAATGCTAATGAGATGCGATAGATGTTGCTGTTGATAGCATTATGTGAATGTTAATGAGTTGATAGCGAGGTGTCATAGTAATATGTAAGTGATTGAATAAATTGATAGCGTGTTGCCATAGTTAGCACTATGTGAGTGTAAATAAATGAAGTAAGATAAATTGAGAGATGGAACATGCATATAATTTACTGATCTATCAAGTCCGGTAGAGAGGGGTTAGCAACCATATCTGTGGCTGTAGTTTAAAATTGTTTCACTTAGTAGAGATTGATGTGATTGGAAATGAGAGAGTTGCGTGCTCGGACGTTGAGCATCCATTGAATTGAGTTTTTGTTTCAGTAAGACAAATGTGGGTTTATCTTTGATTGATGCGATGTGATTCCTGGTTGTTGTAATGGCTTGATCCATGTTTGTAAACGTGTTGAGGAAATTTTATGATGACAATAATTTGATGGAATGGCTTGAGAAGATGATTTTTTAAGGGCTCACTAAGGTGATGATGATGTTGGAGGTCACTTTGGATGATGGTGAATTTTATGCTCTCTCTCTCTTGTAGCGAGAGAGAAAGAGAGGTAAATCTTGATTGTGGCGGGTCACCAGTGCTTTGGGAAACAAATATTTCTTCTCTGCTTCAGAATCAAAATTCATGATTCGAGTGTGTTTGAGAGTGTTCCCCGAATAGGTTTGTATTTAGATTTATAAACAACTTTATAGAAGTAACATTCTTTACACTTGAAGTTTGATAGAATGGATGACTGGAGTTGGTAAGTTTAAATCCTTTTTCCAGTGGAGAGATTAAAGGGAAATGCAGATGGAAAAGCTTCTGAATCCTATCCACCAGAAAACTGCTTGAGGAAGTGGGTGGGTGGATTTTATGCGAGTTAAATTCTTTCCCTGCTGGTATGAGCACAATATGAAGATGGAAGATGAATGGTAGAGGCTTGTGCTTTCTGAAGTGATATGATTAAATGTGTGATGTCGTACTATAGTATGAGTACTTATATGTCTAGAGATAGTGAGGGTGACCAATAAGATTCCAGGGGTAGGAGGTTTGTATGAAAGGCATGTTTGTTAATCAAAGGAATTAAGTGAAGCAGAGATAAATGCTAGAGAATGATTGAGAATAAATTCCTTAGAAAATTTGGTTAAAATGCTTAAGAGGTTCATGTTTAACTGTTTCGCTTTAAAATAACAAGATACATAGCAGTAACCTGCGAACCAGATTGATTTGAAAGAAAGATGTTTGATAAAAAGGGAAATAGGCAAATTCATTGGTTGGTCGGAATATTTGTGGCTGCGAAAATACCGTTTACGTGAGTACACGGTCTTTTCCCATATATATTGCGGTTAGTAGAGCTCAATAACTGACACCGCCTTCATCTTATTGCATTCGGGGCGACACCCTAGTCACCACGCAAGATCAAGTTTCAGTCATGGGAAGATTATCCTACTTCTTTGATCTCTCGGTATTTAAAAGGAAAAAATGTGAATTAGCAATAACTTCTTTTAGGTATATAGCACATTGATTTTTAAGCCAATAAGAGGAAAAATGTCGTTGCAGTCAAATTTTGGGGGGCTAATTATATCGGTATCAGTGTGGAAAGTTGCATGATATATATAATTCGGCCAACAACTTCTAAAATTTGCAGATATTGTATTTTTTAAATATTTTTGGTCTATATCCAATGCAGCCATGGCATGCACAGGTGCATGCCAATGTGAGTGCGACATAGAAAATAGGCCACAACACTCATTTTTCCTCATGAATTCAGGCAAATCGTCTTTAGGTTATATTTGTTATGCATTCCAAATTGAAAAAAGGAGATGGTAACTATAGAAGATGCAAGACATCAATGCCATAGTTGTTTTAAAATGGAAGGATATCCGAGATGTAAAAATGATCACCACCAAGCATACACCTGATTTTGTTGAGGAAAGGGGTGCGGAAGAGGCCAAACAAGGAGAAGAAGATGTAGATGAACAAGAACTAGCTGGAAAAAGAAATACGAGAAGACGAATGCAGAAGAAACTACTGCTACTCGTGGCATATAATAAAGGAAAAGTTGGCATTGATATCTCTGATCAAATGAAATCCTATGAGACTTGCCTGAGAAAAGGGATAAAAATGGTATAGGAAGTTGGCGATCAAAATGCTATTTAGAATTTGCCTTTTTAAATGCTTTCATAATCTACAAAAAAGCAAGAGGAAAGCTTATAAAGATCAAGAAATTAAGAGAGAAAATTATGCAAAAGCTATTGGGCCTTGATACACATCCCCCACGTATGCAGCAGGTGAATATCTCTATTCATTTTCTAGATTTTAGAGTAAAGGCATCTGGGAAGAGAGTGAGGAGAAAATACAAAAGATGCTACGACACCAAAGGTGCAGAAGGTGGAAGAGATCTACCTGGAAGTTTATAAAAAACTGAACACATTTTGCAAAGGTTGCCCAGCTGAACCATACCAATGCTTGTGCGGTCACAGTTTATCAAAAACTGTGAACTCATTCTGCAAAGGTTTCCCAGGTGAACCTTACCTCTGCATGTCATGCTCCAAATCCATCCAAGGGCAATGATGTAATATAAGCTAAAATAATGATACAATTAGTAACAAATCCTAATAAATAAAATAAAATAATTTAAGAATTAATAAGAAAAATAAAAAAATACTTAAAATAAAATTGTCTTTTTTATAAATAAAAAAATACTGGGTTCCTTCATCCAACTGGCTTTTCGTGCCGGAACCTGGCTTCAATGTAAAAATTTTTGCTTGAAACTGAACTTTGGATAAATTATAAAATATTTTACTTACAGGCCAGTGACATGCACCGCAATCATTCTCAGCAGCCACACTATTCAAATAACATAGGTATTTGCCTTCACTGGCAGGCAAATGTGGTTACTGCAGCTAATATTTAAAGTTATTTGGCACTCATGTGGCATGCACATATGCATCCCGTGGCTGCAACAGAAACAACCGTGGCATGCATATGCACATGCCACGGCAGTTAGAGTGCTAGACCAAATAACTTTTTAAAAAATTGGAAAAATATAGGATATTAAGGTTAGTGGACAGCAATATCTGACACTTTTTAACAGAAATAGGGTAATTATCAATAATTTATATGGGAATCTATGCTGAACAATTTTTTCTAATTGGAAAATTGTAATGCATGATGTGATCAGGGAAGAACAATAATTGACACAGTTCTATTCTTAGCGCAAACTGTATCACGCAGTATTCACCACTAGGGAAGATCAAGTTTCAGTCAGTATTTTGTAATCGATCTAAAAAAATCAATTCGAAATGGTAACCTGCTGTATAGATTTTATGTTTTTTTTACTAAAAGAACTGGAATTATCAATAATTTTATTGGACATCTATAATTAACACATTTTGGACAAATGGAAAATATAAAACGGTCGGTGGGATTAGTGGAAAGGTATAAGTGATACTATCCGGTCTTTATAGCACCGTGAGCGATACCCTAGTTACAACAAGTAAAGATCAAGTTTTAAGTACCCATTTCTATTGTAGTGCTTAATTGCAAGATCGAATAAGTCAACCAAAGAGTGCTTCAAAATAAACACTTTGGTGTTTTACGGAGTCTTATAATGGAGTAGCTTTAAAGCAAAATATCATTCCATGAAATTTGAATCCGAAACATAAGTGCTCTAGAAAGAAGATTGCTCTTTAATCGTAAATACTTCTTCTCTGCATTTTTATGTTGAATAAACACCTTAGTCATATTTCTCCAAATTATTTTATTCTCTTAGTTTTTCTCTCCATTATTAGAAGAACCTAAGGTTTAAAAAATAGACGAAAGAATAGGATATAATAAATTGGGTATAATCAATATATAATTAGTGTAAGATTCTATCAATTATAATTGCAATATTATTTATTCTCTATATTTGGTATAAATCAGTTTGATTGACGATAAAAAAAGGCATATTTGCTTTTGAGCATGAATCTGAGAGAAATTGTGATAGTTGGCAACCATGCAAAAACTAAAGAGTAAGTCAGTTTTTCGTTCAAATATTAAAGAAAGTGTATCAATTCGCTGTATATTATCATAGAAAAATTGTAAGACTTGATCATTTTGTAGCAATTGTTAAAAAAGTTAATGCAGGTAGAAAGAATAAATTTAATGTTAGAGGCACTAAGAAAATTTATTATAAGTGAATGTAAATTACTACATTTATGTAGGGTTTCTAAAAGTTCCGTTCAAAACGATGAAATTATAATCTGATCTCTTACTCATTTTAACCGAAACGGGGAATTATTACAATCTTTGGGTATCTATGATGAACACTTATTTGACTAATTGGAAAAACATAACTGATGGTTTGGTTAGTGGAAAGATAAAGTTAACACCATCGGCCTTTAATTCAACCTGGAGACACCTTAGTCACCACCAAGATAGATCAAGTTTCAGTGACTCGTTTTTAGCTGATCTAAATACCTGTAAAACGGTAGATGACTAGATTGTTCTATCGGTTCTTAATAGAAAAATGAGAATTTACCTTCATTTCTTAGGGTATTTAAGCTGAAAACCTATTTAAAAAATCGAAAAATATAACAGATGGTGCGGTTATTTTAACTAATAAGTGACAGAGCTTGATTCTTGTGGCACCCTGGGGAACTCTTTTGTTATCATCTTTGAAGATCATGTTTAATTCAACCGTTTCTAGGGTACCTAAAAAGATCCATTCGTATCCTTAACCTGCTAAATTAAACCCTCGATGTGTCTAAGAGAAAACGAGCAATTATCAATGATTTCTTTGGCCATCTAAGCTGAACACTTTTATGATAATTTGTAAAAATTACAACAGATTGTGGGGTTAGTGGAAAGCAACAATGACATGGTCCGCTCTTTAACACAATCTTCTGGGACCCATTCTTGTCACCACCGAGGTAGATCTGGTTTCAGACATCTGTTTCTAGCGGATCAAAAAGCCGCCTTTTTTAGACGATCGAAAATATTCATTTGAAACCGTAGCCTTTTACTTTTATCTCTAGCTAATTTTAACAGAAAACCCAGAATTATCAATAATTTTTCTGGGTATCTACCCTGAACATCTTTCTGACAAACTGAAGAAAAATAACATTTGTTGACTTAGTAAAAGGGAATAAGTGACAGCGATGCTTCTTAACACACACTGAAAGACGCCCTTGGTTCCACAAGGGAAGATCAAGTTTCAGTCACTCGATTCTAGCGGATCTCAAATTATCAATTCCGATACTGTAAATTACTACTTCGATCCTTCGTTTTTTTGTTTTAACACTTTTTCGAAAAATTGAAAAAAATATACAACAGATGGTTTGCTTGGTGGAATTCAATTATTATTGACAGCGTTGCCTTTAAGAGCACCTTTGGGAATCCACTAGACGCTACCCAGCAAACGGCAAGTTTCAATCACTCGTTTCTAGCTGATTTAAAAATATCCATTTAAAACCGTAAACTAAGAAGGTAATTTGGCAACGTATGAATGTAATATATTCATATTTATATAAATGTTAGATGGTAGGAAATTTTTTTTATCTTTAATTTAGAGCTTGTTTGTTGGGGAAATATAACCTGGTTGTGTGGAATGATATAATAAAAATAATAAAACACTTTTCCTTATATCTCGTTTCCTTATATCCGAATTGCAAAACTTATTGACCACCCCTCGTATGTAAAACCTATCCCTTCCCATTCTTTATCAGTTTCTCATGCATTTTCCAAGTTTCAATTTACAAGACTACCTGAATTCCATCTGTAGAGAGGTTTAACAGCCATTGTAAAATCATATACCATTGTAATACCAACATATATATATATATATATATATATATATATATATATATATATATATATATATATATATATATATATATTTAACAGCCATTGTAAAATCATATACCATTGTAATACCAACATATATATATATATATATATATATATATATTTAACAGCCATTGTAAAATCATATACCATTGTAATACCAACATATATATATATATATATATATATATATATATATATATATATATATATATATATATATATAAAATCATATACCATTGTAATACCAACATATATATATATATATATATATATATATATATATATATATATATATATATATATATATATATGTTGGTATTACAATGGTATATGATTTTACAATGGCTGTTAAACCTGCGAGTCTTGTAAATTGAAACGTGGAAAATGCATGAGAAACTGATAAAGAATGGGAAGGAAAGGGTTTTATATACGAGGGGCGGTCAATAAGTTTTGCAATTCGGATATAAGGAAACGAGATATGAGGAAAAGTGTTTAATTATTTTTCAATATAACTACCCTCAGCTTCAATGCACTTGCGCCACTTGTCCCTGAGGCTTCGAATTCCGGACACCTAGAAATCTCCCGACTGCTGTTCAATCCACTCCTGGACGGCGAGCTGGACATCTTCATCATCCCCAAACCGGCTTTCACACAGTGTAGCCTTGAGCTGGCTGAATAAAAAGTAGTAGGGATCCCAGTGATGGACCCACATTTCATCACCTGTCATTAATGCTTGACTCGAATCCCGACCGGTCTTGGTTGTACAGGAGCAGCAGCTCCTCCGAACTTTGACGACGTTGAAGTCGATCATGGGGCATGAGGTTTCTATGGACCCAAGGTGCAGAGACCTAGGTCATGGCCAAATTTTCGTGGAAGATGTTGATAACACTTCCATGTGATATTCCAAGTTCTCGGTAGATTTCTTCGACCTTCACCCGTCAATTTGCGAGGATCATCCTCTCCAACCGAGCCACATTGTCCTCGTTGGTCACGTCTGATGTGTGTCCTGGACGAGGTCATCTTCAAACGACTCACGACCATGGCGGAACTCCCCATTCCAGCGATTAATGGTTGCATAGGAAGGGGCGGTGTCGGTGTACACTGCAACCTTTCGTTCATGTATCTCTTTTGCATTCTTGCCTTCCGTGGTAAAAATTTTATCACTGCTCGGTGCTCAACCTTTTCCATCGTTGAAAAATTTGTGAACGACGATCTGCGATAAGCTATTGTTCTTAAATACACGAGGCAGGATTGTGCAGCTGCAGGTCCTGACTTGTCCTAACTTATCCTAACACCCCAACAAACAGCTATCCTCCTTCCTTTGTTTTGCCCTACCGATTTGGAAAACTTATTGACCGCACTTCGTATATTACTATGTGCGATAACATGGAATTGATGGCAGAGAGTAAAGAGAATTTGTAACTCATAATAATCGATGATCTTTTCCTGTGCCTTATTATTTTTATGTATTTTATGTCGGCTACATCAAACTCTTTCTGATAAACAGTGTATTTTATAAATTTGTTTAAATTATATCTCATATTAAATTATACTTATTAATATGTTCTACTGCATAATTAAAAATATCATTAATCTCATGAATAATCGATGATTTGGAGGGAATAAAATATAATTAGGCACAGAAGAAAGAGAATGGTAAGTGAGGAAGCTTAAAAGATAAATGTAAATATTAAAGAAAGAAAAAAAAGAGTCCATTTATAGTAAAGCATTTTTAGACAAATAATATATATTTTTAATTCGGTTTGGAATTTTGCATGATAAATATAAGTATTCTAAAATTAAATCTTTTGTAGGTTTATTTAAAATTGGCATTTAATAACTAAGACGAAATAGATGCATTCATTCGCTGAATCCCAAATCAATCTCTGGTCCTGTTTATGGAGGATGTGAGTGTTAATTTCTGGAGCTTGGTTATTCGATCAAAAGGATAAAATGATCCCCGATATGGTTCAAATGAATGCTCTTGTGTATTCAGTTATTTTCTAATACTTTTTGTATCAATAAATGTTTGTATAATTTTCAATTTCAAAAAATGTATTTTCTAAGGAAAAGCGTGAACCATGGTTACTTGGTACCAAAGTGACTTGAAATGCAAATATATAGATGCTAAGGAGCAATATCAGTCAAGATTTGAAACTAAAATCCAACGGGTAATTTCTCAAAGTTTGTTTGACATGAAAATGATAAAAAATATATTGTAAAAAAATATATATCCCCCTAACACGAGTTAGAAGATAGCAAACCCACATACTCTGAGTCATATACAATAATAGTGTTCATAAAATTTCATCAGGTATATGATTTCTGGTGTAGTATGTATGGGGGGACCTTTCTTTAGCGTACATGAGCACAAAATTGATTTATTTGAACCTTTTTTTCCAAGCAAATATTGGCAATGAGAAATGCAATTTATTTTAACTCAAAAAGGCAATTTTAAGTTTTAGTGTTCATAGGGCCCTAGTGTCACTTACTCCAGCTCTTTAAAGTTGTGTTTCTATGAAGTATTGAAACTTTTTATCTTGCTTGCCTTATTTGCTAAATTTGGCACGATAGATAGCGGACATGTCGTATTTTATTAGGAAATTAAAAAAACAAGCTTCTTAGGCCAATCTGTTTTAGGTTTTCCAGTTTGTTAAGGCCTTTTACAAATAACACTTTTTTTAGAAACTCTTTTTATGGAAGTATTATCTTTACTCTCTTTTTCTTCTCTCAGTTTATATCTCTGATGCAAACAGGGAATAAAAATTTAGTTAGAACCAAGCGGGACTTATCTTCTTGAGCCTGTTCCTTTTGTTTGCTTAGAAGAGTAGACCAGTGGTTTCGACACCTACTCTCATACCATTCTCCTACAGATGAATCCCACTCGAGAAAAGATTCACCTCTTGGTCAGGTGTTACCTTGATGAGGGTCCTCTCCCTCACCAGTTGCTGTTGTGTCCTTCGACCAGAACAGCAAAGAAAAATCACAACAAGTAGAGGCGATATGGTTGGCTAATGATGGACACAATAAGAAAAGCCAAGATGAAAAGGCATTAAACTTAAAAAATTGAATTACCAAGAAATACAGTCAATTTACTTTTAAAAGACTGCAAGGAAGGAGCAGATACTAACACTTCAGAAACAGTGTTCCAGAGATTTATGATCCTAACTAAAAATAAACGAGCTTTAACGTCCGTGAAATACCTAGATACGAAAATGTTCTTAGTATGACACCTGGTGCGAACACTGTCAGCATATGCAAATTAGTTTCCAAGATGGGGGCAGTGGCCACTTAAATTTTCCAGACCATGATCAAATTAGATCGCAGCAATCTACCCTTGATAGAGAACAAATTCAGGTCCATCTTCTTTGTACAGATTCCAGGAGTGTCAACTCACCGACATAACCAGTATTCCAAAGTAGACTTGCAAAATCAACAATGGGACGAACATGAAAAATAAAAACTTGTTTTAAAAAATCAAGAGACCGGCAAACTGTGCCCCTAAGAATATCATTTTCAACTCCACTTGCTTTGCTGAACACTTCCCTGATATTCAAAAGAAATTTAAGCGAGGAGCCTAAAATCTCTAAAGGAGGATTTATTAGGAGTAGGACAATTCCCAATAAAATAATCAAAAACAGTTATAGTGTTGGGCCTACAAAAGCAAACTCGAGGACCCTTATATACAGAGAAGTTCAGAACCCATACCTGACTTGTACGGTAGAGAAGGGATATGTCATTTTCTAGAGTTTCACTGAAACCAAGAACCCCAGCAACACCAAGTGGTGAAGCCAGATACAAATTAAGGTCATCTGCAAACAAGGTAAAGTGCAACTAGGACCAGCAGCAACATGATTTATATATACAAGGAATATGACTGGTCCAATTACAGAGCCCTGAAGAACTCCACTTGATATATCGACTTGAAGACTAGAAGAGCCCTGAACCACAACCTTTATTTTCCTACCACGCAGGAAATCTCTTATCCATTCCAGCAGTGGGTCACCTATGCCTATCAGAGAAAACTTTAATAGAAGCAGCTGGTGGTTAACCACACAAAGGTTTTGCTATAGTCAAATAATAGTACATCAACAGCTCGGCCAGAGTCGACAATTTCTGGTTTGTGAAGTCTCCTAGCACAATGACATCTCTGTAGGAAGAAAACGAGTCGATATAAGAAATAAGACAACTATTCTCACCTGAAATATAACTTGAAGGCCTGTATATAACTGAAATATAAATATTAAATGATTGGAGGAAGACTACAAGAGTATTAGGAAAATCAATAAATACATTATTATACCTAATATAGTTTTTAATATAGAGACCAACTCTATCTTTACGAAAATCTGAAGGGGATTCATTACGGAGAAAGGTATAACCAGAAATGTAAACAGATTACGAAGAAATTTCGGAAGAGAGCCAAGATTCTGTAAGGACTACAATATCTACAGCCACAGAAAAACAAAACAGAGAAACAAGATTAACTTTATTGACAAGGGAATTTAAATTAACATACCAAACAAATACACAAGAATTTAGAAACATTATCTATAGGATCTTTTGAAAACTAACTATTTGAGTTATAACTGTACTGGCCGGGGTCAAATAGGACTACTCTATAGGTCTAACTAGAGTGGTGCTTGCATCTGCAGCAGCAACTGGAAGGGAGGAACCCAATGGACAGGCATTTAAACCAGAGGGCGTTGGAATACCAACTGAATGACTACTTGAAGCAATAATCCCTTACATGCTCCTGCTCTCTATTCTCTGCTTATAAGTAAGGTCTATATTAATGAATATGTTGGAATGTTGAGTGCCACCCAACTTCTTAGAATTAGTCAGAATTAGTCTCATCATCAAGATGCCCGAAAATATAACACAGGGATCGGAATAACTTCAGTTCATCCAAGATCCCTTCAGAAATATATTCAAGTCAAGAAGTCCCTGACAAGGATCAGCTGTTCTTTCCGAATAGACTGAGCACGCGACTTTTCCACCCAGTGAGAAGCATCAGCTGTTTTTTTTAGCCATTCTCACGGCCACGAGGAAAACACTAGTTTAAAGCGCTTCTAATCATCTCATCAAGGATGTTCCCGTTCAAGGTCACCCAACTGCCGACTCACTCTTAGTTAAAGGTAAATGGAATCCAAAACTCATTCATGTTTGTTAGTTACCATTCCGTTTGAAAATGAATTTTGCGTCTACCATCGCGTATTACTCATTGATAGTATTAATTTTTATTAAATCCTCTTATTATTAGTATATTTAAAGTTTTAATATTTCATTTATTTTATGTTATTAAAAGTATATTTTTGCCCGAGTTGTTTAATTAGATCTTCGAGCGCTGCAAATGGCAATAGATAAATAATATTACGAATCCTCCCTGGTTAAAGAATCCAAGTAAATTAAAGCACTTTTAGAGAAAAGTAAAACGGATTTACTCATGTACGAATCAGACATACATACGTACTCAGCCATATATTACGACACTCACTATCTCTCTCTCTATCTCGAGAGAGAATTAGACCAACTGCGAGTGAGAAAGAAGCATTTCTGGAATTGAAAAGATATAACGATTTATTTTACAAATAAAAATTATGAAAAAGATTATAATTGCACATCATCAATTTAACTAATATTTGTCCTATTTTTTCCCTCTGGAACGAATAGCGAGGCTCCAGATACAGCTCCAGAGCGCGATTTTAGATTCAGAGAGGAAATGCAGTTTTTCTTATTATTTTTGATATGCTGACTCTTTAATGGATATGGAATAATTTAAATGTTAAACTAATTATTCCTATCACGTAAATTATAAAAAGGAATAAAAAAATATAAAATGTATATTGGTATCTAAACGCCAGAGTTTTATCCTCAAATATACTTTGCCACATAAGAAATTATGAATATATGGGCCATGGTTCACTTGCCCCTCCATTGCTGCCTGTGGGGAAATTCCACGTGTAATTTTTTTTCCAACACGGACTTGACATCCATGCGCTGGAGAAGATTCTAGAATTTGTTTAGGATTCAATTAGTAAGCCTCCCCCAACCTCCCAACAAGCGGGAGCTCAAACCGCGTCCACCACGGGCCACCTTTACGCGGGTTAGAATCGCCTCGGCGTGAAGATTCGAGGACATTCGAGAGTAGCGCTGTTTCCGCCACCCCCGCGGGGGGGAGCCTTGGATATATATAGGGCTCGTCTTTCATGTGGAAGAAACAGAGTTGAGGAGTGTCACCCGGACCCAAGAAGATTCCCCTAGTTCCAAGTCAGGTGCTAACAACAAAGCAAAGTGACGGCTGAACTTTTTTGTGTGTTGGAATTAGCCCCAGCCAGTGAGGTAATTCCATTTGACGATCGACACCGAGGGATTTTTCAGATTCCACTCATCAACTCCTGTCAAAGCCCTCCGCGTTCCCTTCTCGTTTTCTGGTGACGAAATATTTCCTTCTGGACCGGACGTTACCGGCCCCTCCCTTTCGGAAAACCGTCAAGACGTCAGCTTCCCGCTCCAAAGCTCTGAGCGCCCTCGCCCTAACGTTTATTGCCTGCAAAAGGCAACCGTGAAGCCTTACCCTGACGTCTCTCCCGAAATCCTCCGTAAGCCAACCCTTCTCCCCCTTTTGCAACCCATTTGAGTTAATCCTCCCAATTTGAATAGTCTCCTTCTGTAACGCATTAATTTCTAACTTCAGAGTCTGATACATAACTCTGCAATCCCCCCCCCCCTCGTTTACCGATGCAGTTTTGCCCACGAATTCTCTTATTTTATGTAAATAAAATTATATTTTTGTTCATGCCTCTTTAAATAACCTTGAGCTTTGCCATTGCCCAAATTTTACCTGACCTCGTTGCTCTCTTTCTCGCTGTCCCACGCGTTGAAACTCGTGGCGCTCCGTCCCTTGTGGGTTTGCCTTTAAGTTATTGGTCCCTCCGCCATAGATATAATATGGTATTAATATAATTTAATGTCATACCACGACACTGCCAAATGGACGATTTCCCCTTAACTAAAAAAAAGATGGTTCATCTTTAAAAAATATTCGTTTCCTGTAAGGAAATGGACATACGTAGTTAGGTTCATTTCTAAAAATATTTTAGAGGCTGGAGTGCAGAGTTCGACATGAAGTACGGTGTCATGTTGACCTTTTAAGCATTACAAGCTACATAGTTGCTTAACAAGCTACAAACCTCTTTTCTAAACCTCAACAAGATGAAAGGACAAGCAATCATCACCTTCTCAACTTTACACTGTCGTAATGAGAAAAAACAAACAGGAGAGCAAAGAAGCCTCACAAAATGCTATAAGAATATAGGGTAATTATTTCTTCGAAAAAGCGACAAATAATTAGAGAAAGCTTGCGTCAAGTGCGATTTTCCCAAATTTGATTGATGCGGGGGGATAAAATAGGCCTGGAAGAGAGAGGATGATTCTTCTGTTTGATATTTTGCTATTACAATGTGATTTAGGTTTAGGAAGGTAACTATATCGACAATGGCTAGGCAAGAAAAAGCATCGCCTTAGATAAATTGATGATTCTTAAATTGGCGATTTTTGCGTGATGAATAAGGATCATACTAACATGAATTGAGTATAGAAGAGCTTGATAGTCTGAAAGAGAAATGAAAGTGCTGAGCAATTTAAAGAGCTTCCGCCTAATTTATCTTGGATAACAGTATGATGCCAGCATGCATTAACTTCTTTTTCATGATTAGTTTCTGCGGTCAAAACATTTCAAAGCAGAAATATATAGACGGGATATACAATATTTTTAATGGAATAGGTAACCGAATGCTAAAAAGACTCGCCGCTCGAAACTTGGCTGAATAATTGGAGAAATTTTAATTATCCAGGGTAGTTAGAAGAGCAACCTGCTTTCTAGTTTAGGAAGCTCCTGTTTGCAAGTTTATGAGCGTAAGCTGTTTAAGGTCTTACAGTTATTAGAATGGTTGCAAATTTTGATCTCAGGAACGCTTGCAAAAGTTTCCCAGGCAATAAATTCGAAGTAATATCCGTTTTAGTCTTAAATGGCAAAAGGAGAATAGTTTTAATCTTGTAATTGAATAGAAAATTGGTGGTTTGAAGTTTTCATAAGATCTCAAAAGCACAATTCTGATGGTTTACGCGAAATCAACCCCAAAACGCATCTTAATAAGTACGTATAAAGTAGAACTAGTTTTTTTTGTTGCCGCACGCACGCTCGCCCATGAGGGAGGGAATATAGCTAAGTTAGAAGAACGAAACCGAAGAAACTGCACTTGAGTTTCTTTTCCTTAAATGTGCGATGATACCAGCATTGAGCATTACACCCCGGAACCATATGAACAGGCAAAGACACATTTTGTCCATTTGCTCCAAGTTATTTTATAATATCATTAATGATCTTTATAGTATCTCTTAGATACTTAAGGTTTCTATTCCATTTCTATCCAGCTTACTGCATCATGACACAGTAGTAACGACCTTGCCTTCAATCTATCATACGATGAAACAGGTTCAAATCCCCAAAAATGCTGATGAAGTTTTCTTAATTTTTCCTTAAACTATTTTTTATGTCAGTACCACTCTGTATCCAGCTCTTTCTCTAGTCATCGCAAGGTTAAATGACATGATTTAAACCTTTAAATGTTTATACTCTTCATACAAACTTGTTACCGGAAGATTATAATCCGTTGAAGATGGATCCGATACTGCATTTAACGTCATTCATATTTTTTTCTTTAATAGTTTTTACGCACAGTCCTTATTTAGGCTCAGTGTGCTGAAAGAAAGAAGGAGAAGAGGCTAGCTTGGGCCCGAAGGAGCGCTGAGTCCCGTCAGCACGTTGGCGAGGAAGGCAAATCGCTGCGCCCCTTACGAGGACGTCATTCATATCCCTGCCATTCTTAATATTCTCTCATTTGAGCTAGGATAAAAGGGATACCAAAAGGTAAAGTCTCACTTTTTCTTTAAAACATGTTAATCAACATAAAATATGTCAGAATATAATTATTCGTTAAAACATAATTACCATCATATTCAAGGAGAGATTTGCATCGCAATATTATTTTCCTCATTTGACCATGGAAAATCAAATCTTTAGTAAAACAAGGTCAACACACCTAAGTTGCATGCTCGCAATTATCTTGACTTATGACCATATGACGTTTGATCTTCAAATGTTTCAATAATTCCCCGAGTAACCTTAGGATTACCTTGGCAATTATATAATTTGAAAAAAGAATGTAAAACCACATAAAGCTTTCAATGGTTAAGATGTTATTGCCATACTGATTCGCGTACACGCGAATAAAAAGGTTTTTGGTGAATATCACGATAGCCTCATTGGTTCAGGATCTTTTACTACTAGACTGTTAAACTAAGCTAACTAAGAAAAAGTCTGATGGTATGAACATGAGTAGGTCGGATGAAGTCAATATTACCAGTCTAAAGACTTTTCCTGGGTTAAATTCACACAATGTGGCCTTGCATTAAAATGTTGCCGAATCCACCGCCAACCAATATTCTGTTAAATAGATTTGGATGTTTTGAAACAAAACAAAATTCACACTTAGAGAAGCTGTTTACAATAAAGTTAAGTGATGAAGCTTTTCACTTGCTCCCATACCTGAAACTTCAAAAATGCCTGTAGTATTAAACCACACAAACTTCAATAACTTCATTTGTGGCAGCTCTGGTTTATATATTGGGACTAAAGTTCATTTACTTATAGCCACTGTTTATTTTTGACAGAGAAAGACAACTCATTTCTCAGCCTTTGTTAGAATTAAATTAAGTGAGTGTAGTTTTTATTGGTGTCTAGCAAACATTACAAATTATTGAAGGCCCAACTTCCTTCTCTAAGAAATTTCATTTAGGATCTAATGACCCCTCTATACACATTTCCAATCATTTTTATATGATCTTTCACATTGGACTATGGTTTAATAAGCTCTAGAATAATTCTCTTATATTTTGACTCATATATTCTTCCATCATTTATGTCGTAGAGTTCCCCCCCTTTTTGTTTTATCTCTAAGAGTGCTAAGAGTGTCTAATATATTAATATTATAAGAATAGCTTAAAGAACAGAGCCGTTACGAAACACGTAAGGATATAAAAGAAACGCCCACTAATTTACAAAATAAACTTATATTTTACCTTTATCAATTGAATACATAACATTTATACATTAACTATAGTAATACTCTGAATATTATCCTAAACAAAAATTAATTAAATTAGTTTAACCACAAAAATTGGTTAACGTTTACTCTACACACAACAATAATATTAGAATTAGGCTTACGGACTCATGTGGAGTTTAAAGGCCTCAGAAATGTTATTGACTCACGCCGCGTGCCGTGTGTCCAGATGTAGATGGGCGGAATTCCACGGTTGTTTTGGTGAGGGTGGCAGCTGGGGGTCCACACGTTCTTCTGGGGATGGGTTCTTCAAGGACGAGAACCAATACGGTGCTTTATGCAACACCTAGGCAGTCGTGGTCTCTCTGGCGAGAGTCAGTCGAACTTGGTTCTTAAATCAAGTTAACTTGGAGTGCGGTGTGATCACCGAGTAACGAGCTCGAGGTGGAGCTTTTCTCCTTCGTTACTTATTTCCTTATGAACGAGGACTGAAATCTGGGAGGGTCTTCTTCAAGGATGAAGATAACGGAGGGGGGTTTCTCTGGCGAGAATAAATTACTTAACGTTCGGTTTGGTAACCCGGAACTAGCTCGAGAATGAGCTTTTTCTTAATTCCACTCTTCCTCAAGGGCGATTATAACGGAGGGGGATTTCTCTGACGAGAACAAGTTGAACTTGGTTTCTCACCAAGTTAACTAAGAGTTCGGTGTGGCCACCGAATAACGGGCTCGAGGGGGAGCCTTTTCCTCCTTCTTTTCTTAATTCCTCAAGGACGAGGAATACCCTTGGTGTTTAAGGTGCACCAGGATATGAGGAGTCTCTCTGGCGAGAGTAAGTTGAACTTACCAAAGTTAACTTTTCGTTTGGTTTGATAACCAGGGACTTAGCTCGAGGATGAGCTTCTTCTTAGCCCCTTAAGGTAGGGAGCCCTGCCTCTCTTGCAGGGTACTTCTTGGTCTGGCAAGCCAAGTACACTACCTCTCCAGTCTCGGTAGTTCGGTTTGATCCGAAGACTTCGTCACCTAGAGACTGACGTATACTACCAATCCAGTCAAGGTAGCTCGGTTTTGGATCCATTAATTCGTCACCTGGCCTGACGTATACTACCCCGATATTCCTTAGAGTTCCTTATTCATACCTCGTAACCCCACTGGGGGAGTGGTAAGGCATAGGTGACCCACTGCTGGAATGGATAAGAGATTTCCTGCGTGGTAGGAAAATAAAGGTTGTGGTTCAGGGCTCTTCTAGTCTTCAAGTCGATATATCAAGTGGAGTTCTTCAGGGCTCTGTAATTGGACCAGTCATATTCCTTGTATATATAAATCATGTTGCTGCTGGTCCTAGTTGCACTTTACCTTGTTTGCAGATGACCTTAATTTGTATCTGGCTTCACCACTTGGTGTTGCTGGGGTTCTTGGTTTCAGTGAAACTCTAGAAAATGACATATCCCTTCTCTACCGTACAAGTCAGGTATGGGTTCTGAACTTCTCTGTATATAAGGGTCCTCGAGTTTGCTTTTGTAGGCCCAACACTATAACGTTAGCCTTCGAGATTGGGAGAAACACGTCTCCAATTTCTTATTTGACGTGAAACTGGATCTCACTCTCCTGGTGGAGATCTTACATTTTGACCTTTAGGGTCTTTCATGGCACTGAGTTGTGCCACACTGCGGTTAAGCACTGACCCGCCGATGTCTTCGACTGATGTCTTTGCGGTAACCGCCTTGTGACTGCACCAAGAGTGGACGGGGGAGGGGGGGAATGTCCATTCCCCTACAGTTGCATTCATTGCATCCTATCATGACCGATTGGTCTTCCTAATCGCTGAAGATTACAGGGTTTAAAATAACCATTCTTAAAAATTTTTATACAAGTTTGATATTTATGAGCACATACTATATCAGGATACGTGGTGCGTATGTTTTGAATTGTATGTGATGTATTGCTTCACTTTCCAATCTCAGAAAGCTGGAAATGTCGAATATGCAACTTATCTAATAACTTTTCCTCCATGCGCACCCTGACAGAGTACATTCTAAATTTTAATTTAGCCAATTATTGTAAGTAAGTCCTGTGAACAAAAACTTCGATTTGTCATCATAGTAACATATTTGTTGAATAACTTCAAACTGTTTGCTTAAGATTGCGTCATTACTTTTAGGTACAGATAAGAATTTCAATTGTTTTCTTTAACTGAGTGTATATTCCCTAGTTTCTATTCATTATATCAATTGTTAAAAATCTTTTTCTGTCTATAATAAAGATATTTTTTTAAACTTGGTTTTAATGATAGTGACATAACCATATGAAATTCAATATCATCTTGTTTTCATCTTATCTTCACCTACCACGATATAGAGGAAACTGTGTTTCGTTGTTTTGATTATATATGGTCTAATGATTTTTAGATATTTTGATCTGCTAATTTTACTGTTTTACCCAGATTTGCTACAAATACGAATGTTACACACCTCTCTTTACTGAATCAAACCACGGTTGACCTATTTAGCCGTCTCAAATCTTTCGTTCATTCTCGTAGTTCGCAGGCACATAAGCCTCCCTTGAAGTTAATGCATCTTAACCTCTCACCTATCTTGCATGTAAGAGAGCCGAGAGGTCTAACAATTCAAATCCCCTTATTATTTCTCACCCAAAATCATACCAGATCGATCACTTTCGAAAAAACCTTTGCTAGTTTATGCTCAACAAACAACATCTAGTGTTTTTCAACTCTTCGTGTTAGTAGACTACACATATCCTTTAGAGAGTGGAACGAATTACAAACTTTTTTCGTTTGGCTAACCAGAGTCAACTATGCACCTCCAGTTTCGGCAAACTTCAAGGTTACCTCAATCATCTGAAAAAAGTGTCTCTCATTGTTGAGGCACAACATGGGGCCTCCGATGGATTTTCATATGTCAACGTATCTCATCAGTAATAACTAAATTGCCACGTTGTAGGGGAATAAATATCACGATGACGAACATACGCTAGTTTGTCTATACAGCGTCAACGTTGACGTTCCATATCGGCCAATACTTCACCCTCCTCTCCTTTGCTCCGCTGCTTCAAAGATTCTCGAATGTCTCTCGCAAAGAAGAATTTCAATCAGCAAATTTCGTAGTCCGTTAATATAAACATAGGAGGGGGAGATAGCCTTAAGAATAAAAGTTATAAACAGGCTCACTGTCCTCTCCGATTGTTTATGTCTATTTTCCCAAATAGACGAAATTTCACTTTCTCCGTACCTAAAACAGAAGGGCAAATTGTCACAACGTTGAAAATTCATGCCCTAGGAGAAAGGCTTTAAGGTGGGCCTTCATCTCCCCTCTCCTTCCCCTAGGGAATATTTGACGTATATACAGGGTGTCCCCCCCAAAAGTTAACCGTAATTTTAATTAGTATAACTCAAATTTATGAGAGATTTTTGAGTTCTGTAAGACAAAACAAATTTATAAACTACTTACCTGTCGATCCTGGAAATTTTATCAAATTCTCTTTTACGATGTTAATACGCCAATGGGTTAAGTGGAGGCTATCAAAATTATGTTTGCGCAAGGAAGTAAAATAATGAAACTTCGAAGTTTAAAATCAAAAAATATATTTAAATCCATTTTTAACAAAAACACCTCTTCATATGGGTAATACAAATTCATTTTATAATTTTCTAAGCATAGTTTCCTTGTAAATATCCTTCATTTCTTTCCAAGCACAGTTGCGCCTTTGATCGCATTGATTGAACAACTTTTTTGATTAACTTGTGAATTTCCTTAAGTCTATTAACTTCACGTTTGATATTATCTCTTAATTGATTGATGCTTTGTGGTGAAGTAGCATACACTTTATTCTTTAGATATCCCCAAAAGAAATAATCGCGGGGTGTTAAGTCAGGGGATCTTTGGGACTATTCAATTTGATGATTTAGCACGACAATGCGGTTGGCAAACGTTGCTCTTAGTTTTGTTCTTACAGCAAGCTGTCTATTAGCTGATGCGCCGTCCTGAATCCACCAAAGTCTATTGAATTTATTCATGTAAATCTGGCGGAGTTCAGGGAAGATCGTTTCGTTGATCATGCTCAGGTAGGCAGCACCATTCAAGTTATTCTCGTAAAACAATGGGCCGACAAGATAGCCATTCTCGCATATTCCGATCCACAGAGACACTTACTGCTGACAAATACGTGTGTCAAAGTTGAATACTGGGGGGAGAGGGGTCAGCGGTGCATATTGCCTAATGTTATGGCTATTTACCTTTTCATTCATGAAAAAGGCTGCCTCGTCACCAATCACAATGATTTCAAAGAAACGAGCAGGTTTATGGAGAAGCCATTCAACAAATTGTCTACGACGAGGAAAATCAGTTTTAAGAAGCTGGTGTCTTGCATGCATCTTATAGGGATGACATTTTAAGTATGTTTAATAATGCGGTTAAATGACGACTTTGAGAATTGTAACCCATTCTTTCTCACTGATACATGTGGATTTTGAAGTGTCATCTGAACATTTTCGATATTTTTCGTTGTTCTTATGCTTCTCATACGACCCAAACGACCTTTATTTAGATTTAAGCATGTTCCTTCATGTTGGTATTTACGAACATTTTTCCAAATTGTGGGCTTACTTGGTGGGTCTCTACCTGGAAAATGTTGTTCAAATGAATTTTATACTTGTTTAATACTGCCAGTCTTAATAAAGTTTGTGACTACAAATATGCGTTGATCTTTTGTTAACCGCATGATTAAAAAGGCTCTATGGAAGTAAACTTTTACATAAAAACGCTTTGATTTGCCTAGTAAGCAATAATGACGAGATTATACCACAGCGTGGCTGAAAAATCACTGTAAAATAGCCTAGGCTTTGCTTGAAGAATCGCACACTGACCTAGGATACCTAAGCTGCCTATGATTCTCTTGAAAGTTCCCGGTGGCCTAGCCTACCTAGGCTTCGCTTCATTATTTTACTTCCTTGCGCAGACATATTTTTGATAGCCTCTACTAAACCAATTAGTGTATCAATATCATAAAAGTGAATTTAATTATATTTCCAGGATCGACAGATAAATAATAGTTAATAAATAAAACACTTTTGGCAAGAGACTAAAATCTCCAATAGTTCTTGAGTTATACTAATTCAAAGTACGGTTCACTTTTTTCTGGGACACCCGCTATAGTTCGATCTGGAGAAATGAATAGAGAATCGGAGTAGCAATCGAGAGAAGAAGAGCAGTCTCGGAGTTAAACCGGGAATATAAAAGACAGTGGAACCGAGCGGGATTTTTATTATAGAGGCCATTCCTTTGGTCACTTAGAAACGGAGACCAGTGGTATCTCGTTCAGAGAAATTCTCTATCTCAGTTTTTATTTAATATAAACAGAGATGCCCCTCACCATTGAGAAATACCAACGTGAGTTCCCATTCTAGAAAAGATTCACCTCTTGTTTAAGTCTCCCTATTGAGAAGCCCGCAAGTGCAACACAGGGATTGAAATAACCCTTACATCCACAATTCCCTCGCTTATATCTTTAAGTTAAGAACCCTCGCCATGCGTTCCCCACCTATCTCGGGATAAGCATCAGCTGTTTTTCTCGCATCAACTCACCAAGCGTCTCTTTCACCCGAAGAGACGATTAGCTGTTTTCCGGCCTAGACCCCATTCAAACTTAAGTCTAATCATTTCATCGAAGAGGTTCTCGTTCAAGGTCATCCAACTCCAGACTCCCTCTTAGTTAAAGGTAAAAGAAATCCCAAACTCCTTCATGTTCTTTACTTACCATTCCGTACGAAAGTGAATTTTCTGTCAACCATCGCGTATTACTTATTGGTAGTATTTATTTTTATTAGAGCAAAAAAGCATTAATATATTTAAAGTTTAATGTTTCATTTTTATGTAATTAAAAGTATATTTTTATCCGAGATGTTTAATTAGATCCTCAAAATGCTGCAAATGTCAATAGTTATATCATAACACAAACCCTCCCTAGTTAAAGAAATAAATTTTATTAAGCACTCTTAGAGAAAAGTGGGAAGAATTTATTCATGTACAAATCAGACGTACATACGTACTCGGCCGTATACAACGACACACGTTATTTAGTAATAGTAATAACAAGGTGATTAATGGTAGACGGAAATAATCCTATTCCTAAACCAGACGTATAATCATTTGTGAAATATAGTAGTGATCCTAATTAATCACATATGGTCACATATGGTCACTTATATCATTTTATAACTTTTAAATTAAAAGTCTTTTGTATTCAATTTTTTGCTTTGTCAAGAAACTTGAAAATCATTTATATTTTGATTTTTCATGTTTCCCTTATTAGCCTCAGTTTATTAAAAGTAAAGAAAATGGTTAATTAAGATATGATAATTTTATATATATATATATATATATATATATATATATATATATATATATATATATATATATATATATATATATATATATATATATATATATAAATGATTGACGAAAAGTATAAATGTTGAGAAACTCTATGATAGACAGTTAATAATATTAAAGTAAAATAAAAAAAATGTTTTAACACAAGGCAAAGAAACGGAGAAATTCGGATAATGACTATTAAGTGCAACATAAAAGTAATTACATTTCTAATTTTCCTAACGAGAGTGAGGAGAATATATAATCCTAAACGTAGCTACCCTCAATTATTCTTATTATGTTGGACGTATGAATTTATAAGTTTAGAGTAAATAGACATCTGAGCCAGTGGCGAAACTAGCATTTAAAACGATCCATCAAAGAAAATCCAAAGATTACAAACAGAAACCCCTTTGCAGAACTTTTGAAATTTGAATCTGACATGCATGGGGAAAATATTTAGCATTCAAATTTCTTCACTTCGCTCCAAATGTATTTAAATCTGAAATAACCAGAACTCCACAACAATTGAATAAAATCTGCAGCAAAAATTAAAATTACGGTGACATAAACAGCCCTTCAAATTTGTTGAGTTTGTTTGAGTTCCTTAGAATGAAATATCTCGCAGCCATTTGAAAAGATTTCGCTTATGGCGAAGTTTCCTCTCTTTAGTAAAGCGGTTTTAATTTTGTATTTGAAAGAAAAATAACCGCAAGGAGCCTCTATAGTTTTTTGCTAGATACAAATATAAGCATATTATAAAATTACATTTTATAGTGAAAAATTCATATTTTTTGGATGCATGTTTATACCTTTGTTAACACGCCAACAAAAGTTTTAAAACCTTCAATAATCTCCTATTATGTTATTTTATTTAAACATCTGGATAAATTCTTGACTACTCTATATCAACCTGATGCCGAGGAATTGGAATTCGTCTTCTGTTTCGGAAGGTAGTTCTCACCTCCCAGCCAAATGAACAATAAAATGAATTATATAATCAGAAATTCTCTATAATTATCAATTTGATTTAAGGCTACAATTTTTGTCTATCTATTTTAAATTGCAAGAGTCAATATATTAAGTTTTAAAGACTTGATTCGGTTAAGATAACTTTCTCTAACTAGTTTTACTAGGTTTTAATGAGTTTAACTCGATTTATAGCGAGTAATATAGTTTTAATCACCCTAAAAATTTTTACCTAAGGATGAAATTTGAAAATTGAACTTAATCACTCTATTTCAATGCAAACAAATTAGTATAATCTTTTAGTGCTTGCAATATCTTGTAATGTCAGTTTCTTTGAAAAGAGGAAGATTTTCTGCGTCATATTTTGACCAGTAATTTAACACATTCTTATATATATTTTCGAAGACATACTGCATGATTAGAGTTGTTTCCATTGTTATATATGTATAGTGTAATTTGTTTAAAAATGACTAATAATGCCAGGAACTTTATAAACTTTTGTAATGATGAGGCCACTTTAGTAGGAAAACCTGTAAGAAGTTTCAAACAAATTGTTGACTACTCGTTAATGTCAGGAATGTTTTAAAAAATGCGTTAATGTGATATTAGAATAGAATAAATCCGACGAAAATTTAGAATACTGCAATATGATCTATTTGAAGGATAGAATGTAAAAATGCTTTATGCTAATTTGCTCATAATGGACTTGTGTTCCTCTTGACATTTAGTTTACCCAATAGGACAAGTTAGTTTTCTAAAAAAAAGATAAAGTAAAAATTACATGACTTGATCACATAAAAAATATTCCTAATTCTAGACGTGGTCTCAACCAGCAGGATGCTATGATTAGTCGTATTTGGAAATATGTGAAAAAACATTGTTCATTATGAACTTCTCTATAACTAGCACTAGTTAATGCAGACACATGTGTTTCAATATTTAAAACGTTCAAATGAAAGTTATGATTTCATAACTCATGGGTTTGACAATCAAGCCCAATAAATAGTATCTTTTACCTCTCAAACATCACTGCATTTGGTTTGTAAGTTGTAATTCATTCTTTACTGTCACCGGACATCTTAACATTAGATGAACATCAATTTAGCTCTATAATAAATGATATAAACTAGACATCTAGTGTTAAGGAGGTAGCAGGAAGAAAAAGCTCTCTTTTTGTGCATGTCCTTTTGTCGATTTTTTGACCTTGCCTAAGTAAACTAATTTGTTTCCTAATCTTATAAAGATTGAACTCCAGCAGTCAGTGGTTTCTCTCTGCATCCATAAGATTCCTCAGAATTAACTTTTTAACCTAGTTGAGACTGAATAGTAGAGATTATGTGTGTTTATTAAAGATTAGAATGTTTTAAATTAGATGTGCTTTTGATAGATAAAATTATTTCTCGCGTAGTTTTAAAGGAAGATGTAAGTATTGTGTCTCTACCTTTAGATCAACAATGAGTATTTAATATACAACTGACAACTAGTGTTATTATATCTTCATTGAGAGAATTTAATATCTGTTGTATTATTAAATTCTAAGTGTTATATTTTAAAACGAACCAAATGATACCATCGGAAACAAGTAAAACTACATGATAATTCAAATGTAATAACAAAAAAATAGGTAAAGGTCATAACTACCCAGTTGTGTCACTTTGGTTGCCAAATGCCAAATAACTTAACTTGAGAAAATAACAATATCAGAATTAGATATTAAAAATGTTTGATATTCTAAAGTATAGCATATAATAGTTCAAAAACGGTATTTAACTGCACAGAATTCACTAAGAACTTTCGTTTTTATCATAGAAAACATGTTACAACTGATGTTTGTGGGATAATCTATATTCATTTCCAAGATAATGCATCTTTCCGACATTAGCACACAGGCTTTTTCTGGAGTGCCTGTAATTCATATATAGTTGAAAAATATTTTTAACGAGGAAACATTCAAAATAGATATTATTTTCCTAAACTTGCTAGGACCAAATCGCATTTAAAATTGTTATAAATTTCCATATTGCATAATCTTTTCTGTCCTTCTTTTAGAACTGCGTTTCGGATTATCTCAAGCTGTAACCCCTCTCATCTTACTGTTTAAACAGTTTTTAGTGCAATTTGTCAATTTTACAGCTGTACACAATTTATTCTCCCTAAGAGTGATTTTTTTAAATATTTTTAATTGAATTTTTAATTTTACGAATTATTTCTTTATATATATTTATGA
Source organism: Ceratothoa steindachneri (assembly GCA_963969495.1). NCBI lineage: Eukaryota > Metazoa > Arthropoda > Malacostraca > Isopoda > Cymothoidae > Ceratothoa > Ceratothoa steindachneri. The sequence goes on along the minus strand of OZ018331.1, from coordinate 56,528,566 downwards.
AAAAACAACAAATTACACTAGGATGAAGCCTATAAAAATGTCAATATCAGAAAAAGCCCTCAGTCTGTGATGACATTTTTCGCCGATCCCGATCACTTACTTTGACACCAAACACAATAACAAAATATAATTCTTTTGGTAATATTATTACGCACACAAGCAAAATAATCTTCGAACAAACAAAAAATGAAAATGAATTACTTGAAAATAACACTATATGGCGAGCCTTTGGACTGGCCTCACGCATTTGGTCTTTCGGTGATCGACATTTTCACTTATGCCACTTTAGATGAAAATATGAATCAAATCAATTCCTTTTGTACTATGTTTTTTGGGAGAATTTCTTCTTCAAATCTTTGAATATACCTTCGCTCTTAGTATAAGGCCTTAAATGCCTTATATGTTAGCCATTTTCTTCCTGAATCCATTAAATAGTTCAAACAAAAGTCTGGAATAGTGTTTTCTTGCAATGTTCGTAAATTCAGGAATGGTTTGCGCGAGAAAGGTAGATATTTTATTTCCTTATATGGCCTTTTTAGAAGGTTTAATATTTTTTAAGGACGGCTCCCCTTAAGTAAATCTACTGTTTTTGGAGACATATATTTCCTGTCTACAAGATTTGTCGGGTGACAAATTAAACAGCCAAATTAACACAATTGTTGCCGGACCTTTTTCTAGCCAACGAATAGATTTGATCAGTTATTTTAAAATATATTTAACTAATTTACAAAATAGGTAACACCATAACCCATATGCTGGTGTTGAAATTTTAATTGTTTATCACTGTCGAAGTCTAAATTCCACGTACATTAGTGTACGCAGAAATTCTCCGACACAAGCTGCGAGTCCCTCCCGTATTACAAATATTCGCATTCGCCTCGAATTCCCTCCGCCCCATTTAATTTCCTTATATGGCCTTTTTAGAAGGTTTAATATTTTTTAAGGACGGCTCCCCTTAAGTAAATCTACTGTTTTTGGAGACATATATTTCCTGTCTACAAGATTTGTCGGGTGACAAATTAAACAGCCAAATTAACACAATTGTTGCCGGACCTTTTTCTAGCCAACGAATAGATTTGATCAGTTATTTTAAAATATATTTAACTAATTTACAAAAATAGGTAACACCATAACCCATATGCTGGTGTTGAAATTTTAATTGTTTATCACTGTCGAAGTCTAAATTCCACGTACATTAGTGTACGCAGAAATTCTCCGACACAAGCTGCGAGTCCCTCCCGTATTACAAATATTCGCATTCGCCTCGAATTCCCTCCGCCCCATTTAATTTCCTTATATGGCCTTTTTAGAAGGTTTAATATTTTTTAAGGACGGCTCCCCTTAAGTAAATCTACTGTTTTTGGAGACATATATTTCCTGTCTACAAGATTTGTCGGGTGACAAATTAAACAGCCAAATTAACACAATTGTTGCCGGACCTTTTTCTAGCCAACGAATAGATTTGATCAGTTATTTTAAAATATATTTAACTAATTTACAAAATAGGTAACACCATAACCCATATGCTGGTGTTGAAATTTTAATTGTTTATCACTGTCGAAGTCTAAATTCCACGTACATTAGTGTACGCAGAAATTCTCCGACACAAGCTGCGAGTCCCTCCCGTATTACAAATATTCGCATTCGCCTCGAATTCCCTCCGCCCCATTTCGCACCAAAGAGACTACCAAATTTGCAGCCGACCGCTCAGGAAAATGTCTGCCTACGAAGGGCCGAGTATTTGCGCTGTCGAAAACCGCGATATGGAGCAAGGATAGCTCGAAGGTGTGAAGGATTTACTCTGTCTGGCGGCAGATGAAAAGGTCTTTCGCTCAGCGATACGGATTTCACGAGAATTTGGTGCTCTCTCCCTATTTTTGCTCATGAGGGAAATAAAAGGGAAATCTCTGGAGTCAGGCAGAAGATCTTGGATCTAGGTTGAGTGTGGAGAGCTAGTACCACAAAGGAAACAGTTGGCCCGTTGTAAGAAAGAAAATTCGGAGAATTTGTGTGTTCGCGTTACGGTACTTGTAGTTGCCAAACTTCTCGCACCCCCCCCCCATCTATTTAGAGTCAGAGGTTACACAGGACCTCTCTCTGTGGATTACTCTAGACGTAGCTAGGTAATAGATTTTGGCTAACCACTCCTGGAGCCGAATAATCGGACAGTCACTTCGAGGAAGAAGAAGCCCGATTTGAGCCACAGTTTGGCTCGCCTTCGTAATCCGGCATAGGATCATTATATCACCGGTCTAGGATTACCTTCTCATTCAGTAACCTCAGAAGTCCGGACTAAATGCGATCATCGTCACCAGAAGATGTTCTTCACCGTCATCCTCAAAAATACTTACGAATTTAAAGGTATCACTAGTTTATTCGTTAACTAGAATTCCCATTCCAAGCCCATAACCTCAAGTATTAGAAGTGATTAATTCAGTGCTTAATTCAATAATATTATTCCATTAATTCTGTCGGGTGCCATTAAGACGCAAGCATCCTAGTGAATAATTTTCAGGTGTAATCCCCACGACATTATGTAGACTTACTTATTCAGTGCAAAGATTAATTATATTTATACCTATAAAGGCTGTTTTATATTTCTAATTTATGTACATTAAAGATTATTTTTTTATCTGTGTGCTTAGCTAATTTGACGATCCTTTGGATATTAATAAGCAATTTACTCGGCTTATATCTTAATATACACAAGTCCACCCATGACTAGCTTTTACTGGGTGAGGACACACTCTGAGGATGATTATCTTAATTTTGATCAAAAAGGGAAGCACTCGAGTTATTCTTATTTACCAGAAGTGGCTACGGTAGGTGTATTGAATACACTTCACGTCCGTTTCACCTTAGTGTAGTAATAAAATATATGTCCAAGAAGTGGGACTGGGATTACCCACTCACTAAACTTCGACAATGTCTTTCAGGATCGCAAAGGAAAGTATATTAGAAAAAAAATCAGCAAATCAATCATGCTGAATACGTTGATTACAAATTCATTCATATAACTTACACAAATAGATCACACTTGTAAGCTTTTAAGCAATATCTCTCATATGTAGTGAAACTCTGAAGGGACATTCTCATAACTTAAATTTTTATCCTACTTACAGAGTAATAATAGATGGTGAATTGACAAAAGTAAATTTTACTATCTAATTAGAGCATACTGAATTCAAATCTGAAATCAGATTCTCTCAAAATGATACAGATTTTTGTTATATCAATAACTAATACTATTCAATAATTTTCATTTTATCACGCCTATCATCATGCCTTGAAGTAATTTTGAATCATCTTTTTGCATTATTTATAGTAAAGCAGGTTTTTGGAACAAACATTTTACTACATATGAGAAGAAACTTGAATTACCCATTAGGATTACAAATACTGTAATCAAATAGATGCTAATTTATTAATGACCGTAAATTAAGCTGGAGGACTTCTTGATTTCAATCAGGCAAAAATTTGCGTTTGTAACTAATTCTCTTGTAGGTCTTCTCTGGTTGATCTTTTCTAATCGTCCAGCACTAGTCACTCATCATGTGTCTATCCCAGTGACCTTAGTAGCGCTCTTCCATCGTCATCAAATCCTTATGTAAGTGTTTCCCTTGTTCATCGCTCACGGCTCCCAGATTCTCTGGGAATCGCTTGCGGTGACTATTTAGGAAATTCAGCTTCACACTCATGTTGCATCCCATATCACGATATGCTGAATGCATATTAATAACAGATCCTTGTACTTATGAACTTTTTTCCCAAGAAGTTACGAACAACAGCAAGAAATGTGAGCCAGGCTCCCTTCTCTTTTTCTTTCATGGTGTTCACGAACCTAGAATCACTCAGAACTTCTGGAATTTAGGGGCTATCAAATACTCCTGCTTTTATTTTTTATTATGACAAAGCTGGAAACGCCGATACTATGTACTGAAAACAGTCATTTTAAGTGCTCAATGCCTTGAAATACTGCTTCATCAACCCCAGTTTGAGATGAAGTAGAGGGAAAACAATCTTCTCTCGACTTACGATTGGCTCATTAACAATGTTTGGTATTCCTGCTTACATATTTTCTCGAACTGGTCAATCTTTTTTGGACCAGTGTTTGTCACGGGCTCGACTGTCGCACATACAGATAAATAATGGAAACGTTATATATCCCTTATGCTGTCCAAGAAGGAAGTTCACCATCAAAGGTCTACACATATGATCCATTGTGTTCATGGTACTTAAGTAAATAAATGACCATTCTTCTGTCACCTTGAGTTTCTTGCAGATGGACAAAGTGACCGAAATGAACTGCACCAAAGTCATTGTCATTATGCAAAAGGACACACTTAGAGCTACGCTTGTAGCTATCCAAAAACAGTCTCCACTCAGCAGGGCTATAGGTGCCAAGTGCGAACTCGATAAACAGACCAGGAACATCGTGGCATTATACAAATTGTTTGTCCTAAGGGAAATTCTTAACAAATGTACTCTTCCTTGTTCGGTAATAGGATACCGTACAGATCTGTCAAGCATATGTCTTTCACTTAACCTGGAGGAGAAAAGTTCTGCAGCTTTCTTAGAGAGCACTAAATCACGCATCAAGTAATTCCAATCTTATTGATTGAAACAGTGAGGAGCTAATGACTGTTTAGCATCTGATGAAGAATCTGCAGACTCTAAATCCATTCCGTGGAAGTCCATATTAGGTACATCATTTTCATCCTCGAAGGAAGCATATCCACTAAAAATCGGAACTGGTAAAGACTTAGAATGAGATAATGGCCGGATCGCCGCGGGAATGTTGAGGTAGTCGATCTTGTGCCGAATTTTCTTGCCAATCCCATTAGTATTCACCAGACAAAGATAACAGTCCGATACATGATCCTTTGGCTCTTACCAAACCATGGGGATTCCAAAAGGAAGAACATTTCTCTTTCCTTTCGTCCACTTACGAAGATGTTCCACACAACCATCGTAAACAGCATGGAAGGCCCACTTCTTATATTAATTGCCGAAAGGAACATCAAAATATGTTTTATAAGTGCGCGTCAAAAAGTTTGATATATTGCGTCTTTGACGAACTAGTATGTAACAGCCACATATGTAGCAGAATGTGTCTGGATCATTAACTCAATTCTCCTCTTGTCGAAGCTTTCACTCTAACTTAAGACCTGTAAAATGAAACAATAATGTCAATATTTTGCACAATAACACTTATTACGATCTTACTACTATGTACTCTGAAGTATTTGCTTTCTGCAAGCAACCTCTCTCTCCGTCCGGAGGGTAGTTTTCGAGGAATTGAGCAAATAGAAATTACAGAATAACTATAGCATGTAGGTAAAAATGGATTATATATTTGAAATCAGGATTAATAAACGAATTGAAATTGGCAGATAAATCTAAGTCCATAGAAAATGTGATTAAAACTGCTCCCTGTGTAATCAACTTTGTAATTGATGAGTATGTTCATTAAATCGAAGGAATACTTTGCGAGGTTTAGTAGCAGAAGTAACTGAATCAACTTCACGAATCGGGATTGTATTAATAGTCACTTAAACCATTACAATTTAAAAAGTTATTGAAAGGTTTGAATGGTATTTAGAAGTTTATAGAAAATTGTCAATTGTAAACAGGATTAATTAAAGGGGACAAATTTTCCAGAGATGAAATTTTGAAACTTGTCTTTCTTTGATTTTCATGAGGTGATCTAAATATCTGTATAAGCTAAGCTCGATATCAAATGTTCCTATAAACTGTAATTTGAGCATTTGAACCCTACTAAAAGTAGCAAGAATGGGAATCCTAGCCAGTAACATATAGAAGTCGCTCTCGTAGAGGTAAACATTCATTGTCCTAGAAAACAAGTAGAGAAAGCTAGTGCATCATAGTCTTCATAAGCGATGTATACACTAAATTCAACGGAATTTGTTACACGTAATTTATAGCACTTAAATGCTGCTCGACAATTTCATAGCCGTTCTCAAGCAAGGAGACCAGATGGTCTCCTAAAATTTCTAAAAAAAAAATTGATCAAGCATGATAAATGTATAAAAACGACTTTGAAATAAAAAAGATAATATTCTTTACGAAAGGAGCAAGGATGAGGAAACTTGTAGAGACTCCCAGCATTTCCTTTTTAATTTACTCGAGAAATTACCCGGAATACCTACTTATTACGGGAAATATACCTCTCTCATTAAAAAAGGTATTTTAGTATGTTTCAAATTCTCACTTCAGATTTGCTATGGTATATATTTCTTCCATAATAATTCAATTTTATTTTTAGTATTACGAGAGTGCATAGAATTGCATTAATCTAGTTTTGAAAATTTAATAGACAACGAAAAAGCATCATTTTCTTCAATAATATTTCTTTTTTATTATTCAGAATCATTCATTTCTACCAGGTGATTCCTCTCTGGAAGAATAACGACAAATTCCACTTCTTTTCAATAAATGTGATTAATTATGCGTCATATGTTAATGGAATTTAGTGCCCTGAAATAGTTGAGGGATTTTATTCATTTCACTTCGTTATTCAAATTGATTTATCTGAAGTGGAGACCATATAATTAAACCGACAAGTATTCATTTAAATTCTCCTTTTGCGCATATACAAGCAATGGGGATGGCTGTTTTGTTTGAATCCAGGGCACGTGTATCTTGCACACATGTAGGTCCATGAATTTGAAACCATTAGAATAAAATAGAAATTTGCAACAAAATTAGGACGAAAGAATTACAAGTTTACTTATAAGTTCCTTTGCTCTTTTTAAGCACTTATATTTAGAAATTCTGAATACACCCGTGGCCAAAAGTCTAAAGCACCCCTCATAGAGTTATGTAAAATATTTAATAAAACTTTATGAAATTTATTATTTTATTCTTTAATAGGGTAGGATAATAATGTGTATTTTGTTGGAATATTTTGTTAATATGTTTGAATTACTTATCGTTTTACTAAATTGTGTTTAATTAAAAAATAGTATGTTTTTGAAAATCTAAATTTAACGAATATTTCTTAGGTTTTAGCTTAACTGTATAACAATTTTGTATCAAATTTTGTTCTAAATAAGTATTGTGACTTAAATTTAAGAACTTACAGAAGCATAGTGAGCATAAATCCAACCTCTTTATGGCCAAAAGTTATCACATGTTGAAATTACTAATAAAACGGAATGTTAAAGATATGCTGTTCAATCCAATTGGAAACTATATTAAGAGAGCAAGAGCTCTTTACTAATAAAGAAAAGTAGGAAAAACTCTTTAAAGACTTATAAACTACATCTGTCATTCTGGTTTCACTAGAGAATCAAAGAAAAATATCCTAACTTCGGGGAGTTCAATAACGATTCAAGTTAGCAAATATCAGCTAGCATAGTTAAAAGGACTAAAAGGTCTAAAAGTATTCAAGGCCAAAACGAAGACATGTATATCTGAAGTCAGCAGAAAAAAACGTCATCAGTGTGCAAAATACCCGAAAAAAATTAAAAAATAAACTAATAAATAGTCTTAAGTTATTTGGTCAACTGAAATTAATTATCAGGTATGCAATAAAGACTATTTTATTATTCATTTACATGTAATTCGTTCAAGTCCATTTAAGTATATTTTGGAAGCCAAAAATTTAAAATTTATCATTTGGAATAAATTTTTAGATTTTCAGTCATTCCGGGGTTATCACTGGAAGACGAAGAGGTGGAGAGGCACTTCAGCCTACTTGTATGCCACTCACCCTGAGGTATGGTATTACCTCAAGCATGTTATCTGTCCCGTATTTCTTTCTCAGAGGTACGAAAGTTGTTTGAGGCTAAGGAAGACTGAACTTTACATTTTATATTACTAATTCAGCAGATCAGTCCCATGCCGTAACATTCAATGACATCTAGAATTTGATTGAGAAAAAGGAAATTGTCCCATGAAGTGACCACTGCAGAGTCTATACCTTATCTAGCACTTGTAGGCAAAGTATAAATAATTAAAAGTAGTAACACAAGTACAACTAAAAGAAAACTGTATGAAAAAATAGAAACTGGGCGGAGAAACATAGCGTAAAATTTTTCTGGAAATGAAATAAATATATAATAATTTTAATGACTTTTTTTGCCATAAGTTTCTAATTACCTTATATGAATCATTCTATAGGGTGCTTTATTATTTTCTCCAAGTGACTACACTAGGACATCACCGTCGTCAGGATTAAAGATTAAAAAAATCTAAGTGTCAAATCGCTGATGTCAAATTTCATTAATATTTTGATTTTAAATTATTTTTAAATAATTTACAAATCGGTTATAATTTAATCTAATTTTAGATTCCCCCTCTTTGATCATATTTTCGGGTTTAATAATACTTTCAAATTTAAAACAAGGAAGAATCTTAAATTTTTTTTTCTATTATATAGACCTTATTACGACAAATTTCCAACATAACCAATGGTCGCTCCTAATGATATGTACATACGAGCTTTAATTCAAGGAAGAATGAAGTAATTTATATTTGTATATTTGAGCTCTAATTTCTCTAAAATAAGACGTTCCTATAGGTTCTCCGGAGCAGTTAATAAGTGAAAATTTAGAAACTTATACCAGCAAGAAGAATTCTGGCTTTCAAATGACAATATATAAGATATAAATCTAATTTATGCCATAAAATACAAACTAAATAGTGAACAATGAATTTTCTATTCATTACAATTCTTTTTGTAATAGGTTTCGTTAATAGTCTAAACAATTACTGATACAGTATGGATTGATAATGAAATTCCTAACTTATGAAAGTTGATAGAAGCAATTATTTATGAGTTTCATAATCATTTTATCTCTACAAATAAAACTACAGGTATTTTTTTCTACTTCATTTCTATAGATTTTGAAAAGTAATAATTAACATATCAGATATATTTTAATTATTAAATTTGGAAAATTCAGATTTCGTCGTAGTGTCCATATCTGCATCCGAATATACACTTAGGGTAAAAAATATTTCTTTAAAATGCAAATTTACTGATACCTAAGAAAGAAATTCTCATTTTTCTTCCAAAATTAGACTCATACGATGTCTCGCTGTCAAGTAACAGACTAGGAATGAATGTCAAGCTACAGAAGTGGCCTGTTCGAACAGTTCCGAGTATGGTCACGTATGGATAAAATGCAGAAGCAAAAGACCGAAGTGCCTCAAATGTGAAAGAGACCACAGGGCATTTCTCACGAAAGGTCCGACTTACAAGGACGCGTTCGAAAAGAAAATGGAGAAAATGAAGATCAAAAAGGAGGCTAAGAAAAGGTCATACCTGTATACAGCTACGCAGAAAACCACCATGACACAACTGAGGGAAGTACCAAATCTAATAATACCAAAGGAAGAAAAATATATTATGACCATGATTATCCTTTTCCACATGACACACCTAGCAAACCCAGCAACATTCAGAGAGGTTCTGGACGGATTGCTAATAAAAAATGGTTTCATTTGAACCAACCTTCAAAAGAAGTTATGGAAATAGAATTTTTTAAGAAAGTGCCAAAACAATAAGCAGTTAAAAAAGAAGAAGAAGAAGAATAAACTGAGGCAAAACACGAAAGCCCCAGCAAAAGACAATAAAAAACAAAGAAATCAAAGGAAGAACGCGCAAAAGCAGAAGAAAAATCCTCAACAATGATGAAAGGTGACTCATCTTCTCGGAACGAAGATGGTACCTAGTGGACGAGAGAGACCAGAAAAAGAAGATGATGAACAACTATTTTGAGTTATTTCTACGAGGAAACTTAAATGGACCTACGAAGGACCCTATATCACGAAAAAGATAGAAGCACTCCTCATGGATGGAGAGATATACATCTAACCATCCAGTGTCCATACGGTAAACTTGCACAAGTTCAAGATTATACTAAATGGGGAGAAGACTTCGGAAATTGATAAATGAAGAAACAAACGGACAACAAAAACAGAAAAAAGGTGAGTGCAAAATCGCCTCAAACAAACAGCGTAATAACTAAAGTGAAAATGATTCAAGGTGTTTAAAACGAATATGTAACCAAAATAAAAATAGTGACTCAATAAAAGTGGTTAATCTTATTTCGATTATAGTGACTTAATACAAATATATTATAAGTGAAACAAAAAGAGCAGTTAAAAACAGAAATTGCTGAAATTTGAATATGAAAAGTAAATAAAATAATGTCGATTATTAATTTAACAAAATTAATAAAAGAAATTTAGAATAAAAAAAGTGAAAAGTAATTTAAGTTAATAAAACTTAAGTGTATCAAATATAAGAATCAAACTCAATAAGGTAGTAAAAGTTAACTAAACATAAGAATTTAGGAATTATACTTCTTAATAAAATACTAAAAGTTTTTTTTAAAGAATTAAAAAAAATTATAAAATGAAAGACAAAACTAATAAAGTAATAAAAGTGAATCAAATATAAAAATTATACCTAATAAATTAGTAAAAGTAATATTATTATGACGAAATATTTTATATATAAAGACCAATATTAACAAGCCAACTAATCTAAGTCATTAAGACTATGTAAATTTATTTATTATTTACTCATTTACAAGGTAAAAAGAAATGTAAAATTTGGTATAAAACTTGATCATCCACAATTACCTGGAAACTTTATTTTCATACTTCAACTTATGTTCTTTTCCCGCATTTTCTCAGTCTTCTGCTATTTCCCTACTTTCATTTATTTACATTTAATGATAAAAAACACTAGCCAACAAATTTTAACTTGTATCTGCTATGTGAGTAAATATTGTTGTAACTAGCTAACTTTGGTGCGCTGATTCCATATATGTGCTCAGATTTGTCTCTCAGTTATGCAACTAGGCTATATGGCTCACTTTGTGACCTTGAATCAAATAATGATATAGTTATTACGAGTTTAAGAAGAATGAGACGTTCCTGGGCAAAGATTTGGAATCGGGACACCCTATTTGGCATTATGTACGTCCTTTTGCAAAACCATAGAAGATATGCATTACATATAAAAGAGTTAATACTCACCTAACTATAAATTTCTTCCAAAATGTTTGAGACTCTTGCTCTTGCTCTTGTACGTGGATATAGGATTCTCCCGTTGTAAGAATCAGAAGTAGTCACCCATCATGTAATCGTTAAAGTGGCCTTGATACCTGGTTTCCATCATTGCGATATCTCGGTGGAACATTTTCCAATGTTCGTCACTAATATCACTAATATTAGATCGAAAGAAATCTAGATGCGAATGCAAGAAATGCATCTTAAGAGACATCCAACACCCCATTTATTGATAGTCCTTTAGCATGTTGCCCATTAGCTCTTCGTAGTTTTTAGCCCAATGATTACCAAGGAAGTTTGCACTATATGGACAAATAAATCCCATGCTGCCAACTCAAGTGGAGTTAGTAAATTTCTGAACCCCCTGTCACCTCTCCCTTCTTTGATCTCCGGCCCTACAAAAATGCCCGCTTTAAGTTTAGCATCAACTTTCTTTGCACCAAATTTCTCTTTAAGATACTGGAATCCATCAGAATCTGGGCTATTGCTTTAACAAAGTTCGTCATAAGGCCAAGTTTGATATGAAATGGTGAAAGGTAGATCTTCTGTAGATGTGCTTCACATTGTATCGGCCAACTATGTGTTCTTCTCTTTCGGGCCACTTTTTGACAATATAATGATTCCTGTCCTAACGGTTGTTCCATAGGCATAAGAAGCACATATTCATTGTATATCCTAGCTACAGTCCAAGAAGTAAAGCAATTCCCCTTAGATCACCACAGATATTCCACTTATAATGCGAGTAATGAACACCTTCCAAAATAAATTCTATTGAGTCATATGTCTCTATCATCCCGACAATAAGTGCGACAGGAATTGAAGGTTTTTTTTTACCATTGTGTAGCAACACAGCTTTGAGGCTAGCAATGCTTGCATCGATGAATAGTCTCCATTTATCAGGTAAATGCTGGTTTTCTAGCTGATTCATGAGGCCATTAACATCAGTACAAGAACAAGCACCATGTTCTTTATAGAAGGAAGCTAAGGCGTCATGGCGTTTGCGGAAAGTAGATATTTTTGCACCGTCCTCTAGAAGATATCCTTGCTGTAGGCTGGAGGCAAATAATTCTGCGTTTTCCTTTCACAATGAAAAATCCACCACTAAATCATTAATTTTCTTGATTTATCAATTGGATCTTCTTTTCCTTGAAATCATCCTCATTCATTTCATCGTCATTTTTTTCCTCCTCTTAGGCGATGAATCATCTTCTTTAACTGCACTAGCTGATGAACCAACTGGGATTGGCATCTCCATATTTTCCGGGACTGGTTTCGTGGCTGACTTTCTATCTGAATATATAATTTTTAACTTGTTCTTATTTGAGAATCTCGCAATATTTGTCATACAAAAGTAGCAATCAAAAATGTTATTTGTTGGCTCACGCCACACCATTGGTATAGCAGCAAAAGGCATACCCTTCCGTTTGCCATTTAACCACTGTGTGAGCACCGTATAACGCACAGTACAAGATTTCTGACGTGCCCAGAGCTTTTCTTAGTCACCAACTTTACAAGGAAACTAAAAATTGTATGCGGTTTTCACTCTTTCAGCTAAATATTTCCGCTGGTTGCTTGGAGTATATCATCCACAGATATAACCAAAGTTATCTGGGATATTTATAAATCCTCGCCGATTCATGTTTTCGACTTAGTTTGTATATATCTTGTTATATACTTTTGTACAATCCTATTTCATTTACAACTTAATTGATAGATAAATCTGAAAGAAGAATGAAATTAATCAGTGTATGTAAATATGTACCGTTTCAACACCACTAATATAATGGTTAAATTTGACAACATGATAAAGCAGGTGGGTAACGCAGGATTTTTTTTTAGGAGGCTATCTGACGACTGCGGGTAACGCAAGAATCAAACAGACACAACATGTCTTCTCACTACGGTAGCCTAAGCAACACCGCCCATGTGTGTAACTAAAGAGTATGTGTGAACTCAGGAACCTTACGTGCTAGAACAATTCTGATTACAGATTCTGAATTAGCATATTCGATTTAGTATGAATTACAAGCTAATACCCAAGTAGCACAATCATTGTTGACTAGTATAATGTAAAGTTAATTTAAAATGAATTTTAAAATGTATGTATTTTTTAAAGTACTGTAAATTATTAATTCTCTCAATGAATCATTGCATTAATGCTCATTCCCTCATTAATGCTCATTAGATTAGAGCCAAAAGAAAGCGATTCAGCCACTTTCCCTGCCTCATCCCTCACAGCGGCTTCAGAGTTTGAATTTGATCTCACTTCAAATAAATGACTGCATCGGAGGCAATTTAACTCTTCTACGACGCTATCGTCTATTTAATTCTTATTTGACACCCGTTATGGGACGAATTGACGATCGTGGCCAGCCACCCATTTCAGAGCTAGGTGGACTTCGTGAATTGTTCTTTTCACTCACACTGGAAGATGCTAGATGAATCTGCTGCAACACTTAGGATAATGAAAGGCCGAATGGCCAAAAGGCACCAATAACCGCACACAATTTGAGTGGATAACTAGGCGTAAAATTCTCTGACCTACCATCTGTGCCACCAATGCATTTTACCCATTGGCAAGTTCGTTCAGACCTGAGACGATGAAGATGGGGCGTAATTGTTGGAGAATGACCGCCGGGTTATTCAGTTAATTTCTGAAAAATATTCCTATCTATTCATGTCGGCGTAAATTTTGGGGTTCTCTTAAACACAGCAAAAATTATGTAATATTCATCGTCTCATATCAGGGACTGTGGTTGAAAGCACTATAGTATATGTTAGGGAAAAGAATTGATGTGCATAAATTAAAAATATAACTTATGGAAAAAAGATTTGTTTAATTAATTCGTTTTAAAAATGTTCGAATCCTTCGAACATCCAATCACCTATGAATTCCATCCTTTCCCTGCTCTTTTGAACTTTCCTCTTGCGGATCGTAGGGTCTTTGGTTGTCCATAATTATATAATTATCTTATATTAAACGATCAAATATTTATAAATCTCTTTGAGATATAATGTAATTTTAGACTATAATAAGTTATTGGCAAAACAACTTACTTAAAATAAGCTTGAACAATTGACAACTAAATTTGAACACGCCTGGAATTGCATCGGAGAGAGACATGTTCTCGGAAATCGTTCCATTGATAGACATGACTATCTCATTTGCCGGGCAATCGAAGAAGATTTGTGAGTATAATTCTCTACAAATTTCCTTTATCTCTCTCTTCCTTTCACTCTCACACACGCAAGAAGGTAACGAAACTTTTCATTAACATAAAATAGAAAGCAGAAATACCTTCCTTATCCCTAAGTAATGAATTGCAGAACAATATCACATTCCCTTCAAATAAATAGAAGAATAAAACAATAAGGAAACGCAACGGCGTCTAGGATTCTTTCTCACAGTGAATCTTAATTTTAAATATCAATTAAATGAGATAGAAAGTTTCATTTTAATTAAAGAAGTAATGGCCTACTTTATATTGTATTACCCATAGTTTTTGCCTTTATATTTTTGTGTAAAAAACTGAGATATAAAACAACCCCGAAGCTATGGAAAGTAAATTTGTCAAAATACGGTTTCTAGTTGGATGGGCCAATTTATCAAGACATTAGTCAAATTTTGGATATCATTATTCTGCAAAAGAGTGTGAACTGTTTATTCGTTACTATGGCAGATAACAAAGAATCCAAAGTCTCAATACATATATCAAATTGGAATGAAAGTAATAGCCGATTTTCTAGAATAATGTTATAGGTTTTATTTATTGAATTATTTCATCTTGTGTTTGTTTATAAGTGTTAAAATGAGTAATTTATACCTTTCTTACAGGTTATAAAAAATATTGTTCATAATCTTCAATATTCACCCCTATGCTTGTCCCATCTAAAGATCACAATAGACAAATTTTACTCTACTATTAGGTTCATAAAGTCAATGGAAGTACAGCGGCAAAATATATTCAGATCACTTATTAGGATATTAGAATAAAGGAAGGAAGTTGAAGGAGGTGGTTTCTCCGCTTGCGAAGTATGAAATTCAGTTCAAAAGAGGGCCAAAAAGGAGGGTGTCCATAAAAACGCGAGTCCCATACATTGGAAGCTGTTTCACATCAACTGCGATTAAAAACTCAAAGTAAGTCGCAGAATAATTAAACGTAGCCCATACGAGTTGCCTTTACGAGTTGCATAGAAAGGATTGAAAAGATTCCAGTGATTGAAAATTGCACGACCTTTTCACGAAGAATCTACAACAAAGTGTTGTTTGTTATGAGTCAGTGCTTTAACTATACCTTTCTGTACCATTTTTGGGAAGTTTTATTATTGGTAATGACAATTGGATCTTTTATTATAACGTTCAACGCTGCCATTTTTGGATTAGTCGAGGGAGCAGAATTTCTCTAAAAACTAGAGGAATTCCTAAAAAAATTATCATAATAAGTCTATGGTGGGATATTTGAAGGAATTGTCCAGTACGGAGTGTTGGGCAACAATCGAACAGCTAATTCTCATCTCTACTTCAATCAGCTTCGTGTTAGGATGTACTCTTTTACCTTCCCCCCCCCCTAGCCAACAGAAGGGTGTAATGCTCTATCACGATAATGACCCTTCTCACTGGGCTCAAATGCTCTTACTAGGTAAGTAAATGCGGCGTTAGTCCGCTGACGTCGCAGTATAGAGCTCGAACCTGACATAAGCGGACACAAACTTCAGCGCACGTAGAGATCTGGCTACCGATTGGTGAATGCGCTGTACTTAGTTCCATAATGGGTGTGTAGATCTTACACTTCTCATCTCACACATAGCTAATTACAACACTGCTTTCTTTCCTCTCCCTTCTTCGCAGCACAACAAACATATTCTCTATTCCAAGGAAATCTGCTGATGGGTATTGATTTCCACATATCTCTGGAAGGAACAGGTTCCTCTGCTAAGGGGTGAAAATGGTTCCCACCTGAACGCTGTTTGTTGTCAAAACATAATGCCTCCTGGTACCTCTCCGCAGAGCGGACAGGCCGCTGGTGCCCTCGGGCTGACCAACAGTTGCCCTACTGACCTTTATGTCCATTTCATTAGACGATTGCAATCCGCCTGGATAAAGGTAGGTTGTCTAATCATTACTACCACTGCTACTACACGGTTCAAATGACCAACGATCACTGGAAAGAACTTGGTTTGAAATTTTCCTTAATCCTTCTCATTCTCCTGACCTTTCTTCCTCTGATTAATAACACTTGTTTAGTGGATTACATAAACATTTGAATGGTCTTAGATTGACATCTATAAAATAAGCTGAAGACGAATTTGGATTTATATTTTCCATCAAAACCTTAAGAATGTTACAAGTATGGCATAAATAAGCTGCATGAGAGATGGAATGAAGTTTTATGAAGCGATAAAAGTTTTGTTTTATAGTTAAATATTTCCATAGCAACAAATATTTTCATTACTTTCTTTCCAACCTGATATACCTAACGTTTGGAGGTGAAATAAAGGTGAAAAGTGGTCAATATTAATTAAAGGAATTTAGAGGAACACCTAAAAGAAGCATTGCGAATACGAAAAACTCGTAAATGCTGTTTTTAATTTTAATATTATATTCTAATTCGTAATTCAACTCAATCAGTTAACTTTAAAAAGGCCCAGTTTTATCATCCACCTCATTTCTATTAAATTTGTGTCCATATAATAGGACGAATTATTGACCTTACGTTTGAAAAAATTCAATATTTTAAGCTCATAATAATCCAAATAGATAAAAAACCGGTTTGTTTGAATACCAATAGAATTCTGATTAATTCACAGAAATGATTTTATTTTGCTTGTTTATATCTATCAGAACCACCTCTGTTTGACAGGTATTAACGTCCCTCCCTTAGAGGTGCGGCAATGTATAGCAGATAGCGGAACCTAACAGAGCCTCTAATGACGCATTCCCTTTCCATTGCCATGTGGTTTCAATTTGTGCTTTTATGTGTCTGAATTCGTGTACAATGTTGTTTGGAGGGTCTGTTTCTTGCCTTTCTCGTAGAAGTAGAGTGACGAAAGAAGTAAATAGAGACCCATAGTTTTATGGTAATTTTTAAAGAGTTTTTTCAATATTATGTCTATTTAATCTTTCCATATTTTGCTAATTCAATTTTGTAATTATTAAAAGTAATTAGAAGCAAAATTCGAAAGAAATTTCAGAATTTATAAGAGGAAATATTGTTGGTAGACCTAGAGTGGATCCGAGGAATTTTGGAATACTCTAATCTTACGTTAATAAAATTAGAGTTTAATTGAAATGAAAATAAATAAAACATCACTCACGCCAAATTTTGGTTGTCTTGAGACTTCTGAAAGACGTCATTGTACTTTACCAAGATTGACTGATAACAACCCTTGCTAAAACCTTAGAATGCGGCAGAATTTTTGCATTATCTTGGATATCATGGACGTTTAGCCAGGGAGAAGACATTTTAACTATGACCAATAGTAAGAAAACGGAATGAGTGGTATGCTAAAATTAGCGACAAGCCTTTGGATATTTGGTAGAGCATAAATTTTTATAACGAATCAAGGTTTACACAAATTTCAGAAAAGCTACATGTATGGGATTAATAATTACCCCCATTAGAGTTTGGAATGATTGAAGGTCAGACTTAGTTGTGTATGTTGACAATATCAAATATGAAAAATATATTTACATTTTTAAAGAGAGAGCTCTACCTGTGTTTAAACACGGTCAGATAAGACAAGAAAACTTTCATTTATGGAAGATGCGGTTTCTTATCTTACTTACTCAGGAGAATTGAATGAACTTAATAGAACATGTTTACCAAATACTAGACCTGACTTTACAGTCAGAATTACTAGATGTCAGAAGCTGTAATTTGAAAAGCTATTAATTCTAGTCGAGTTGACTCTCTAAATGCAGCTAAATAGGGAAGTCCACAAAAAATATGTTATTTAGTTTCATTATTCTTCTTAATTTGGAGAGTATTCATTTCTTGAATGTCTCTGTATGTGCATAATAGTCAGAGAAAAAAAATGAATAAGCCACAATTTTAAAAGTAAAGCAAACACGTGAGAATATTTGAAAGTATGTGTGTTGCATTCTATTTATATATCTTCTCACTAGTCTTCAGTCAATCAAATGCAGTTTGGAAAACTTCAAACCTCAGGGGGGTGATCAGAAGCAGCAAGAGAAACAACGTTGTATCTGTGATCTGTAGGATTGTATGCACTACAGGCTTCACTAACTGCAGGATACTAAAGATTAATAGATTACATTTTAACATACTCTATTTTCAACACCTTCTTGTCAACGTATCCTAAAATAATTCTTAACAAGAATTGTATTAAATAAAAGAAGGTTTGTTTTGAAAATAAGATTCAATTGATGTTTATTTTCTTTGATTGAATCAAAGGCATTATTTAATTTTGAAAAACCTCTTGTGGTCTGTTTAGTAGCAATCTATCGTACAGGTTGTGTCCATTTTTGGCTTCTCTCTTATGTTTGTGTCTTTTGTCAAATTTTTACAATCTCTTAATCAAGGACATTACAGCTTATTTCATCCCATATATATTAATAGAAATTAATTTTTCATTTTCATTTTTTTAATAATAATCTAGAAATAACTCTTTGATATGTCTGCTCTTTATTTTTACAAATGTAAAGTTTTTTTGTTATTTAAGTCTCAACTCAACTTTCAAACACCAGCTGAAAGGTTTATTTACGCTGTGTTTTCACTTCTGCTGAATTACTTACCTTTAATTCCATTTCATTAGACCCAATTTAGAAAGTAAAATAGATAAACTTAATAACAGATGCTCTGAGCAGCTGGCATTTCAACGGAATTTTTTTCCAAGTCCATGGGAGTGGTTATTTTATTTCAGAAAGGGAGAAAATAGGTTAGAATAAAATGTTATTTCTATATTTCTATAGGGGCTTGATATGAATTCAGCAAAAAATGAATTAAAAAAAATGTTTCTCAAAATGAGGTGAAGTTTCTAGAGGTATGACTTTGGGAAATGTAACTACCAAGTCGTCCCCAAAATATTTCAGGTGCTAGTAACAAGATAAGCATGCAAATCCTTGCGTAATTGTTCTTCATCGAACATTTGAGCTATTAAGTAAATTTTTACAAACAGGAGATTAACAAATCAAAAGAGCAAATTGAAAGACTGTTCGGAGATACGAGGGGCGGTCAATAAGTTTTGCAATTCAGATATGAGGAAATGAGATATGAGGAAAAGTGTTTTATTATTTTTCAATATAACTACTCTAGACTTTAATGCATTTGCGCCAATTGTCCCTGAGGCTTCGAATTCCCGACAACCAGAAATCCCCCGACTGCTGTTCAATTCACTCCTGGACGGTGAGCTGGACATCTTCATCGACCCTAAATGGCGTCCATGCAGTGCAGCCTTGAGCTCACTGAATAAAAAGTAGTCGCTAGGGGCCAGATCTGGACTGTAAGGGAGATGGTTGAGCTCATCGAATCCGCACTCGACCAAGGCAGCTTGTGCAACTCTGGCCTTGTAGACTTTGACGACGTTGAAGTCGATCATGGGGCGTGAGGTTTCTAGGTACCCAAAGGGTAGAAACTTTGGTCTTGGCCAAATTGTCGTGGATGATGTTGATAGCACTCCCATGTGATATTCCAAGTTCTCACTCGATTTTTTCGACCTTCACCGGTCGATTTTCGAAGGTCATCCTCTCTACACGGACCACATTGTCCTCGTTGGTCACGTCTGACGGGCGTCCTGGACGGCGTCATCTTCAAGAGACTCACGACCATGGAGGAACTTCCTATTCCAGCAAGCAATAGTTGCATAGGAAGAGGGGGTGTTGGTGTACACTGCAACCATGCGTTCATGGATCTCTTTTGCATTCTTGCCTTCCTTGGTCAAAATTCTGATCACTGCGCGGTGCTCAACCTTCTTCATTGTTGAAATATTTGTGGCTGACGATCTGCCATCAGCTACTTTTTCTTAAATAGATGAGGCAGAAACGCGCGGCTTAAGGTTCTGAGTTGTCATAACTTGTCCTAACACCCCCACAAACAGCTATTTCCCTACCTCTGTTTTGCCCTACCGATTTGCAAAACCTATTGACCGCCCATGGTAAAAGAAATATATAATGTATGCTACAGAACATTGAAGAAGATTGGATATTTTTAGTTAACTAAAATTGTAATTAACTTTATATCACTGCCATCATTATTTGGTAAAACCTTCTCTGGAGTGTTGTCTGTAAATGAATATTTTTTATTCAATAACTAAACATTTAATTTGATTGGCATTGCAAAATTATCCTTGACTTCAATGAAACAAAATTATGCGAAAATCTCTCTAATTCAATGTGTCACTTTGTCTTCTGTGGCAAATTACCCAAGGAAAAATTCAGTAGACTAATGGTTTCTAAGGGTTCTCAATTGTATAATACTTCCTTTTTTTATTTCCGGAGGTTAGCGATTTTCCAAAATTAATCTTAGTTCTTTTCTACAGAGTTAGAATACTCGTAAAAAGAGCCCTTTAGGCTCAATCCTTTGAACTTCAAATGTAATTGCGTAAAGGGCTGCTAACTTTGATTGGATAGAATAGTTTAAATCCTAGAAAGTTATTTTGTCAAGAGCTATCCTTTGGGGTATATATATATATATATAAATATATATATATATATATATATATATATATATATATATATATATATATATATATATATATATATATATATATATATATATATATATATATATATATATATATATATATATATATATATATATATATATATATGTATATATATATATATATAGAGAGAGAGAGAGAGAGAATTATATTTGACCTAACGCAATCTTCATGAAGCCTTCTGAAAGAGTGTATCTCACAACCGCGAGAGAAAAACGTAAAATCCAGCTTTTATAAGCAATCTAAAAAGATTGCTATCAATTAGCCCTTTGAAATATTATCCCTGCTTTCGAAGAAAATGGAAAAATCGCTTTACTTATTCTATCTTGGCCTTATAAATAGAGAGCTATATTTGGAATAACACAAGCTTTTTCTGAGGGCTTGATGAAGTGATTAGTTATTCATAACATTGCCTTCTTACCCGCATTTATCTATGTATATATATATATATATATATATATATATATATATATTTATATGTATGTATAAATCTGTCATGAGCGCGAAAGACTTTGCAAATCGTAGCTTGAAAGCTTGTTTATTCGGAAGATTTTTTAGTCTTCCCGTAGCCAAGTGGCTGATGCTCGCTGCCCCAGTGTGCACGGTCCGAATCCCACCCCTGTACGGAGCTTTTGTTAATTAAGAAATAATTTTTCCTAAATAAAATTTTGCCGTTTTCTGTTTCTTGCCTTTTGCTGTATTCATATATATATATATATATATATATATATATATATATATATATATATATATATATATATATCTATATATATGAATACAGCAAAACGCAAGAAACAGAAACGGCAATATATATATATATATATATATATATATATATATATATATATATATACATATATATATTTACAGCCTTGGCCATAATTGTGGGGTGGTTATGAAACAGTGAAGAATACGATTGAAACTCATGTATTTCATACTTAAAATAATACAAATAAGGATCTTTGCATATTTAATTCCTATCAAATATATGGGGAACCAACGCCAATTCTTTTTCATCAGTCTAAACAATTTTTAACTCAATCATCATCACTCAATCAGCCCAATCTTCCTGCTCTTTTGCTCAAGACAATCGCTTCGCTTTGTTCACCTGAGACAACCACGGTTTATTTCCAGCAGTACATCCTATAAGCCTAACTTTTAACAACCTTCTTCTCACCGTGCTTCTTGGTATCTCTTGGTTTCTTGCTCCCCGAAACTCAGCAGCTAGATCAAAACAAGTGTGAATGGGCGAAAACTGAACCAATCATCTGTGTTAACCTATTCTTATGTATGCAAAAACGCATAAAAGCCGTTGTAAAATCAGAAGGAGAACACATCAAATATTAATTATTGAAAGAATATACGCGCAAAAATGCTTATTGGTATTATGTCAAGTATGAAATAAATAAGTTTCACTCATATTCTTCACTTTTTCATACTTGCCTCATAATTTTGGCCAAGGGTGCATATGTATATATATATATATATATATATATATATATATATATATATATATATATATATATATATATATATATATATATATATATATATATATATATATATGGTCGAACCAAGAGGTGTAAACTCTTTTTACAAATCATTTGAAAAATTCGACATCCCATTAATTAATTACACTTTTGTTGATTCCTTCAGTATTGATTTAATTTGTTAATGTGTAAATCCATAAACAAACAACACGCGTTTGCAAAATTGCCTGAAAAATGTTAAACAAACGTTATTTGAATCAAAGCGGTAAGTAAGCGGGCAATACTTCCATTGAGAGCAAATCTGCTTTTTTAAAGCTAAAAACGGCTTAATGCGACAGACGGTTGTCTTTCAAAATTGAGGACTTCCTTTCATTTATTACTGAGAACCACAACACTTATAAAAAACAAGATGATAAATATTTTGCGAGATACAACGAGTACCAAACAACTTGTATGGAAGATCAAAGTGTGCCGTGTATATTTGTGACCATGCAAAAATTATCGAAAGTTGATCTGAAAATTCGACCATTCATAATTATTAAATGTCATCTGATTTCCATACCCACCAAAAGGAAGAGACTCAAAAGAGCAAATTTAAAACTGCAACGGTTCTTGGTATGTGGTAGTCTCCAATTCTGTTTAGGGACAAAATAAACAGATGCCAGCTTCTATGATGGCTTCTGTGGGCTTAACATAAATGACAAATACATCTTCATTAAAGGGTAGCTAAATATTAATCGATAAGTTTATTTAGAGATAGTGAAGGAGAAAGAATCCCCAGGGTGCATGCTGCCCTGGGAAGATGAAGTAACCTCTCCACCTCACCATAGTTCAATACACGTACGAGGAAAATTTCAAGGGTTTAAAGGCAAAGGAACTTGAGCTTCTCAGCTTGGAAGTTTATGGTCTGGTCGATACTTGATCAAATCTCCTGCACCAAATCGCATCAAAGTTTCAAAATTATGAAGTGGAAAGTGTAAAACTGCTTTAAGGAAGTATCACTTGAATCCCTGCATGCTACTTGTGCTCCTCAAGTCATACCTAGACTTCGTCCTATCATCGATTCCTAAAGCTATCCGATTCAATATTAATTGCATCAGCTCATAGCATATTTTTCCAGCTTTTGTTTTAACCTAATCATTATGTAATACTACATGATATTCTGGAAATAAATGAATAAATATCAATCTACACTTCAAGTTTCAACCATGTATAGAAGGTGACCCCAATAATACGCCCTAGCTTTGGATAGGCCTCATTTCTTAATCTTCTGTAAGGATTGAATTGACACTTTGGTGATAACTAGTTTATTGTGTTTAGAAACATAATATCTAAACATGAGAGTCTTTGGACTTTTATTCTTTATTCTAGAGCACGTGTTTGAGTTGACCTCCATTTAGCTCTGTGCATTTCTTGAGGCACAGCACAAAGTTGTCCATGACGTCCTTACCGACTGACTGACTAATGTCTCTGATCTCCTCCCTGATGGCCTCATTGAGTTCGCTGATGGTTCCGGATCTCCATACGTACACTACAGAAAACGAAATCTGGGTGGCTAAGGTCTGGGTTGTGAGGTGCCCACTCAAATTCAGTTTTGAGACTGATCACACGGCCACTAAAGTTCTCCTTCAGCCAATCTCGGGACAGGTTTGGGGTGTAAGAGCTTGCTCTATCTTGCTGGAACCAGAACCTTTCCATAAGCGACATAAACAGAGTCTGCAGCTCCCTCTAGAAGTTTTCGAAGACCTCAACATACCACTCATCGGTGACTGTCACTGTTGCGCCAGATTCCTCGAAGAAGAATGATCCGATAATGCATCTGGCTAAGAGTGCAGTCCATGTCGTGCACCTATGGAAGTTTCGGGGATGGTGGCTACCTTATTTGATCCGAAGGTCCCCCAGAATACATTTTCCTTCGAGTTTGCCTTTCCTTCAAGATGGAATTGAGCTTTATCTGAGGTCCAAAGGAGGGTAAAGAAAGTTGGGGTATCCTGAATCTTCTCCAGTATCTTGACTGCCATAGCCTTTCTCTGCTATTTTTCTGAGGCTATAAGGGTCTGATTCTTCTATATTCTGTATGGGTAGGCCATTACATCCATTACTAGCACTCTCCTGCAAGTCTCACGGGATATACCGAGTGACTGACTTTGTTTACCCAAAGAGCGTTTTGCACTCTGCTGAACTGACTCTATCACGCTTTCGACCAACTCAGCTGTATGCTTCTTGGGGCGCCCTGAATGGCTTGGACGGTTGTTACTGGCTGCATTGAGGTTTTCCACTTTCATAGTTCTCAAAATGGTCCACCCAGGCCTGAATTCTGTTTTGAAGGGGGCTTTTTGACATTCAAACTAATGCACGAAAGTGTCGTGCACTTTCTTGAACGAGCCTGTCTTGTAGTAATGTTTGACGCCGTATATTTTTGGCTGGAGCTCCCATTAAGATCTAATTGTGTTCACAGGCGTTGCTTCTGTAATGTCCTGCAAAGTAAGGGAAGTTTAGAATTTTTGTTTTTACTGAAAATGGTAATAAATATTAAAGAAAATTTTGCTGTCCTTATGTAACCAGATTATGTATGAAAAAAGCCTAATTGATGTGATATGGTTTGGAAGAGATCATGGAAAGTTATTTTTTCTTGCTCAATAAAACAGACTGGGAAGGTAAGTGGAATGTAGAATGAACAAAAACTGGTATTGGTGATGAGAAAATAATGTGTCGTCCATTCTGTAAAACGGAGCTACCCAATTTGTGAGACAGATCACATTTCGTATAGGTGTGCATGAATAGGGTTTATGAGGAAACGATCTTGGTCTCTTAAACTTTTGGGTGAACAATAACTAGGAAAAGTAGTAAAGGAAATAACAGGCAAGCGCGTGGTTTATATACAATGTATATCTCTCATGAACGAGAGAGAATGAGAAACGCTAGCTGTCAAACCGTATAGAAAACGAAGAAAAACGAAATTATATTTTTCCAGAATCTTTTTTTTTCTAATTCCGGATAAATTCACGAGAATATTTGTTCTCACGACTAGCTGAGTAGTATTAACGGTTACTTTAATTACGATGAAACCGGTTACTTGCTGCCTAACTGTGCTTGATTTGATCCAGAACGCTGCACAGATTTTTTTCGTAATTATGAAAATATATTTTTGAGGAGAAAATAATTTCATATATCTGCTCCTTATTTGCCGAATAACTGATTCATTTAATCATTCGATCGCCTTCCTTGAGAGATATACATTGTATATTCGCCGGCGAGATTATCTATTTCTCATTTGTCTTATGAAGTCCCAATTGAGTTCTCTCTATTAAATAGTAATAGCCATACGACCGAGCGCAGCAGGCATTAAAAGATGTTTTTTATACGGTAGAATTTATGTTATTACCCCTAACTGAATGGTCTACATAAATAATTTAACTAAGATCAAAGCGGTTACTCACTGCCTCAGTGTGCTTCGTTAGATCCACAAACTTGCACAGATTCTTTCGCAAAGAGGGAAAACAACTGGGATAAACCTAGAAAAGGCTCACCGTAAGAATTGAAAACTCTTACGAGGTTAATTATAGGAAGGAATCTGCGAGCAATGTGTAAAAGAAGATTAGGTACATATATTGTTTAAGGAAAGTTTATTAGTCAAGATATATAGTTTGGGGAAGGGGCAGATCATAAAGGTGTAATTTAACAAAAATTTAAAGTTTTCTTGTGTTATCAATTGATGAGATTTATAACTGTCATCCTGTAAAGAGGAAAGAGAAATCTTACAAAAGTAGCCATAGGTTCAAACACTGACACCCCTGTGTTTATCGTGGTATTGTATGTACTAATAGATCCCAGTAAAAATCGATAGCTGTCCTAGGCATTCCTCTACCTAAGATAGAATTGGGCCTCCATTCCTAATTTGTGTATTTTCTGCCTTGCAATTGATCATTATTTGCTTCTTTTGAACGTTCATTTTCATTGCTACTCTTGATACTTCTGTAATCAGTGGCTGTAATTCTTCTGTATTTGAAGCCAATAATACTTTGCCTATTATACTCAGCGAAGAAAAGATCACTTAAATTACTTTGATTATTTATTCATTCAGAATGCCTTTCCTTGGTCTCCAATTCCATGAAAATCCCCTTAAATAATAATGATGGAGATAGGATCATCTGTGTCGTAGAATAGACTCTCGACGATATACCATATATAACTATTCGTTGAGGGAATTATTCTAATATTTCGAGTGCGTGGTAATCTGATTGACCGAGGTTATTTATCTTCAATATGCTTAAGAAGTGGAACTGAGCTCAAGGATAATAATATGGCTATCATTAATAAAATAGAGTTTCATTAATTAAACTATCAACAACACACAAAAAGAAAATGTTTACATAAACAGAGAATGGAAAGGGTCGTGGAAATAACTGACTAATGCGAGGATTAAGATTTGGAGAGATTTAAAAAGGTAAAAAAATAAAAATTAAAGGAGGGGGGATTGGTTCGCTAAACCATTTAAAGCACAGGGTAAGGTTGACAAAAGGTTAGATAATTAGAGGTGATGCTAAGCTTACGTAATTACAAAGTTGTTGTGCAGAGGGAGACGATGCGTAGGAATCTTCGGTCCATAGGCGAGTTCCAGCAGAAGGGTTCTTCGGGGGTTGTCCTTAGCAAAGGGGAAGGACTTCCTTTGAAAAGTGAGGGCGACGTCGGACTCGGAGATACGAGCGATCTTTGCGAAAGCAAATCGGGGATGTTCTAGATGAACAATGGAGGCTATCGTTGAAAACAATCGTTCTCTTGAAGAACGTTAAAGAAGGAAGAATTAAATTATCCTGACGTGATGTCTTGGGAATGAGAACCATTTCTTGACGAATGGGCTTGAAGAAGAATGGCTGTTCTAACGTTGTTCTCTTCTGAACAACAGAGGAAATGAGAACCGTCTCTTGTCAACGGGCTCAAAGAACAATGGCTGTTCTAACGTTGTTCTCTTTCTGAACAACATGGGAGGGGGGGAGGGGGAGAACCGTTTCTTGTAAACGGGCTCAAAGAACAATGGCTGTTCTAACGTTGTTCTCTTTCTGAACAACTTTGAAGGGGGGGAGGGGGAGAACCGTTTCTTGTAAACGGGCTCAAAGAACAATGGCTGTTCTAACGTTGTTCTCTTTCTGAACAACAGGGGGGGCCTTATAGACTTTGCGTATCGAAGGCACGAATCTTGGCACTCAAGGGATATTGTCCTCTTCTGGACAATAAGGTGGTTCTCGAGGTAGAGAGCTCCCAGGGGTGCACAAGGTGAGACCGGGATCGGCGTGATGTCTTGCGAAGATAATCTGGATCTGATCTGATCTTATTGGGAAATGCTATTGTATAAGTACCCGGAGCCATCTCCTGGCGTAGGGGACAATTGAGTGGGAGGCTCGGGGGAATGGCCCGGTCGCGCCTGGGAAAATACCTTATCTGCCCATAAGCCTAACTCAATTTGGCAAGATCGACGAATGGAGGCGAAACGGGGGGGCGAATGACCTCCTTCGTTAAATATTGACTCAGGTGTCGATAACGCACCCTGCTTGCTCTCGCAGATGCACGTGGGTAGCAATGTTTCTAACCATGTGATAGCGGCTGAATTTAAGCGGCCTCAGACCGTTCTATCACAATCTGTCTTACTTCTTTTTTATTTTATTACATTTTTCGGCAGCTTGAATGAACATGTTACATGACTACATATATAGATAAATCAATATATACATATATCAATAAAGTTTCGTCATTGCCTTGAGTTATTTGTGCTTTTCGAATAGAAAGACAAGTAGAGAACGAAAAGAATTTAGATCCACTTTTTACTTCATTATTTGTTGAAAAACCTAAAGATGATGATAAGTATTAAAATTACTTTTCTACCCACCTGTTCCTAAAACTAATTTTTTAACGATGTCCTAAAATCTCTTATATACGTTTTGATATTTTTTTTATGATAACTTCAGCTAAGCGCTAACTTATTCTTTAACGTTAGTTCCTACATTTATCAAAAATATAGTTTTTCAAAATAACAGCGATTATTCCATGCCCGAAAGCTGATAGACGATACAATTACTATACATAGTACTATACTCGTACATTATCTATTGACAAATTTAGAAAAATTGGTAGGCTCAATAAATGTGCGTCCTCTTTTAATCGCTAGCGACCAAAGTAGTCACATTCAGTCTCATTTATTATTCACCCTAATCTAAAAGCTTTTAGTTATTTCATATTTTTCTCTTTTGCTTTCGAATTCATCATTATACAGTGGGATATCTTTTCGCTCGTTCTGCTGAATATATTAAGTTTATAGAAATTCATTTCCTATTAAAACTTTTAGGTATTCATATTAAAATGGAAGAGTAGAGAGATTGTGAGAGAAAGAAAATAAATTAACATCGGGAGAAGAAGAAAGAAGTCTAAATACTGCGTACATAAGTGTACGCATAAACACTCCGACACAAAGCTGCGCGCCTTCTCGTATCCCTAAACGCATCTCTCGCCTCGAATCTCTGTCGCCTTTTTTCGCACCGCCGTAAAATGCGAGATGACTTGAAGCCGTAAATGACATATCGTCAGCCCAAAGATGAAAAAAGGTCTTTCGCGCGACGATACGGATTTTACAAGAATTTGATTCTCTCTCTTGATTCTGCTCGTGAGAGAAATAAAAGGCAGACTTATCCCTGGAATCAGGCAGAAGCCCTTGGACCTACGTCGAGTTTGTGTGAAACTCGATCCACATAAGCAACCGTTCGCCCGCTGCAAGGAGGAAAGCCAAACTTCTCGCATTCCCCCCATCCTCCTTCAGAGTCTGAGGTTACACAGAACCTCCCTCTGCGTATAACCCTAGACGTAGCTAGGTAATTCGTTTTGGCTTCCCACTCCAGGAGCCGAATAATCGGACAGGTATTTCAAGGAAGATATCTGATTTGAGTCACCGTGTGGCTCACCTTCGTGATCCGGCAAAGGATCAGCATATCACGGATCTAGGATTACCCTCTCATTCGGTAACCTCGGATGGCCGGACTAGGTGCGATACTCATCACCAGGAAAAGATATTCACCGCCCCCTTAAAAAATACTTACGAACTAAAAGGTATCGTTAATTGAATTATCCCCTCCCCAAACTTCACCAGCTTATTTCTGAACTAAATTCTCATCCCGAGCCCATATCCTCGTATATTAGAAGTGCTTACTTAATTCAGTGTTAAACTCAATAATAATATTTTCTTCGTTCTGTCTGGTGTCATTAAGAGGCAAACATCCCAGTAAGTAATTTGCATGTAATCTCCACGACATTTTTTATACTTATTTATTTAGTGCAAGATTAATCCTATTTATATTTATATACGCTGTTGCTTATTTCAAATTACTTTACATTAA
Source organism: Ceratothoa steindachneri (assembly GCA_963969495.1). Taxonomy (NCBI): domain Eukaryota; kingdom Metazoa; phylum Arthropoda; class Malacostraca; order Isopoda; family Cymothoidae; genus Ceratothoa; species Ceratothoa steindachneri. The sequence goes on along the minus strand of OZ018331.1, from coordinate 56,498,964 downwards.
AGATTATTTTTGTATATGTGTGTTTAACTAATTTTGACAATCCTTTGGCAATTATTAAGCAATCCACTCGGCTAAAATCTCAATATACACAAGTCCACCCATGGTTAGCTTTTACTGAGTGGAGAATACACTCAGGGGTTCATCTTCTTAGTTTTGATCAAAAGCGTACACACCAGGGTTATTCTTATTCTAAGATACGTGTATTGGATACGCCTTACCTCCACTTAACCTCGGTGAGGTAATAAAATATATGTCCAGGAAGTGAGACTGGGATTGCCCACTCACTCAAACCTCGACACAGAATCTTATCTATATATTAATGTTGAAAGCAGCAGACAGAACAAATCAAACATCAAAGCCAGTCGTAAATTTAAATGGTTATAGTGTTAGAAAACGCCAAAGTAAACATGTGCAAATGGATTTGATTTTTTGAGAGATTCGAAGAGCTGTTCAGTGAAAAATGTTAGATCATAATTATTGGCAAATACACGAGCATATAAAGAGTTGCAAAGATCCAAAGGGGCAATGTAAGAATCGGGCAATTAAACTGCCTGAGCTTTAGTTTTCAATGGCTATAATAATAACAATATGAATCAGCATACGAACATGCCAAGTTGTTCATGGCCGTTAAGGACGCCGAATATTCTGCGAAGACTGTGTGACCAAACATCGTGGACTTTGTGAATTAAAGATTTTGCATATTTCATTCCTGATGTACTAAAAGATATACTTCTAGGATCACAAAATTTACTACACTTTCTTTCTCTTGCACATGAACTTATGCGCAAGAACTGAAACTGAAACTCAAGAATGACCTCAAGGTTAGCAAAAAACACAAAACCGTTATACTGGGACTTGCTTTAATCTAAAAACAAACACGAATGCCAAATCACAAATTTACCATGAATATATTAAAAAAAACAGGCAGACAAACATACCAACTAAATCAACACTAATATAAAAACAGGATCTGGCCAAAGTACATCGATCTTAAACTTTCAGAGAAACAAACCAAAGGCACAACGCAATTGGTCCAAGAAAACTTCAATTCTATCAAATCGAAACACTCAAATTATTTACATATTTCCATATAGATAAATAATAGCGAAAGAAAACGTTAAACAAATTCACGAAAATAACAAATAAATTAAACAGACTAAAGCAAATAAACCTCTATATCTTAAATTGATATTTACGCTTGATAAAACACCTGATGCAAATCCTAACTGAATAATTGTCTACAAATTCACGTGGCTGAGTTTAATTTTAGTTAAATTTATATAAACATAATAAATACAGGCTTGAGGTTTAAATGGTATTTCCTTTCCGCTTCGTTACTCATTCCAAGCGGGAATTGCACATCATCCTGCAATGCCAATCTGTCCATCATTCTTAATTGCATAGTGGCTGTATATTTGGCTGAGGTTCTCTCTGATGTTAGCATTTGCCCAATTGGAAAATAATTATCCACACCAATTGGCCTTTCATAGAAAAGTCAGATTTATTTTGGGAACACTTCAATTTAATGCAATTTACATCTCTAGCTACTTTTGTGGGAAGAACTAAAAAGAAAAGATTGGTTAATGGGTCTAACAAGTTTGGTAAAATGAAGATTTTAAATTGTGCATGAAGGCTTCCTAATTTCCTTATGTTTTAACTAGGAAAGAATGAAAATGAAAGATCACTTAAAATACCCTATACGAAGTTTAAGAGACGGAACACTTTGTGACTTCTTGTAATTAAGAAAGGACTTTACTTAGATTTTTCTAATATGTAGAGCAAAGTGCCCGATCACGGGAGACCATCTCTTATCCCACTATAATCTTTTAGTGGATTTAGAGGATCGTGGTTGGCCTAAGACTTAGCTATATTTAAAATCCTTGCTATTGGTGAGAATACGATTTTCATTTTAATATATTTCTCATTTTTAATGGACTTCCAATGAATTACTTCAATCAATATAATGACGACATATAAAAGGTGTTCCATTCAGACGGATAGAAAATAGCAGGGAAATTAAAAAGTGTTATTGGTTAAAATTTATTGATTTTATTATGGGATCATGTTATTTATTCATGGCAATTATGTGTAAAAAATAATATCGCTTAAAATGTCTGCCAAGGCTTCGGCAGCACACCTCCAATCGATGGTCAAAATTTTTGATGACGTCTCTGCATAGTTGCTCCTCGATCTCACCAATATGCCTTATTATCTCATCCTTCAGCTGTTGAATTGTTGTTGGCTTGTTAGAAAGAGACCTTACTTTTGAGATGACCCCAAAGGAAGAAATCTAAAGGCCAATTGCCCTTGCTTATTCGAGAAATGATGCAACCTGGAAACTTTTTATTTAATAAAGCCATTGTTGCATTGGCTGTGTGGCATGTGGCGCCTTCTTGTTAAAGCCACAAATCTTCAACATCCATAGAATTCAATTCGAGTCGTACAATATTGTTTATCATGGCACGGTATAGCTAACCTGTCACCGTAACAGAATTCTCGGCATCATTTTCGAAGAAATACGGGCCAATGATTCGGTAGCAAAAAAATGCACGCCAAACAGTGACCTTTTGTGGATACAGTGGCTTTTCAACAATCTTCCTGGGATTTTCATTAGCCCAAATGCGACAATTCTGCTTATTAACGAATCCACCAAGATGAAAATGGGCTTCATCTCTAAAGATGATCTTTTGCGAAAAATCATCATCAGCTTGTCTATCCTCGTGCACCCAATTGACGAATGTACGGCGCTACAAATAGTCAGGAGTCTTCAGTTCTTTTGTCAATTGAATTTTGTAATTGCGTAGAGACAAATATTTTGTCAAAATTTGATCTAACGTTGTTGTGAAGAGATTCAATTCCTGACCGCGATAACGAATAGAGGTTTCTGGATCTTTGGCTACATTCTCGCGTACTGCAGCAATGTTTTTAGCTGAACGGTGTAAACGAGCACGCATTAGCGTTTTCATATCTGCCACCGACCCCGTTTGTAGGAATTTACCGAAAATTTTCCCATTTTCACTCTTCGTTTGGGATTAAGTTGACAAAAAAATTCGCGAAGTGCCTGAAATGCGTTTCTGTTTGAACGTCCATTTTCGTAATAGGCTTCGATAACTTTAACACGTTGTTCGATTGTTAATCGTTTCATGGATAAAATTGCCCAAGACTGAAGTTGTTAAATATAAAAGAAAAAGAAAAAAATCATTAGACGCTTAAACTTAACTCACATTCAAAATTGGTCCAAGTTATGGAACACCCTTTATAACCTAACAAAAATGTAATAGTGAAATTCCTTTACATCCAAGGACCTTCCCAGGTATGTTCGTGAATTTGAGCTAATATTTCAGTACATTGATGGAATACTATAATACCGGAGCAGATAATCACAGTGATGGTCTCTTTGGGTACCGATCAACTATTGCAGCACATAATCAAGACATATCAAGCAAAATCATTACGGTTAGGAATGACACTATACTTTATTCAAATAAATCCATTGAATAATACAATATTGCTTCACTTTTACTCATAAATTATGAAACATTAGCCAAATCTCAACTCTCTGATTTGGAGTTGAATTAAATTCAAGAGAACTAAGATTTCACTTCAATTTCATAAAATTAATTTGCCTACCTCAAATAATTCTATTACATGTGATTCATCTAAGAATATTTACATGTTTATTTTACCACTCCTTTTGCCAGTAAATCTTTGCCTATGCTATTTTGCTAAGAAATAGTATTGCTTCATATCGAAATAATACAATAAAGCAGGAAAATGTTAGGTCACTGTGCATAGATATTAGGGTGAGTCAAATTAGGCAGCTGAAACTCCCCTTACTATCGAATCAATTTCGCAAAGATTCATATGAAAAAACACGAAAAAGAATATGTGTGTAAGTGTTAAGAATTTGTTAAACTACCATGAATAGAAAAAATCAACGACCTAAAAAAAATACGGCTCACACATTTTTATACTGTAGAGACAAGGATTTATAGGTAATGTGGATATATTAAGTGTTTTCACAACGACTAAAGGAGAGATATATTCATCCTTGATTGCCATCTGCAGCTATTCCAAGTGGATGTCAGCATACTTATTAAAAGCAATACATCTGAGTGTGTTCTTGAAGCATTCTTTGACAATTACATCTCACCGCTAGAGATAATCTCGGAAATTGGATTAGAGTTGCGAACAGTATTTTCTCAGGAGTTACCAAGGCTAATAGATACATACGTCTTCAATTCTCTTGCTAAACCGAACAGGAATGCCATATTGGAAGTATGTCACAAACCAAAAAAGTATCTATCCTGACCAAATGACCATTAGGGATCCGTTACTAAACCTCCCTGCATTATTATTTTAAATGTTAAAATCAACAAAGCAAGAAAGTAAAATTGATAGTGTATGTAGACCGTAACGTATTTCCTAAGATTGATTTGTCGCCAGGGATAAAATAACCTCCTAAAATAAAGATCCATAAATCAGCACCAGGAGTCAATAAATTTTAATAGATCTCACATTTCCTGACGTCTGGGCCCACAGTCTTCCTTCTTTATTAATGATTTAAGAATTTATTTCATGCCTTGCTATGAGATAACCAAGTGCGGCCCACTTTATCTGCTCCTTAAAAGTGTGCCTAAAAAGTATTACAAGGACCCAAATATGCTTACATTCTTACGGGTGATAGAGGAGAAATTTGTGCACATCTTCAAAATTCGAGACGGGCATAAATAGAAATGCAGACATATTTATTTAGTCAAACAACACACAAGCTTTCCAACCCACCAAATCCTAAAACAAAACTTTAAACATTACTCTGTTAGAATATGAAAGCAAATACGGTATTCCAGCAATAACTCAAAGGAACACACATATCACTTGCGAGACAATCATTGCTCACTTTTTAAATTACCCCTACTCCATTTTTCCTAGATTCGTTCACTTAGATTGATACACTGAAGTATTCGAATTAATTGCATGCACTTTGACTAGAATAATTTATCTCGTACTCTACATTTAATTTATTTAGTCCAAAAACTTGATTTGTTAATTTTATCATGTATTGTAGGTTTTATTTTTTTCTACTAGAATCCCAAAGCCTAATTTTTTCTTGACAATGCATGTAATCTATTTAGTTCCATTTTCTACTTTTTTATTATTTATCACATTAAATTGTTTGTAAATTTTTTTTCAAAAACATAGTTGCTCAATTTTATCATTTATTGTGGGTTTACTATATTTTTTTAGTCTCGCACATGGCAAACAATGATACATATACAATAGCGACACCTCTTTCAGCATAATATAGAATTGGGTAAATTATCATCATGAACACAGCTTTATCTTTTAATTTTTTAATTGACTTATTCGTGAGGTTTATTTCACTAGGTGATAGGTTATTCAAGTTGAGTTAATTTGCTATTCGAGTATCGTTTTCCCTCAATCACATGACTATTGTTAACCATTGCCACTTGGTTGGAAAATGTTTACATTTACTCGGTTATGATATCGAGAGTCATAACCCTGAATATTTGTGACTGACATGATATAACCACTCTATACCATACACTACCCCAATATTATGTGGGGGGTGACTTAATCACCGTCTACAACGTTAACCGTTGAAGGACTGTTCGTAGGGATTAACGACCGAGTAGGAGGTCACACTTGAGGCGTTGGGTTTCAAATCCTTAATAATCAAACAGAGTGCATAAATAGTTGGCGAGATTTACTTGAATAGGCCGATAGTATCGTTCAAGGTTAGTTAAAGATGAAATAACAAAAATATAATTATATTTATAA